>CM026329.1:10792103-11122103 GCA_014843725.1 Amphicarpaea edgeworthii
AAATCCTAAAAAACTCATTAGAATTTAATGTTGAATGTAATATATTCATTGCACGAGGATCATAGTTAGCACGTTTAGTTTCTAACTTAGTCCATTCATCAGTGGGTTTTAGGACTATTTTTCCATCAACAACTATAGTTGGAAGCGTTGGTCCGTTTATGACTACTTGCCAAATGCTTAGATCAATTGACTCCATAAAAATTTTCATGCGGACATTCCAAAAGGGATAATTGTCACTACAAAATAAAGGAAGTCGATTGATCACACTGCCTTCTGCAAATGGCAGCCTATTATCAGCCATGTTGGAATCCTTGAGTAAAATTCAAGGTCCAGCTCTGATACCAATTGTTAGAACCAGCTGGATAAATCAAGAGGGAGGCTGAATTGATATTTAAAATTTTATCTCTTTTTCAAAGTAAAAAGAATTTAGTCACTCTCTTGAAGTTTTTTGCAAAGAGTTTTTGAAAGATGTTGTTGATAGAATAACAAATCAGAAACACAATGTAAATAATCTTGTTAAAACCAAATTTATAAGTAAATTGAATAAGATAATAATGAAGAGATGAAGGAGAAAGAGTAGAACACAAGATTTATACTGGTTCAATCACAACCCAATCTACATCCAATTCTTTCTCACCCCAAGGAGTTCAACTATGATCTGCAATGGTTACATACACATAAACACCCAAATCATTGCAACCTACTCTTGTTCACAACTCGAACAAGAATCTATGCAAGAGTGTGAAATACTATCACCACTCCAAGCACCTACTCTAGGAAACCCTATCCTAGAATATCAAGTACCTAGGAAACCCTATCCTACAATACCAAGCACCCAGGAAACCTTATCCTAGAATGCCAATAACAACCAAGAAAAAGAGAGTAAGGAACAACAGCACCTTGAGTGTGCAGATTTAGCTGGAGAAAAACTTAGACATAAAGCACCATAATGTGGAAGTATAGCTAGAAAAAGCTTTAGAAAGAAAACACCTTAATGTGCAAGTATAGCTGAAGAAAAGCTTTTTCTACAATGAGATTTTAGACAATTGAAAGCATAATAGAATTTTCAACTCAAAGAAATATAACAAGTGAAGAATAGAATGAATTCTCTATAATTGAGTTGATGCTAAAGGGAAACCCAAAGGTTTCTCTTTATAGTGTTTAAGAACAATAGGATCTTATCTTAAGATCAAATATAAGATTTGTATATGGATAAGCAATATAGTGTATAAGATAAGATATGAGAGAAAAAGTTTATTCAATCAAATATAAGATTTGGGATTGAAAGATATGGTTGGATCATGAAATGATATGGAAAGGATTTAGCAAAGATCAAATTTGATATATTTAAAAGTTACCGTTATACCAGATGTAATCGATTGAATCTAAAAGTAAACGATTATCTTGTGTATCAAAAGATGATTTTAAGTTGTTGTCATCAATTGTAGTCGATTGCAATAGCCTGGTAATTGATTATCCCATGTATCAGAAGATGATTTTAAGTTGTTGTCATCAATTGTAATCGATTGCAAAAGCCTCGGTAATCGATTACATTTGAGATAGAGCCAATTCTGAGAAATAGAAAAGTCATTGTAATAGATTGCTAAATCATGTAATCAATTATCTCGATGGCAGAGAGTAATTTGATTCAGATATACTCACTAGTAATCAATTCCTTGATATTGTAATCGATTGCAAAGCTTATCATGAATACTTTGAAAATGCAAATCATCTTAAGATGTTAAGATAAAAGTTTTAGAAAGGTTTTGCAAAGCATCTTAGAAAGCACAACTAAACAGATAAATTCTTAGTCTAAAACATACAATACAAAGCCAACATCCATTCATGTTTTGGCTTAAAAGAAAATAGACTAACTTAAGAAAAGAGGAAAGACTAAGAAATATGAAAATACCATAAATCTATATGAAGTCTTCAATTTTCAAATTTTATACTGGTTCGATCATAACCCCGATCTACATGTAGTCTTCCACAACCCGAGGAGTTACACTATGATCTGAACGGTTACAAACACAATAACACATCCAAATCACAACAATCTATCTTATTCACAACCAAAGCAAGAACCTATGCATGAGTGTGAAACACCATCACAACCTCAAGCATCTACCTAGGAAAACCTATCATTGAATACCAATCACCTAGGAAAACCTATCCTATAATACCAATTGAAAACATAATAGAATAGAAGAAGTATGGAATAAAAGCACCTGATGTGTGCAAATATAGCTGGAAAAGAACAAAGAAACAAAAGCACCTAGAAGTGTAGATATAGATGTCAATAAAAATGTTCTTCTTGAAAGAGGATTTAACCAATATAGATTAGAACAAGGAGAGAAAGCTTCAGCACAATAGAAAGAGGATAGAAAGTGTAACTCAGAATTTGTACTTTGTGCACTACTACAAAAAAGGGCTTTCAAGATGGTTCTGGAAGCCCTTTCAAGACGATTCCCCGATGTCTTTGATAAGGACGTCATTAAAGGGGCACCCTTTCAAGACAATCAACATCTGTCTTAAAAAGCCTATGATTTCAAGACGGTTAATAATTTAACCGTCCATCTTGAAAGGGTGATTCAGCCGTCTTTAAAGACTGTTATTTCAAGATGGTTTTTCAATATTAGTCTTTTAAGATCCCCTTTCAAGACGGTTATATTGAAAACCATCTTTAAAGACACCCCTTTCAAGACGGTTGAATTATTAACTGTCTTGAAATATACCCCTTTCAAGACAATTACAACAACAACAGTCTTTAAAGACCCCCTTTCAAGACAGTTGTGGTCTAAACCATCTTTAAAGATCCCTTGTTTTAAGGCAGTTAATGCCAAAACCGTCTTTAAAAGGGTATTGTTTTTTTTTCTTTAATGCATTTTGTTTATGCTTGAACACAACCTCGTAAATTGAAAATTATTGAGAACAATATATAAATAGACCTAACAAATATAAATTCAATGAAAATATATCAAGTTACGAGACAAATGTTTAAAAGTTGTCCAACAATATAAGACACCACATATACTAAACATTGTATGTTAATGTACTACACTATACTAAACAAAGAAAGAAGATACCACCTATACTAAACATTGTATGTTAATAATACACTAAGCATTCTATACTAAGTATCATAAAGACTTAAAACATATGATGCCAACATGATGTGAATTTCTTTAATTCTGGTCGGCTCAATTGGACGTCTATCTTCAAAGAATTGTAACAATATAAGATAATCACGGTTAGTGAGACACGTGGGTTATTAAATAATAAATACTTCATGTAATTATGTTGTCAAAAGTAAATAAATATTGTATTACCATTGTCCAACTCTTCGGTGAAATGTCCTTTTACTATGGTTTCTATCCAATGCATGACATAATAGTCACACTTAGGGCTTCCGGTTTGTACATTACACTAATTGAAATATATATTTTAATTATTTACCCCCACATATATTATACAAAGTAACAACATTTAGTTTGATAAATTCAAGTTTCTCTAAAAATTACTTACTTGGTAAAATGATCCAATCAAGTTTTGTTTTGTTTTTTTTTTTGCCCTTATTCAATTTCTTTACAACACTTGGTTAAGAGAAAAATCAAGATATATCAACTCTGAATGAAAAAAATGTTCTAATAATGAATAAATATATAATAAAGATTACCTTTGACAAATGGATTTGAACTGTGGATCACCTTGCCTTTGCACGGAACAAAACAACATCACATTATTGGCCTTAAGACAGATGACTACTAGTTGCCAGTGTTGAGTGAATTTGAGAATAGTTAGTTATGACATGTACACGTTATCTAGATTTACTTATATAATTATTGCTTACCCATCTAGGTAAGGTGCCATGTAAATCTCTTTGTTTGATTCCCGCATCCAACTTTCCATGTAACTTTCAACTTCAACTTTGTTGCATCCAACTTTTTGAATACTTTGAGGCTCAAGGAAACCATACACAGAATTCAAGTCTAGATCCATCATTGTCTCATGCGTAAACCTATGGTTTTGTAAATAAATTAAATTTGTAAATGAAGTACAATGAATTTAATTAAATTGACAATTGTATAATAAAGATGTTTAAATTTACAAATAATTAAAAATGTACTTATACAATCCATAATTGTATAAGTACATTTTATTTCAATAGCACATACCTCCCTGAAGAATCACTTCACAGTGGCAAAAAAGATCGTGAAGGGGACCCAAATGGTGAATATGCTGCTATGATTGGAAAAGGTATAGAAGAAGCAAAAGAAACTCCAAATTTTTTTGCATGAAAGTGTATTAGAGAAATCGATAATCTATTTTTTTTACAGTAACTTTGATCATATTCTAAAGAGACAATATATGTTATCTTTAAATGCAAGCTGGTGTTCCAAGATCACTGACCACCTCTTAATAATATCAAATTGCACTTCTTTAGTGAGAAAAAAAAAAAAAAGAGAAAAAAATTGAAGTTAGTTAGTGCAAAATATAAATTGCACTTATAATAATTGTTGTCTAGCTATCAATGGAAGTAGAGGAACGATGGCTATTGGCTACTGACGATTTCATTAGTTGAATAGTGCTAAGAAGAAATGGTTTCCAAGACGCCCACAGGAGAGGCAATCAGAATTAAAACTACTTAAAACTTAAGTTACGAAGTAAAAACTCATTCTTGTAATTAAAAAAAAGAAGTAAAAATACATTAATGGTTTTATACTTTTACTAACATTAATTAAAATAAGAAATAAGTGAGAATTGGAGGAGCTTGAATCTATAGTACCATTTTGTTTTGTTTCTTGATAAGAAAAAAGTTCATAAAGTAGAAGGTCTATTAGACACCCCCATTCAGCAAGATCAATCAAATCATAGTAGTTGGTAATTGGTGTGACTCACTTTGATAATACACACTATGCTTGCTAGTATTTATGATGATAGTGAAGAAATTTTCACACAAGCAAGAGTGTGAGAGTGAGACCCTATATGAAGAGCAAATACGCAACTTTCTAGCTAAGTTAATGAAACATAAATTTAAGCATTGATTATAAGTCATGATACAAATTTCTAAAATATGATAGGTCCAATCAAAGTAATTAATCCACTCTACTACCTCACTCGAGTTCAAGTTTTTCTTGTGAAATGAATTTTTCAACCCTCATTAATGCCAATTAAACTTAAAACGATGTCTGTGTAAACAAATTGAGCCAGTCAACAAAGGGTACAAATGAGGATAATAAGTAATAAAGATTGACACATTCATATTCACTTTAATCAATAGTATCATGAAGTAATATATCAACCTTGCTCTTCTTCCAACTCACCATTTGAGAGTTTTGACCAATATTCATAATGATTAGTGGTTAATTAAATGAGAGGTGATTTGCTGCATGTTTCTGTTCCCCCATCCACCAAGCTGTTGTATGAAACTGACTTAACCATGAAATGTTGAATTCCATTCTGCCTCTATTATTAATTGGTCTAATTTCCCACTTATTTAACTAATAATCTTGGTCCAGTCTCACTTGACCTACATGGTAGTACCATTTGTTCCAGTTTGGGGCACTTGCATTTATAACTTTAATGATACTTTTCTGCTATGGATTTCTATCATATTCCCATTATGGTGAAAAGTAGATTTCAATCTACAATAATAATAGGGATAACCTCGTTTGAATTCCTTATTATTTTTCCTATTCTACTTTTTAGTTTTTAGTAATAATAAATTGTGGTGAGACTGAATTTTAGTAAAAACACAATATCCTCCAAATAACAAAAAAAAAATGAAGTGATAGAATAGAGGAAGATAACAGAGCCTCATAGAATCAGAGGAAACAGTTTGAACTATAACAGGAAATCATGAGATTATAGACCAATACGAAAGGAAACTTGAATTTGGATTTAGTGAGAAAAACATAAAATCCCAAAAATAGAACCACCTTATCCCAGTAAGCCAAGTCTCCTCTCTTTGCAAATGACTATATTCAAGTTTACTGATATTAATTTGACTCAACCAACCCAATGGTTAATGTTTGTTTTGTAAAGCGAAAGAATTTATCAGCTCTCTCCTCATGTCTCAATTAATCCCCAAAGCTACTCTAGAAAGTTGCAAAAAGAACGAGATTATGCACATTCAAAAGCAATACTCAAAGGAAAAACAAATAAACAGTTGTTAAGCTTGATCTTCAATTCGAAATTAGTCTAAACCTGTGAAATACAATCTTAATTGTATCGTAGCACCATTCTCCTAAACCAGATTTGACAATACCACCAATCTATTAATTAATTCTCTTTCACACGTATTCACAAACACAGTGCTCATCACCTAGCTCCTAAAATTTCAATTCTTTCTCAAGTAGTATACAGTGTATTTAAAAATAAAATCTTACATTCCATCAAAAAATAAAATTCAAACATAACTACATTAACTCCATTAAATTTTAGTCAAATGCATTTTCCATTCAAAATTCAAAGATCAGAAAGCTCAATCTAACTTTGAATCAGCAAGTTTGGTTAAGAGTTAGTAAAGATAGATTCCTCACTAACCTCTCATGGTGGACAACAGTGGCAGATGATGATGATGGAGAGAGAGTGACAACACAAGAATGATTGTGCGGCGACGCGAGAACGACAACGTGAGCAATGAGAACGACAGTGCGCATAGAAAGAGGGAGCAGCAACAGTGTTGAGAAAAGCGACAATGTGCGAGAGTAGCCATGGTGCCAATGATGGTGTGCGAAAGAGAGTGAGAAGAGAAAATGCTCGCGAAGAGAGTGAGGACTAAGGAGAATATAGCACGCGAAGAGAGTGAGGAGTAGAGCACGAAGAGAGTGAGCAAAAGTAGTGCATGAAGAAGAGTCTCATATAATTAAAACTAGGTGGAGGGGGACATTCGAAGATGGTTGGTTGGAAGCTAGCCCTTTTAAGACGGGTTATAATTTAATCGTCTTAAAAAGGGATGCTTTTAAAGACAGTCTCTTACCAACCATCTTGGAATGGTACTCTTCTAAGACGGTCCTAAAAAATCGTCCTTTTAAAATGGTTACTTATAAACCGTCTTTGATTTTATAACATTATTTACAAAACTTCCACATACGTCGGTTACCAAGACAGTTTTAAGTGAACCATCTTGGATAAGCCAACTTAGAAGGTAGTTTTTGTACTAGTGGTGATGCTGAAACCAATCTCAAAGGGTTCTCTTTATAATGTTCTAAAATATCAAAATCTTATCTTAAGATCAAATATAAGATTGGGTCAAAAAGATATGTAGAAGGATATAAGATAAGATTAGAAGAGAACAAATCAATCAATCAAAGATATGATTGGGTCTCAAAAGATATGAAGAGAAATAGAATGAATCTGTTAAAAGATTATCAATATGACCATTAAAACAAATGTAATCGATTGGAATAGATTGTAATCAATTATCTCGTGTATCAGAAGATGATTATGAGTTGTTGTCATCAATTGTAATTGATTTCAACAAGCTTGTAATTGATTAAATTGAGTCAGCTGCAATTCTGAGATGAAAAATGTACATTTTAATAGATTGTTGATAAAACCTATTTTGATCTTTATTTTTATGGGTTTAATCGCACCATTTTACCCATTTTTTGCATCATAATGAATTGCTTTAATTTCAATGTGTTGGATTGATGCAAGGTATGCAAAACCTCAAAGAAGTAGAAAAAGAAATAAGAAAAAGTGTAAATTTGGTCTTAGGCAAGTATACACAACCTTAAACACAAGGTCATGCATAACCAACAACGTTTAGGATGAGAAGCATGACCTCAAGCATGGGGGAGTGTAGAAGGAACTCCTATTTGTAAAGTATGCACGACCTCAAGCACTAGGTCATGCATAACCAGCAACACTTTAGAAACTTTATCCAACCCATGCATAGTATGCACAACCATGTGCTTGACCCCCTGCATAGTATGCAAAGCCCCGTGCTTGACCACATGCATACCCTGCAAGATAACAAGAACTTTTTTTTTATCTATAAATAGTTTAGCTTTTACTTTTGGGGGTATCTTTTACATCTTTTACATACTTTTTTAAATTACATTTCTTTGAGCATTGGGAACTTTTGAGGGAACTAAAAGAGCAAGGAACATCACGAGGATTAATTCTTGTAAAATTCTTCTCCTTTAATATCTTTATTTCTTTCTTTCATGGATTATTGCTTTCCTATGTCTATGGCTAGCTAAACCCTTAATCTAGGATTTTAATGTAGGACCTATCATGTGAACCCTAATTATTCTATTTCAATAAAATTCCCCATTGTTCTTCTAATTATATCATTACGTTATTCTTATTGCTATTTGGGATTGATTACCCCATGATCCAAATTGATTAATTGTAATGATCAACACTTTTAATTAATTGACCTACACAATGGTTGAATTCTAGGGATTTGCCTGACCAAACAAATACCTAAATTCCCAATCTAATTAACACATATTAATCAACCTCTCCGTAGTTAAAACTTCTCTCTAATTTAATCCTTCATGACCAACAAGGGTATAAATTAGGGAGAAGAGAATTTTCAATGCATCATTAAACTTTGATTATTATTTTAAGAGGCAGGATTGGTAATTGGACACATGAATGGAACATAATTGAAATAGGAAAATAGGGGGAACGTAAAGATAGGTCTAAACTCACAACCCTAGGTCCTTTAATCTCTTAGAACCTCCATTAATTCTCAATTTCTTTTTTCTTTCTTCCTTTTTACAATTAAATCACACTCAAACAAACTTTTGATCACTTGACCTCTATCAATTTTTTAATTGGGAACCACAACTAATCTCTAGGGTACGATATTCGGACTTAGGTCCACTATTACTATTGCGTAGGGTACGCTTGCCCTTAAGCGTTCGTATTTTACGCGTCAAGTTTTTGGCACCATTGCCGGGGATTAGTTGCGTAGGTTCCAAAATAATTTAATTTGTTTAGGACCAAGTTTTATTTCTTTTATTGTATTTTATTTACCCCTTCATTTTTATTTGATCTTATTTAATTTTGATTAGTATTATTTTCTTTGTTAGAAAGAAAAAAAAACTTTTGTCTTGTTTCTGTTTTTTCTTACTAATCATTTGTTAATGTATGCCAACCCATTCTAAGCAACCTGCTCTACTGTATATACCTAAAATTGAAAAGGTTGCTCGTAGGAACAACACAGTTTAGAATCAAAGAGAAAGAATGGCCAAACATGGAGTAGAAAACCATGTCAATAGTGAGAATGAGGAGGAGGAAGTGTTAAAGGAAACACTGCAAGATTTTTTCACTCCTGCAATTGGAATAGCTTGCAGCATCCTCCTCCCAAATCTGGGGAACACTGACTTTGAGATGAAACCTTCCCTTCTCTAGATGATTGAAAACACGCAATTCAATGGCTTGTCAATTGAGGATCCTATGGAGCATCTTAAGAGGTTTTTAAGGATTAAAGACATGATTCACTACCAAGGTGTTAACTAGGAGGTTATCCGGTCGGCTGCTTTTTCGTTCTCACTGAATGGGAAGGCATTGAGTGAAATACACAAGAACACACTAGAAGGGGGGGGGGGGGAGGGGGCGGGGGTTGAATAGTGGGTTCAAAACTTTTTCATGAATATTATTAATTCACAATTTAAATAAGCAAATATATCCTTGCAAAGCAATGCTTTGAAAACCTTTTCAAAGAGAGCACAGTAGGCAGGATAAATATATGTAATCACAAGATAGCATATGAGAGCTTGTTTTATACTGATTCGCTCAACCTGAGCTACGTCCAGTTCTTCTTTAACAACTGTTAAAGGGTTCCACTATAATCAACTGATTACAAAACAAGTATTTTTCACTGCCACTTCTGGCTACAAGTATTCTCTATGTCACTACTGGTCATAAGTATTCTAAACCACTTGTGGTTACAAGTATGAATCTCCCCTTGAGATTATACTTCCCAAGTATTCTTTTATCACTAAGCCACTCCTGGCTTTCTATACAAATAGTATAAGATTCAGATAACTCTCAAAGAGAGGATATGAACAAGTGTTGAATCTACGTGAGCTTGTAGAGGATGGGTATTCTCTTTTCTCTCAGTTCGTGTTTCTTGGCTTTTTCTCAAAGTACTTTGCTTGCTTTATAGATAGATTTGAATAATTTCATGTTCGTTCATCCATCTTCTCGTTGCATGGAAGCATCCTTATATAACTAGCTTCATGGATTTGAACATTAGAGAAGATATGTTTCCATTGTCTCACAAAAGAGTGTTGAAGTAGCTTTGACTGTGCTTGATGTAACTGAAGCAAGTTCATGTCTCTATCGCAATTGGCTTTTAGCTTAAGGTGTGCATCCCAATGCTGATTAGTCTTTTGGCTATACCTACACACTTCACACAATTCGAGACATGCAAGCAATACGAGAAATAGATGATAGTAAGATCAAATAGTATCTCCCTTTCTTTCTGTAACAACAGTGCTTTTATTAGCGTAAATAATTGATTATAAAGCACATATGACAGATCAGGTTCTGTTCCTGCACAGACAGCATTAGACATAGTTTGGTCTGACTAAGCTTGGTTTGTTCCTGCACAGACAGCACCTAGCTTAACAAACATAGTATGAACTGACTAAGCTTGGTCTGGAATGAAAGACATGGTCTAGCCTAGCTTCAGACATCGTTTGGCTTGGCTTCAAGACATCATCTGGCTGAGCTTTAGACATCGTCTAGCCTGACTTAATCATTGTCTTTCTTGATTGTGCATTGTCTAACTGTGTTCCATACATGGTCTAGTCTAGTACGTATGCATAGTCTGGTTCTAGACTTGTGTTGTTTGTCCCAAGGCTGCACATAGTCTGTCCGAGACTATTGTATGGTTTGGTCTTAGACTTTGCACAAGTCTTTCCAAGACTTAGCATGGTCTCGTTGCAGAGCTTATTTTTGTCTGATTATAAAATTTTATTATTTGTTACGAGTTATCAGACATTGAAGACGTAAGTGAGAGTTTGAGTGATTATACCATTGTTTGTTCTCACATTGATTTCCTGAAATCACTTAGTCTAAAATAATTAGTTGATCAAATATTATCACATTTGTTATCATAAAAAATTATTAGGAGTATTGGGGTCAGACATCATCAAATGTCTTGGTTCTAACATTGAGATGGTTTTGCCCATTGCCACAAAACAATATTAGGAGTTGGGATGATTTCTCTAGGAAGTTCCTAAAGAAGTGTTTCTCTACAACTATATATGATCAGTTATAGAGAGACATTTCAACCTTGCCCAACTCGAGCATGAGACATTAGCATAAGCTTGGGAAAAGTACCAAGAGTTACTGGAAATGTGCCCCCAACATGGATTACCTGCTAGTAGGATAATTCAAATTTTCTACATTGGCTTGTCTTCCCAAAATAGGACAAGTATTGATGTTGCTTGTGGGGGCACCATAATAAAGAAATCTCCAACTACTGCCTATGAGATTATTGAAGACATGGACTCAAATTCCTATCATGCTTATAGTGATAGACACATTCTGAAGAGGTCCACAAGAATCAATCAAATGGAGATTGGAGCCTCTAGTTCAACTATTACTAGTAAGTTGGACGTTATCGCTAAACAAATGGAGACCTTGATAAAGGCTTACGCACAACCCTTGCGACCTCCACCACCAGCCCTTGTTTGTGATGAGTGTAGGGAGGCAAGTCATTTTGGAGCTAACTGTCAGATGAGAAATTTATTTGCCAAAGCTATGGAGGTGGTGAATTATGCTAGTGGTAACAACATAGGGTATGACCCTTACTCCAACACCTCAAACTAGCATTTGAGAGACAACCCAAACCTCTCTTGGAGGGGCCAAACAGAGATACATGGACAAAATCAAAATGTTTATAGGTCTCCTCACATGAAAACCCAGAGGCTTAGACAAGAGGATAGAGGACCTACACTACAAGACAATGTGATGCAGTACTTTTCCCAAAATGATGATCGGATGAAGTACATAGAGACACAATTCGCCAACTTGACCACTTTATTGTCTCAAAGAACTCCCGATACCATGCATACTCAAACAGAGTCGAATCCCAAGAGAGAGGTAAAACAAGTGCATGTTGTAAGTACTAGGAGTGGAAAGCCTCTGACGGAGTTGAACAAGAAAGAGAAGGCCACTCCACCACCAGATAAAGAGGCTCCAACTGAAAAGGGGTCATGAGTCAGAAAAAAAAGGCTCCTACTAAAGGGAGCCCGAGTAAGAAAAAAGGGTGAAAATGAGGTACTGGCACCTCCTGAGATAAGTGTTTCATTCCCTCAAAGAATCACAAATGAGAATAAAAATAAACAGTTCATTAAATTTGTTTCCATGTTAAAGAAATTGCATATCAATATTCCCTTTGTTGAGGCCATTGCAGAAAAGCCAAAGTACGTTAAATTTCTAAAAAAAAATTCTTTCAAGCAAAAAGAAATTAGCGGACTTTACCACCATTGGTCTCAACAAAGAGTGCTTTTCTATGATTCTAAAAAAGTTACCCCTGAAGCTCAAAGATCCAAGGAGTTTTTCAATTCTTGTACTATTGGCACATTACATTTTGATAGAGCATTATATGATTTGGGTGCTAGCATTAATTTAATGTCTTATTCTTCTTATAAGAAGATGGGGTTACAAGAACCCCAAATCGCTAACATTTCTCTTATGCTTGCAGACAAGACCCACCTTTACCTATCCACGTGGGATAGTGGAAAACTTACTAGTAAAAGTTGGAAAAATTATTTTCCCTGCTGACTTTGTAATTCTAGGCATGGAGGAGAATGAAGAAATCTCAATTATTTTGGGATGCCCCTTCCTCAACATAGGAGGGACCTTTATTGATGTCCGACAATGGAAATTGACTTGGAGGTTGGGTGATGAGGAGGAAGTGTTTAAAGTGTTTGATCCTATAAAAAGCTCCTCCTCTTCCCCTTCTTGTTATTTTGTGCAAGCCACTAAAAAGATGAAGAAGATTGTGGTTAGGCCTCATCCAAGTGTGAGAAGGGAAGACCTTCACATAAGGAATGTCATTCCAATGGACCTAAGAAGGGGTATAAGAGGTAAGAAAGGAGATGATACCATTATTCGAGCTCCTAGCCAACATTGCTTAATCATGTTTTTATACTGGTTCACTCAACCTGAGTTACGTCCAGTTCTCCTTTAACAACTATTAAAGGGTTCCACTATAATCAACTGATTACAAAACAAGTATTCTTCACTGCCACTTCTGGCTATAAGTATTCTCTATGTCACTCCTGGCTACAAGTATTCTAAACCACTTCTGGTTACAAGTATGAATCTCCCCCTTGAGATTATGCTTCCCAAGTATTCTTTTATCACTAAGACACTCCTGGCTTTCTATACAAATATGTATAAGATTTAGATAACTCTTAAGGAGAGGATATAAACAAATGTTGAATCTGCATGAGCTTGTAGAGGATGGATATTCTTTTTCTCTCAGCTCATGCTCAAGACCTTGTCTCAGAGTGCTTTCTCTTACTATCTAGATTGATTTTTGTTATTCTGTTCTTGTTCATTTGTCTTCTCATTTCATAGAGGCATCCTTATAAAGTGAGCTTCATGAATTTGAACATTAGAGAAGACTTCTTTCCATTGTCTCACACAGTAGAGTGTTGAAGTAGCTTTGACTGTGCTTGATGTGACAGGAGCAGGTTTCTGTCTCTGTTACAATTGTCTTTTAGTTAAAAGTGTGCATCCCAATGCTGATTGGTTCTTTTGGCTGTACCTACACACTTCACATAATACGAGACATACAAGCAATACGAGGAATCAAAGAAAGTAATGTCAAAGAGAGTCTCCCTTTCTTTCTATTGTAGCAATGCCTTTATTTGAGTAAAGAATTAATTATACAGCTCATATGACAAATTATGTTCTATTCCTGCACAAACAAAGTCTGGCTTAACAGACATAGTTTGGTCTTGATTAAGTATGGTCTGCTCGTGCACAGACATCGTCTCGCTTAACAAACACATTCTGAATTAAGAGACATGGTATGTTCTAGCCTTAGACATCGTCTGGCCTTGCATCAGACATCATTTGACTTGGCATCAGACATCGTCTAGCCTTGAGACTTGGCATGATCCGCTAAGAGCTTATTTTAGTCTGTTTATAAGCAATTATAGTGCGTGACTTAATCATCATCAGTTATCAGACAGTTAAGACGAAAGTAACAGTTAGAGTGATTATACCATTGTCTATTCTTACTTTATTTCCTGAAATCACTTAATCTGAAATCATTAGTTGATCAAATATTATCACATTTGTTATCATCAAAACCTATCAAGGTATTAGGGGTTAGACATCATCAAATGTCTTGGTTCTAATAATGTGGATATTAGTCCTTTCTTCTTCTTGGGAAATCTCCTCTTGACTTTTTCTTTTCCTTTGCTAAGCTTTGGACATTCGAACTTGAAGTGTCCAGGCTTCTTCCATTCATAACAGGCAATAGGATTCTTCTCTTTCTTCTCAAGGTTTGCTGAATATTTCTTGTTGTAGTTCTTCCATCTCGAACCACCTTTCTTTCTCCACATTTTATGTATTCTTCTTGAGATGAAGGATAGCTCATCATCTTCTCCTGATTCTTCTTCACTTGAAGAGGTGGACTCTACTTCTGACTTTTCTACCTTTAGGGCTTTGGTAGCTCGTCCTTTGGGTGGTCTGGAAGATTGACTTTTTGATGAAGATGATTCTTTTGGTGTTTTCTGATTTGGCTTATGATCCTTCAAAGCCAGAGACTTGCCCTTTTTTAGCTTAGCGTCTCCTTGCAGCTCTTGCTTATGCAACATTAGGATTCCCACGAGCTCTTCTAGAGGCATATAGTCTAAGTCCTTAGAAGCTCTAATGGTTGTGACATGAGGTCTCCATCGTTTGGGCAAGCTACGAAGAATTTTGTCAACATGTTCGAAGTTTTCAAAACTTTTACCAAGGTTTTGAAGCTCATTTAGAATAGTTTGAAATCTAGACATCATACTGATAATGGTTTCATTTTCTTCCATGGCAAATAGTTCATATTCTCTAGTCAGAACACTTACCTTATTTCTCTTTACCTATGAGGACCCTTCATAAGTTATTATGAATGTGTCCATATGTCCTTGGCAGATTTAAACTGGCTTATCTTTTTGTGCTCAATTTCTGAGGTGCATGCATGTATTGTGTTCCTTGCTCTAGAGTTGTGGACGAATCTATTCTTTTGTGCCTCAGTCCACTGTTCTTTTGGAATCTCAACTTCATTATCATCAACTGGAATATAATCTCCATTTTCTACGACATCCAGCATGTATATGTGACATGATTCAAAGTATGTCTCCATTCTTTGTCTCCAATATGTGAAGTTTTCTCACTTGAAGATTGGAGGTTTGTGTAGACCCTTCTCCATCCTTGTGTAGGATCTTTAGCTTTGTATCTATGAAGATAGTTATCAGAGACCAAGCTCTGATACCAATTGAAATACACAAGAACACACTAGAAAGAGGGGGTTGAATAGTGTGTTAGGAAACTTTTTCACAAACACTATTAGTTCACAAGTTGCATTCTTGGATATATGTATGTTTAAACCAATAAATATATCCTTGCAAAGCAAAGCTTGAAAACCTTTTCAAAAGAGCACAATAGGTAAGATGAATATATGTAATCACAAGATAGCAAAAGAAAGCTTGTTTTTATACTGGTTCACTGATCCGTTGTCGCGCACGGATCAAAACGAGTGATTTTGAAAATGTAGTTACGGTAACGACAACTCGAGTATCGTTCTCAAGGATTCTTGTATTATTTTTAATCAATGCAGTAATGGTTAATGGGGGGTTTAGATTATGATTTCAAGAAAAAGGAATTAAAATAAATTGTGATTATCGAATAAGCTAAAGCGAATCAACCTACTGTATCGATTTCAAGAAAAAGGAATTAAAATAAATTGTGTATACTTGCCTAAGACCAAATTTACACTTTTTCTTATTTCTTTTTCTACTTCTTTGAGGTTTTGTATACCTTGCATCAATCCAACACATTGAAATTAAAGCAATTCATTATGATGCAAAAAATGGGTAAAATGGTGCGATTAAACCCATAAAAATAAAGATCAAAATAGGTTTTATCAACAATCTATTAAAATGTACATTTTTCATCTCAGAATTGCATCTGACTCAATTTAATCAATTATAAGCTTGTTGAAATCAATTACAATTGATGACAACAACTCATAATCATCTTCTGATACACGAGATAATTGATTACAATCTATTCCAATCGATTACATTTGTTTTAATGGTCATATTGATAATCTTTTAACAGATTCATTCTATTTCTCTTCATATCTTTTGAGACCCAATCATATCTTTGATTGATTGATTTGTTCTCTTCTAATCTTATCTTATATCCTTCTACATATCTTTTTGACCCAATCTTATATTTGATCTTAAGATAAGATTTTGATATTTTAGAACATTATAAAGAGAACCCTTTGAGATTGGTTTCAGCATCACCACTAGTACAAAAACTACCTTCTAAGTTGGCTTATCCAAGATGGTTCACTTAAAACTGTCTTGGTAACCGACGCAGTGGAAGTTTTGTAAATAATGTTATAAAATCAAAGACGGTTTATAAGTAACCATTTTAAAAGGACGATTTTTTAGGACCGTCTTAGAAGAGTACCATTCCAAGATGGTTGGTAAGAGACTGTCTTTAAAAGCATCCCTTTTTAAGACGATTAAATTATAACCGTCTTAAAAGGGCTAGCTTCCAACCAACCATCTTCGAATGTCCCCCTCCACCTAGTTTTAATTATATGAGACTCTTCTTCATGCACTACTTTTGCTCACTCTCTTCGTGCTCTACTCCTCACTCTCTTCGCGTGCTATATTCTCCTTAGTCCTCACTCTCTTCGCGAGCATTTTCTCTTCTCACTCTCTTTCGCACACCATCATTGGCACCATGGCTACTCTCGCACATTGTCGCTTTTCTCAACACTGTTGCTGCTCCCTCTTTCTATGCGCACTGTCGTTCTCATTGCTCACGTTGTCGTTCTCGCGTCGCCGCACAATCATTCTTGTGTTGTCACTCTCTCTCCATCATCATCATCTGCCACTGTTGTCCACCATGAGAGGTTAGTGAGGAATCTATCTTTACTAACTCTTAACCAAACTTGCTGATTCAAAGTTAGATTGAGCTTTCTGATCTTTGAATTTTGAATGGAAAATGCATTTGACTAAAATTTAATGGAGTTAATGTAGTTATGTTTGAATTTTATTTTTTGATGGAATGTAAGATTTTATTTTTAAATACACTGTATACTACTTGAGAAAGAATTGAAATTTTAGGAGCTAGGTGATGAGCACTGTGTTTGTGAATACGTGTGAAAGAGAATTAATTAATAGATTGGTGGTATTGTCAAATCTGGTTTAGGAGAATGGTGCTACGATACAATTAAGATTGTATTTCACAGGTTTAGACTAATTTCGAATTGAAGATCAAGCTTAACAACTGTTTATTTGTTTTTCCTTTGAGTATTGCTTTTGAATGTGCATAATCTCGTTCTTTTTGCAACTTTCTAGAGTAGCTTTGGGGATTAATTGAGACATGAGGAGAGAGCTGATAAATTCTTTCGCTTTACAAAACAAACATTAACCATTGGGTTGGTTGAGTCAAATTAATATCAGTAAACTTGAATATAGTCATTTGCAAAGAGAGGAGACTTGGCTTACTGGGATAAGGTGGTTCTATTTTTGGGATTTTATGTTTTTCTCACTAAATCCAAATTCAAGTTTCCTTTCGTATTGGTCTATAATCTCATGATTTCCTGTTATAGTTCAAACTGTTTCCTCTGATTCTATGAGGCTCTGTTATCTTCCTCTATTCTATCACTTCATTTTTTTTTGTTATTTGGAGGATATTGTGTTTTTACTAAAATTCAGTCTCACCACAATTTATTATTACTAAAAACTAAAAAGTAGAATAGGAAAAATAATAAGGAATTCAAACGAGGTTATCCCTATTATTATTGTAGATTGAAATCTACTTTTCACCATAATGGGAATATGATAGAAATCCATAGCAGAAAAGTATCATTAAAGTTATAAATGCAAGTGCCCCAAACTGGAACAAATGGTACTACCATGTAGGTCAAGTGAGACTGGACCAAGATTATTAGTTAAATAAGTGGGAAATTAGACCAATTAATAATAGAGGCAGAATGGAATTCAACATTTCATGGTTAAGTCAGTTTCATACAACAGCTTGGTGGATGGGGGAACAGAAACATGCAGCAAATCACCTCTCATTTAATTAACCACTAATCATTATGAATATTGGTCAAAACTCTCAAATGGTGAGTTGGAAGAAGAGCAAGGTTGATATATTACTTCATGATACTATTGATTAAAGTGAATATGAATGTGTCAATCTTTATTACTTATTATCCTCATTTGTACCCTTTGTTGACTGGCTCAATTTGTTTACACAGACATCGTTTTAAGTTTAATTGGCATTAATGAGGGTTGAAAAATTCATTTCACAAGAAAAACTTGAACTCGAGTGAGGTAGTAGAGTGGATTAATTACTTTGATTGGACCTATCATATTTTAGAAATTTGTATCATGACTTATAATCAATGCTTAAATTTATGTTTCATTAACTTAGCTAGAAAGTTGCGTATTTGCTCTTCATATAGGGTCTCACTCTCACACTCTTGCTTGTGTGAAAATTTCTTCACTATCATCATAAATACTAGCAAGCATAGTGTGTATTATCAAAGTGAGTCACACCAATTACCAACTACTATGATTTGATTGATCTTGCTGAATGGGGTGTCTAATAGACCTTCTACTTTATGAACTTTTTTTCTTATCAAGAAACAAAACAAAATGGTACTATAGATTCAAGCTCCTCCAATTCTCACTTATTTCTTATTTTAATTAATGTTAGTAAAAGTATAAAACCATTAATGTATTTTTACTTCTTTTTTTTAATTACAAGAATGAGTTTTTACTTCGTAACTTAAGTTTTAAGTAGTTTTAATTCTGATTGCCTCTCCTGTGGGCGTCTTGGAAACCATTTCTTCTTAGCACTATTCAACTAATGAAATCGTCAGTAGCCAATAGCCATCGTTCCTCTACTTCCATTGATAGCTAGACAACAATTATTATAAGTGCAATTTATATTTTGCACTAACTAACTTCAATTTTTTTCTCTTTTTTTTATTTTTCTCACTAAAGAAGTGCAATTTGATATTATTAAGAGGTGGTCAGTGATCTTGGAACACCAGCTTGCATTTAAAGATAACATATATTGTCTCTTTAGAATATGATCAAAGTTACTGTAAAAAAAATAGATTATCGATTTCTCTAATACACTTTCATGCAAAAAAATTTGGAGTTTCTTTTGCTTCTTCTATACCTTTTCCAATCATAGCAGCATATTCACCATTTGGGTCCCCTTCACGATCTTTTTTGCCACTGTGAAGTGATTCTTCAGGGAGGTATGTGCTATTGAAATAAAATGTACTTATACAATTATGGATTGTATAAGTACATTTTAATTATTTGTAAATTTAAACATCTTTATTATACAATTGTCAATTTAATTAAATTCATTGTACTTCATTTACAAATTTAATTTATTTACAAAACCATAGGTTTACGCATGAGACAATGATGGATCTAGACTTGAATTCTGTGTATGGTTTCCTTGAGCCTCAAAGTATTCAAAAAGTTGGATGCAACAAAGTTGAAGTTGAAAGTTACATGGAAAGTTGGATGCGGGAATCAAACAAAGAGATTTACATGGCACCTTACCTAGATGGGTAAGCAATAATTATATAAGTAAATCTAGATAACGTGTACATGTCATAACTAACTATTCTCAAATTCACTCAACACTGGCAACTAGTAGTCATCTGTCTTAAGGCCAATAATGTGATGTTGTTTTGTTCCGTGCAAAGGCAAGGTGATCCACAGTTCAAATCCATTTGTCAAAGGTAATCTTTATTATATATTTATTCATTATTAGAACATTTTTTTCATTCAGAGTTGATATATCTTGATTTTTCTCTTAACCAGTGTTGTAAAGAAATTGAATAAGGGCAAAAAAAAAACAAAACAAAACTTGATTGGATCATTTTACCAGTAAGTAATTTTTAGAGAAACTTGAATTTATCAAACTAAATGTTGTTACTTTGTATAATATATGTGGGGGTAAATAATTAAAATATATATTTCAATTAGTGTAATGTACAAACCGGAAGCCCTAAGTGTGACTATTATGTCATGCATTGGATAGAAACCATAGTAAAAGGACATTTCACGAAGAGTTGGACAATGGTAATACAATATTTATTTACTTTTGACAACATAATTACATGAAGTATTTATTATTTAATAACCACGTGTCTCACTAACCGTGATTATCTTATATTGTTACAATTCTTTGAAGATAGACGTCCAATTGAGCCGACCAGAATTAAAGAAATTCACATCATGTTGGCATCATATGTTTTAAGTCTTTATGATACTTAGTATAGAATGCTTAGTGTATTATTAACATACAATGTTTAGTATAGGTGGTATCTTCTTTACTGTTTAGTATAGTGTAGTACATTAACATACAATGTTTAGTATATGTGGTGTCTTATATTGTTGGACAACTTTTAAACATTTGTCTGTAACTTGATATATTTTCATTGAATTTATATTTGTTAGGTCTATTTATATATTGTTCTCAATAATTTTCAATTTACAGGTTGTGTTCAAGCATAAACAAAATGCATTAAAGAAAAAAAACAATACCCTTTTAAGACGGTTTTGGCATTAACTGCCTTAAAACAAGGGATCTTTAAAGATGGTTTAGACCACAACTGTCTTGAAAGGGGGGTCTTTAAAGACTGTTGTTGTTGTA
This sequence comes from Amphicarpaea edgeworthii, assembly GCA_014843725.1. Lineage (NCBI taxonomy): Eukaryota > Viridiplantae > Streptophyta > Magnoliopsida > Fabales > Fabaceae > Amphicarpaea > Amphicarpaea edgeworthii. The sequence goes on from CM026329.1 coordinate 10,813,011, forward strand.
ATTGTCTTGAAAGGGGTATATTTCAAGACAGTTAATAATTCAACCGTCTTGAAAGGGGTGTCTTTAAAGATGGTTTTCAATATAACCGTCTTGAAAGGGGATCTTAAAAGACTAATATTGAAAAACCATCTTGAAATAACAGTCTTTAAAGACGGCTGAATCACCCTTTCAAGATGGACGGTTAAATTATTAACCGTCTTGAAATCATAGGCTTTTAAGACAGATGTTGATTGTCTTGAAAGGGTGCCCCTTTAATGACGTCCTTATCAAAGACATCGAGGAATCGTCTTGAAAGGGCTTCCAGAACCATCTTGAAAGCCCTTTTTTTGTAGTAGTGCACAAAGTACAAATTCTGAGTTACACTTTCTATCCTCTTTCTATTGTGCTGAAGCTTTCTCTCCTTGTTCTAATCTATATTGGTTAAATCCTCTTTCAAGAAGAACATTTTTATTGACATCTATATCTACACTTCTAGGTGCTTTTGTTTCTTTGTTCTTTTCCAGCTATATTTGCACACATCAGGTGCTTTTATTCCATACTTCTTCTATTCTATTATGTTTTCAATTGGTATTATAGGATAGGTTTTCCTAGGTGATTGGTATTCAATGATAGGTTTTCCTAGGTAGATGCTTGAGGTTGTGATGGTGTTTCACACTCATGCATAGGTTCTTGCTTTGGTTGTGAATAAGATAGATTGTTGTGATTTGGATGTGTTATTGTGTTTGTAACCGTTCAGATCATAGTGTAACTCCTCGGGTTGTGGAAGACTACATGTAGATCGGGTTATGATCGAACCAGTATAAAATTTGAAAATTGAAGACTTCATATAGATTTATGGTATTTTCATATTTCTTAGTCTTTCCTCTTTTCTTAAGTTAGTCTATTTTCTTTTAAGCCAAAACATGAATGGATGTTGGCTTTGTATTGTATGTTTTAGACTAAGAATTTATCTGTTTAGTTGTGCTTTCTAAGATGCTTGCAAAACCTTTCTAAAACTTTTATCTTAACATCTTAAGATGATTTGCATTTTCAAAGTATTCATGATAAGCTTTGCAATCGATTACAATATCAAGGAATTGATTACTAGTGAGTATATCTGAATCAAATTACTCTCTGCCATCGAGATAATTGATTACATGATTTAGCAATCTATTACAATGACTTTTCTATTTCTCAGAATTGGCTCTATCTCAAATGTAATCGATTACCAGGCTTTTGCAATCGATTACAATTGATGACAACAACTTAAAATCATCTTCTCGATACATGGGATAATCAATTACCAGGCTATTGCAATCGACTACAATTGATGACAACAACTTAAAATCATCTTTTGATACACAAGATAATCGTTTACTTTTAGATTCAATCGATTACATCTGGTATAACGGTAACTTTTAAATATATCAAATTTGATCTTTGCTAAATCCTTTCCATATCATTTCATGATCCAACCATATCTTTCAATCCCAAATCTTATATTTGATTGAATAAACTTTTTCTCTCATATCTTATCTTATACACTATATTGCTTATCCATATACAAATCTTATATTTGATCTTAAGATAAGATCCTATTGTTCTTAAACACTATAAAGAGAAACCTTTGGGTTTCCCTTTAGCATCAACTCAATTATAGAGAATTCATTCTATTCTTCACTTGTTATATTTCTTTGAGTTGAAAATTCTATTATGCTTTCAATTGTCTAAAATCTCATTGTAGAAAAAGCTTTTCTTCAGCTATACTTGCACATTAAGGTGTTTTCTTTCTAAAGCTTTTTCTAGCTATACTTCCACATTATGGTGCTTTATGTCTAAGTTTTTCTCCAGCTAAATCTGCACACTCAAGGTGCTGTTGTTCCTTACTCTCTTTTTCTTGGTTGTTATTGGCATTCTAGGATAAGGTTTCCTGGGTGCTTGGTATTGTAGGATAGGGTTTCCTAGGTACTTGATATTCTAGGATAGGGTTTCCTAGAGTAGGTGCTTGAGTGGTGATAGTATTTCACACTCTTGCATAGATTCTTGTTCGAGTTGTGAACAAGAGTAGGTTGCAATGATTTGGGTGTTTATGTGTATGTAACCATTGCAGATCATAGTTGAACTCCTTGGGGTGAGAAAGAATTGGATGTAGATTGGGTTGTGATTGAACCAGTATAAATCTTGTGTTCTACTCTTTCTCCTTCATCTCTTCATTATTATCTTATTCAATTTACTTATAAATTTGGTTTTAACAAGATTATTTACATTGTGTTTCTGATTTGTTATTCTATCAACAACATCTTTCAAAAACTCTTTGCAAAAAACTTCAAGAGAGTGACTAAATTCTTTTTACTTTGAAAAAGAGATAAAATTTTAAATATCAATTCAGCCTCCCTCTTGATTTATCCAGCTGGTTCTAACAATTGGTATCAGAGCTGGACCTTGAATTTTACTCAAGGATTCCAACATGGCTGATAATAGGCTGCCATTTGCAGAAGGCAGTGTGATCAATCGACTTCCTTTATTTTGTAGTGACAATTATCCCTTTTGGAATGTCCGCATGAAAATTTTTATGGAGTCAATTGATCTAAGCATTTGGCAAGTAGTCATAAACGGACCAACGCTTCCAACTATAGTTGTTGATGGAAAAATAGTCCTAAAACCCACTGATGAATGGACTAAGTTAGAAACTAAACGTGCTAACTATGATCCTCGTGCAATGAATATATTACATTCAACATTAAATTCTAATGAGTTTTTTAGGATTTCAGCATGTGCCATAGCAAAGGAAATTTGGGATATGATTGAGGTAACCCATGAAGGCATACTGAAAGTAAGGCGATCAAGGAAGAATTCTCTTATCCAAGAGTATGAAACCTTTCGAATGCAACCAAAAGAATCAATCTCAAATTTCCAGATGAGATTCATACACATTGTCAATCATCTCAAAAGATTAGGCAAGGCATTCGATGAAGAGGAGATGAATGTCAAAATCCTAAAAAATATGAATAGGATGTGGCAGCCAAAGGTCACTACAATCTCTTAGTCAAGAGACATGGTTACCATGACTTCACCTGCTTCGAATGCGGAAAGACGGGCCACATCAAAGCTGATTGCCTCGACACTGAAAAGATGCACAATGGTGATAGGAAGAAATTTAGAAGGATCTCCAAGAAAAAGGAAGCATACATTGTTTGGGAAGACAATGCATCTTCTACCTCATCCGATAGCTCAGAAACTAAGGAAGCCAACATATGCTTAGTGGCAAGTGATGAGAATAAAGAAGAGAGCAATGTAAGCACTTATGAAAATGAATCTTTCTCTGATGAATCCAATTCTAATCCAATTCCAATTCTGATGATTAACAGTAGAAGAATGTGCATGAAGATGCACTGATCAGTGGTGTATCTAAGGGAAAGTTTCAATGGATCCCAAAGGGTACTCATGAGGGCACTAACAAGAAAGGACCAAAAACAATTTGGGTACCTAAGACCAACACCTAATTTGTTTTGCAGGTATGCCTGAAAGCCATGGAATCCAAATGGTATCTTGATAGCGACTGTTGAAGGTATATGACCAGTGACAAGGGAAAATTCATCACCCTTATTGAAAAACAAGGTGGATGGGTCACATATGGAGACAACAACAAAGGAAGGATCATGAGTGAAGGTAATATAGGTAACTCTTCCTCAACTATAATTGAAAAAGTTTTATTTGTTGATGGATTGAAGCACAACCTTCTTAGCATTAGTTAGCTATGTGACAAAGGGTATGATGTATCTTTTGATCATTCTAAATGCTTGATTAGTGATAAGCAAGGCAATGCTAAACTTGTTGGCAAGATGATTTAGAATGTTTATGTGCTTGATTTTGAAAACTCTATTCCTTTTGAAAAATGTCTTCTTAGCAAGGATGATACATCTTGGCTTTGGCATAGAAGAATAACACACATTCATATGAATCATCTTAACAAACTTGTTTCTGAAGACTTAGTAATTGGCCTCCCAAAACAAAAATATTCAAAAGATGGCCTATGCAATGCTTGTCAAAAGGGGAAACAAACTAAATCTTCTTTTAAGTCTAAAAATATTATTTATACCTCTAGACCCCTTGAGATATTGCATATGGATCTCTTTGGTCCTTTTAGGACTATGAGTATTGGTGGCAATTTCTATGCGCTTGTTATAGTTGATCATTACTCTAGATTCTCTTGGACTTTCTTTTTAAGGTATAAGAATGATGATGTTCGTGCTTTTGTTAAATTTGCCAAGAAAATTCAAAATGAGAAAAACCTTTCCATAATTTCATTAAGTGATCATGGGGGAGAATTTCAAAATGAGTCCTTTTTCATTTTTGTGAAAAGCATGGCATCAAACATAATTTTTCAGCCCCAAGGACGCTATAGCAAAATGGTGTGGTTGAGAGGAAAAATAGATCACTTGAAGAGCTAGCAAGAACTATTTTAAATGAGTCTTACCTTCCAAAATATTTTTGGGCAGATGTTGTGTCTACTTCTTGTTATGTTTTAAATCACGTCTTGATTAGGCCTATTTTGAAGAAAACCCCATATGAGCTTATTAATAATAGAAAACCAAACATTAGTCATTTATGTGTATTTGGCTACAAATGTTTTGTTTTAAATAATAGGAAAAAATCTCTTGGCAAATTTGATGCAAAAGTTGATGAAGCTATCCTCTTAGGCTATTCTTTGAGTAGTAAATCATATAGTGTCTATAATAAGAGAACTTTAGTTATTGAGGAATCTGTGCATATTGTTTTTTATGAGTCTAACTCCAAGTTGGAGGAAGATGTGCCTTGTGATGACAATGCAGGTTCCATATATAATGAGACAACTGAACCTTAAACACAAGAGTCATCTCAACCTTCTTCTAAAGAAGACACATCTGCACTAGCTAATCCTCCTACAAACCATGAATTACCAACAGAGTGGAAACAGCCTAGAAACCTTTCACTTGACAACATCTCTTGAGATATTCAGCAAGGTATCTCAACTAGATCCTCCATGAGCTTAATTTGCAACACAATTGCATTTGTTTCTCAAGTTGAGCCCAAGAATATTGAAGAAACTGTCCATGATGAATTTTGGATGATGGCAATGCATGAAGAGCTCAACCAATTCAAAAGGAATCAAGTTTGGGAACTTGTTCCTTATTCAGAGAACATGAATGTCATTGGAACCAAGTGGGTGTTCTGAAACAAAAGTGATACCTCTAGAATCATTACTTGGAACAAAGCCAGACTTGTAGCTAAAGGATACAACCAACAAGAAGGAATTGACTATGATGAGACATATGCTCAGTAGCAAGACTTGAAGTTATCCATCTCCTTCTTGCTTATGCTTGTCACAAGGAATTCCAGCTTTCCCAAATGGATGTGAAAAGTGTTAGAACCAAGACATTCGATGATGTTTGGCCCCTAATCCTTTGATGGGTTTTGATGATAACAAATGTGATCATATTTGATCAAATAATGATTTGAAATTGAGTAATTTTAGGGAATCAAAATGATCACAGACAATGGTATAATCTCTCCATCTCACTCTATCACTTTAACTATCTAATAATGCCTTAATAATATATCAAGCATCCAAAGTGCTTTTAATTGAACTGAGTTAAAGCATCAGAATAGATCATGAAGAAGTCTTGGAACAAACTACGCAAAGTCTTGGACCAGACCATGCAATAGTCTCGGACAAACAATGTGAAGTCTCGAACTAGATGATATAAGTCTTGGGCTAGACTACGCATAAGTGCTGGACCAGAAAATGCATGGAAATAAGGCCAGACTATGTGATGGTTGGACCACACCATGCATACTTGGACCAGACTGTGTTTGTCAAGCCAGACCATGTTTGTGCTGACTCGGATTGTGTTTGTCAAGCTAGACCATGTCTATGCTGACCCGAACAATGTCTGTCAAGCCAAACCATGTCTATGTTGAAATAGAACATGATCTGATACATGTGATGAGGAATATGCATTTAATAATCATCTCTTAACTTTAAGAACACATTGTCTACTACAGAAAGAAAGGAAGATATTCTCTAAATAACCTTCTTCTATTCCTCGTATGACTGCTTACATGTCTCGAAATGTGTGAAGTTTGTAGGTACAACTAAAAGGCTAATCAGCTTTGAGAAGCACACCTAAAGCTAAAAGCAAGCTGTAACAAGATAGGAACCTGCTCCTATCAAATCAAGCTAAAGCAATTTCAACACTCTTTTGTGAGACAATGGAAACCTCTCTTCTCCAACGTTCAAATCCATGAAGCTCTACTATATAAAGATGTTTCCAGGCAATGAGAAGACTAACAATTCCAAGCCAATCTAATCTGAACAATCTAAGCACAAGCAAGAAAAACACTCTAAGAAAAAGCCAGTATCAAGTGAGAAACAAGAGTTGAGAGAAAAGATAAATTTCAAATTTTACGAAGCTCATTCATATTCAATCTATTTTCAGATTCTGTAACTCTAGACTCTGTCTTCATCATGTTATGGCCTTGATTGCATCCTCAGCTGCTTTCTCGAGTCGTGTCACTCGAGCTCGTGCTTCCAATCCCCTAGAAGATCTCTCTCATCTACATCATTTTGGGGTTCCTCTCCACCCTCCTACGCAGCCTTGAATCATCCAAGTTGATTGGCATCCTCCACTTGCTAGGTTCATCAAATGTAACACGGATGGTGCAACTTGTGGTCACCTTGGTCATGTTGCTGCTGGTGGAATATTTCGGGATCATTTTGGCCTTTTCCAAGGAGGCTTTTCTATATTGGCATCCAAACCTCTTTCTATGTTGAAATCTTTGCAATTCTTTGTGCGATTGAGCAGGCAACTCGATTTGGTTGGTCGCGGCTCTGGATTGAATGTGATTCTCGGTTGGCTATCAAGGCCTTTACTCATCCAATGGTTATTCCTTGGCAACTCAGGGCTCGTTGGAACTGTGCTTTCTCTTCCTCTAACAATATGCATATAGTCTTTTCACACATTTTTAGAGAGGGTAATCAATGTGTAGATAGTCTAGCTAATTTTGGTGTAAATAAGCATGTAGAGTTTACGTGGTGGTCTAGTTTACCTAGTTTTCTTTCTGTTAGCTATGCCCATAATTGTTGTGGGCTACCTAACTTTCACTTTTGTTGATGATTCTTTGGGTTTGGTTTGGTCCGCCCATTTCTTTGTATTCTTTTTTACTTATTTAATAATATATAGTTTGGTCTTGATGATAGAGTGGCTTAAAGGGTGCCAACATAGTTAGGATGTCTTTTGTCTCTCTTGAGAGATACCAAGACTACGTTTCAAATAAAAAAAAAATAGAAAGACAGGAGTGGCTTAGTGATTAAAGAATGCTTGGGAAGTATAATCTCAGGGGGAGACTTATGCTTGTAACTAGTAGTGGTTTAAAATACTAGTTGCTAGTAGTGGCATAGAGAATACTTGTAGCCAGGAGTGGTAGTGAAGAATATGTGTTTTGTAATCAGGTGATTATAGTGGAACCCTTTAACAATTGTTAAAGGAGAATTGGACATAGCTCAAGTTGAGTGAACCAGTATAAAACAAGCATTCTACCTTTGTTGTCTTGTGCTTACACTTGTTCATCTTGCACGTTGTGCACTTTTGAAAAGGTTTTTAAAAGCTTTGTCCCACAAATCCAAATCATGTCTACCGCCTCAAGAAAGCCCTCTATGGACTTAAACAAGCCCCAAGGCAATGGTATGAAAGGCTAAGTAATTTCCTTATTAAAAATCACTTTGAAATAGGTCAAGTAGACAAAACTCTATTTATTAAGCATACTGAATCTGATATTCTTTTAGTGCAAGTCTATGTTGATGACATTATTTTTGGATCCACTAACCCAAAATTATGTGAGAAATTTGTGGAAGGTATGTAGGGGGAGTTTGAGATGTCCATGATGGGTGAGCTAAAATACTTCCCTGGACTTGAGGTCAAAGATATGACTCAAGGCACCTTTCTTCACCAAAGAAAGTATTGTAGAGACTTGTTAAAGAAATTAAAAATGGACAACTACAAAGAAGCATCAACACCAATGGCAACTTCTTGCTATTTGGATGTTGATGAATGAGGTAAAGGTGTTGATCAAACACTCTATCGTGGTATGATAGGGTCTCTTCTCTATTTAACCTCTAGTTGCCCTAATATTATGTTCAGTGTGTGCATGTGTGCTAAGTACCAATCCAATCCTAAGGAATCCCACCTCACATTCGTAAAACAAATCCTTAAGTACCTTAAAGGCACCTCAGATGTAGGATTGTGGTATCCCAAGGGTGTCCAACTGATCGAGGCCGTACCCAAACCAAATAAAAACAATTAAATGCAGTACTAGGAAGTGATCCTAGGTCGTTTCCCAGTGAGCAATGATCAAACAAACGTTCATAACACTTAACAACAATAAAACAGTAGCAAATTGGGGGGGTTTCTTTGCTTTAATAATTTAAACAGTAAGCAACTTGAATTAAAAAAATAACAGAACTAAACGTGTTGTTTCCCCTTGATTCAAAAGCAAGCCTCTTATCTTAGGTTACGAGAATCTATCCCTAATCAATTCAGCCACTTAATCCAACCCGGAATTAATTTACTAAGCGAAAATTAATACAAGGTTTTCATTATGTGATTAAGCAACACATACACCAATTAATTCCTCTCACAGGTCCATCACAGAATAATTGGTGAAGGGGAAAAATTGATCAGACATTAACATTAATAACAAAACCTCAAAGAGAGCTAGTGCTTAGTCCTCAAGAGAAAACAACACTGAAAATTTAACCTTCCATTCAAATTAAACAGCAACTGGAAACGTAAATGGCAAAATGCAAAACAGAACGAAAACAAGGATAGAAGGCAAAAACGAAACTGGGAATGGAAACTGAAAACGAACCAACAAAGAAGAGCGAAAATGGAAACAGAAGTAGAGAATGAACAAAAACGCTGCTCTACATGAACAGTAGCATGCTGGGGACGTGAAACCCTTCTCTGAATAGTGAAAAACGAAAACTAAAACCTCCCCCCCTTTTCTGTGACGGCTGGGGCTTAAAAACCTTCTGTCTCACTCAAAAGTCACTTACATAAAACCCTAGGCTACTAATCTGATTTGGGCCCATAAAAATCTGATGCGACCCAATTACAAAATACAGCAATAAAATGAAATAAAATAAAACTGGATGACAAATAAAACTAAAACAGTCTCCTCTCTTCAAGCCCAAAATGGTTCAGCCCAATTCCAGATCCAAGCCCAATTGCTTATAATTCTCCTAAAATCAAATTAAAATACAGAATTAGTCAAAACGGCCCAAATGATAAAACTGCATAATTAATTTGACAATTAAGGCTAATCAGTAATTAAAATGATGACAGAAAGGGGTAAGAAATAGGAGAAAATAATGACACATCACCAACCAACACTCATAGGTTATATTGATTCCAACTATGGTGGTTGTAAATTGGATAGAAAAGGCACAAGTGGTAATTGTCATCTTTTTGGGAATAGCCTTGTGTTTATTAGAACCAAGACATTTGATGATGTCTAACCCCTAATACCTTGATAGGTTTTGATGATAACAAATGTAATAATATTTGATCAACTGATAATTTGAGACTAAGTGATTTCAGGAAATCAAAGTAAGAACAGATAATGGTAAAATCTTTCAACTCAAATCCTAGGCTCTAACTATCTAAGAACTTATAATGGTTAAATCTAGCACTGAAATTGCTTATAAACTGACTAAAACAAGTTCTTAATGGATCATGCAATGTCCCTAGGCCAGACGATGTCTGATGCAAGGCCAGATGATGGTTGATGCTAAGTGCTAGACGATGTCTGAGGTCAAGCCAAACAATGTCTAAGGCTAGAATAGACCATGACTTTTAATTAAGAATGTGATTGTTAAGCCATATGTTGTCTGTGCACGAACATACCATACTTAATAAGACTAGACTATGTTTGTTAAGCCAGACTTTGTCTGTGTAGGAACAGAATATAATCTGTCATATGTGTTAAGGAATATGTGCTATATAATTAATTCTTTACTCAAATAAAGGCACTGCTGCAACAGAAACAAAGGGAGATACCTTTTGACATTACTTTCTTTCATTCCTCATATTACTTGCATGTCTCGTACTATGTAAAGTGTGTAGGTACAGCAAAAAAAAACCAATCAACATTGGGATGCACACTTTTAGCTAAAAAGACAAACTGTAACAGAGATAGAAACTTGCTCCTGTCAGATAAAGCACAGTTAAAGCTACTTCAAGACTCTACTGTGTGAGACAACGGAAAGAAGTCTTCTCTAACGTTCAAATTCATGAAGCTCACTTTATAAGGAAGCCTCTTTGAAACGAGAAAAGATGATGAACGATTAAACGTGAACTGAATAAGGAAATCAATCTAGATAGCAAGAGAAAGAATTCTGAGATAAGGTCTTGAATTTGAGCTGAGAGAAATAGAACACCCATCCTTTACAAGCTCATGTAGATTCAACATTTGATTATATCCTCTCTTTAAGAGTTATTTGAATCTTATACATATTTGTATAGAAAGCCAGGAGTGGCTTAGTGATAAAAAAATACTTGGGAAGTATAATCTCAGGGGGAGATTCATACTTGTAACCAGAAGTGGTTTAGAATACTTGTAGCTAGTAGTGGCATAGAGAATACTTGTAGCCAGAAGTGGCAGTGAAGAATACTTATTTTGTAATCAGTTGATTATATTGGAACCCTTTAATAGTTGTTAAAGGAGAACTGGACGCAGCTCAAGTTGAGTGAACCAATATAAAAACAAGCTCTCATCTGCTATCTTATGATTACATATATTTATGTTGCTCACTGTGCTCTTTTGGAAAGACTTTCTAAGCTTTGCATTGCAAGGATATATTTTCTGATTTAAACTAACATATATCCAAGAAGGCAACTTGTGAACTAATAGTATTTACTTAAAAGTTTTAAACCCACTATTCAACCCCCCCTTCTAGTGTGTTCTTGTGTATTTCAGTTGGTATCAGAGCTCGGTCTTTGATAACTATCTTCACAGATACAAAGCTAAAGATCCTACACAAGGATGCAGAAAGGTCTACACAAACCTCCAATCTTCATGGGTGAAAACTTCACATATTGGAGACAAATAATGGACATGCTGGATGTTGTAGAAAATGGAGATTATATTTCAGTTGATGATAATGAAGCTGAGATCCCAAAAGAACAGATTCATCCTCAACTCTAGAGCAAGAAATACAATACATGCATGCATCTAAAAAATTGAGCACAGAAAGATAAGCCAGTTCAAATTTGCCAAAGACATATGGGACACATTCATAATAACCTATGAAGGGTCCTCACAAGTAAAAAGGAACAAGGTAAGTGTTCTTACCAGAGAATATGAACTCTTTGCTATGGAAGAAGATGAAACCATAGCTAATATGTTGTCTAGATTCCAAACTATTTTAAATGAGCTTCAAAACCTTGGTAAAAGTTTCAAAAATTTTGAGCATGTTGACAAAATTCTTCGCAGGTTGCCCAGACAATGGAGACCTCAGGTCACAGCCATTAGAGCTTCCAAAGATCTAGATTATATGCCTCTCGAAGAGCTACTAGGAATTCTAATGTTGCATGAGCAAGAACTGCAAGGAGATGCCAAATTGAAAAAGGGCAAGTCTTTGGCTCTGAAAGCTCACAAGCCAAATCAGACAACACCTAAAGAGCAATCTTCATCAAAAAGTCAATCCTCCAAACCATCCAAAAGACACACCACCAAGGCTCTAAAGGTAGAAGAGTCAGAAGTAGAGTCCACTTCCTCAAGTGACGAAGAATTAGTAGATGATGATGAGCTATCCTTCATCTCAAGAAAAATCCACAAGATGTGGAAAAAGAAAGGTGGCTCGAGATGGAAGAACTACAACAAGAAATACTCACTAGACCGTGAGAAGAAAGAGAAAAGTCCCATGCGTCTCACGAGTGTAAGAAGCCTGGACACTTCAAGTCAGAATGTCCTAAGCTTAGCAAGGGAAAAGAAAAGGTCAACAGAAGATTTCCTAAGAAAAGAAAAGGACTAATGTCCACATGGGAAGATCTAGATGACTCAACAGATGAAGAAAATTCTAAAGCATTAGATGAAAAAAGCCAACTATGTCCGATGGCAGATGCAACCTCCACATTGTCTACATCCGAGGCTTCAAATGATGAAGAACAAAAGGTAGACCTTAATGATCTTATTTCTCTTCAAGAAGCTTATCAAGAACTTCTTTCTAATTCATCTATTCTTTTAAAAGCCTATTTATCTATGAAAAAGAAATTAAGAAAACTTTCAAAAGAGCATGAAGAACTTGGGTCTTCTTTCACTAAGCTATCTGATAAATGTTCTACATTAGTCACAGCCAGTAATGCTCTAACAGATGATTTTCAAAAACTAACCATTGATCACCAATGCTTAATTAAGAGCAAAAGTGAACTTTGGATAGAAAAGGAACAACATAGAAGGCAATTGAATGAATTGATTAAGGAAACTAATGAGTTAAACAAGGTAAGAGTTTGAGCAAAGATGAAGCTGAAATTGTTCAATTACGCAAAGAAGCTGCATCTCTCAAGAGTACTCTAAGAAAATTTGTTAATGGGTCTGAGAATTTAAAGAAAATTCTTTCATACAATAGACATCCAAATGACAAATTTGGCCTTGGATTCACAAGAAAGAAAGAAGCAACCAAGAAGAAAGCTTCTTCTAATGGACCACATTTTGAAAATGGGCATGTAAAGTCCAAAAGCAAGAAATTGCCTACAAGAAGCAAGTCATCTGCCTTTAAGACTAACACCAAAGGACCCAAAAGAATATGGGTACCTAAAAACAAAATAATTCTTATTGTAGATGTCCTTGATGGCAAGAAAGAAACACCAATCATGGTACCTGGATAGTGGCTGCTCACATCACATGACGGGCACAAGGTCTATGTTCCTAGACCTGACACCAATGCATGGTGGTACAGTCACTTTCAGAGGTAATCAGAAAAGGAGAATTTGGGGTATTGGTAAGATAGGTATTCCTCCTAGTCTCTCTATTGAGAATGTGTTATTTGTTGAAGGGCTAAAACACAATCTACTGAGCATAAGTCAATTTTGCGACAGTGAATATGATGTTTCCTTCAACAAGGAATCATGCATAGTCAGAGACTCTAAAGGTTCACATCTCTTCTCTACAAAGAGACAAGGCAATCTTTATAAGATCAATCTTGGTGAACTAAAGGATCAAAATGTATCATGTTTACTATCTGTCAAAGAAATTCACTAGTTATGGCATAAGAAGCTTGGCCATGCAAGTTTGAAATTAATCTCAAAATTGCAAAAGATATAGCCCCGTAAGAGGATTGCCAACAATGTCATATAAGGATAACTTACTTTGTTAGACAAGTCAAAAAGGGAAACAAGTGAAAACATCTTTTAAAAGTAAAAACACTATTTCCACTTCCAGACCATTAGAACTGTTACATATTGATCTCTTTGGTCCAACAAGGACAACCTCTCTTAGAGGGAAGTGATATGGACTAGTAATAGTTGATGACTATTAGATGGACATGGGTTATATTCCTCACTCACAAGGATGAGGCTTTTAAGGAATTCTATAAATTTTGCAAACGTGTTCAAAATGAAAAAGGAGTATGTATAACTTCTATCAGAAGTGACCATGGAGGAGAGTTCGAAAACGAAAGTGTTCAGAGGTTCAGTGAAGAGAATGGAATTCTTCACAACTTCTCAACACCTAGAACACCACAGCAAAATGGTGTTGTTGAGAGGAAGAATAGGTCATTACAAGAAATGGCCAGAACCATGTTGAATGATAACTTGACTCTTAAGCACTTCTGGGCAGAAGTTGTAAATACTTCTTGTTATTTGCAAAACAGAATTTATATTAGACCTATTATTAAAAAGACTCTATATGAAGTGTGGAAAGGAAAGAAATCCAACATATCATACTTCCATCCCTTTGGATGTAAATGCTTCATTCTTAACACAAAAGACAATTTGGGTAAATTTGATTCGAAGTGTGATACAAGCATCTTACTTGGATATTCTAAAACATCCAAGGCATATAGAGTGTTCAACTCTAGAACCAAAGTTGTTGAAGAAGCCATTCATGTAAGATTTAATGACACTCAACCTAATAGGAAACTATCAGAGTTACAAGACTCATTTGCAGATATCAAACTAGAAGATGCAATAACTAAGACCAAATCATTGTTTGACACACCATAAATGCATGCGGCACAACATCTTCTGCTCCCACATCGTTTGCTACCAAATCGTCTGTTCACTATCAGACCATCTCAGATGATGAAGAAGAAGTCGGAGAACTACAAAGCAGCAATAGAATAATGATCAAGAACCATCCTCCTTCTCAGATCATTGGAGAAGTTCGAGCTCTAGTGAAAACATCTTTCCAACAAACAACTCTACTGTCTGAGATAGAACCCAAACACATTGATGATGCCATGGAAACTTGTGAAGCTACCAGACAACAAGGAAGCTGTTGGTGCTAAGTGGGTCTTCAGAAACAAACTAGATGAGAATGGTAAGTTTGTGAGGAACAAGGCTAGATTAGTGGCCAAAGGTTACTCACAACAGGAAGGTATTGATTATACAGAGACATACACTCTAGTAGCTAGACTTGAGGCAATTAGAATTTTGCTTTCATTTGCTGCTCATAGAAATATGAAACTCTATCAAATGGATGTAAAATGTGCATTCCTCAATGGTGTAATCAAAGAGGAAGTTTATGTAGAACAACCCCCCTGGGTTTGAGAGTACTGTCTTTTCAAACCATGTATTTAAACTAAACAAAGCATTGTATTGTATGGTCTTAAACAAGCTCCCAGAGCATGGTATGAAAAACTCAGTTCATTTTTAATAGAACACAATTTTACAAGAGGAAAGATAGATACTACATTATTTTGCAAAAACTACTCTTCTGATTTTGTTATTGTTCAAATCTATGTAGATGATATTATCTTTGGTGCCGCTAATGAAAAACTCTATGAAGAGTTCTCAAAGTTGATGCAGACTGAGTTTGAAATGAGCATGATAGGAGAACTGAAATTCTTCCTAGGATTGCAGATCAAGTAGACCAACAAAGGAATCTTCATACACCAGACCAAGTATGTGAAAGAACTCCTAAAAAAGTTCAAAATGAATGATGCTAAAATTATGAAGACTCCAATGCATCCAACAACATCACTTGGACCTGATGAAGATTCAAAGAAAGTAGATGTCACTTAGTTCAAAGGAATGATTAGGTCACTACTTTACTTGACTACATCCAGACCAGATATAATGTTCAGTGTTTGCCTCTGCTCCAGATTTCAGTCTGACCCAAGGGAAGTGCATCTATCTACTGTTAAAAGAATTTTTAGATATTTAATTGGAACTTCTAATCTTGGTCTTTGGTTTAAAAGACATAAAGAGTATAAGTTGACAGACTATTGTGATGCTGACTATGCTGGAGACAAAATTGAAAGAAAAAACACCAGTGGAGGCTGCCACTTTATTAGAGTCAACATGGTGTCATGACTCAGCAAGAAGCAAGGAACAATAACACTATTAATAGCAGAAGTAGAATACATCGCAGTTGCAAGTTGCTGCTCTTAGATATTGTGGATCAAGAATCAACTTGAAGACTACAACATATTTGAGAGTAACATTCCTATCTTCTGTGATAATACTACTGCTATATCTCTTTCAAAAAATCCTAAATCCTACCATGCACTCTAGAGCCAAGCATATAGAAATAAAACATCATTTCATAAGAGACCATGTTCAAAAGGGGACCATTAAATTGGAATTTGTCAAGACAGACGATCAACTTGTTAATATTTTTACAAAACCCCTTGCTGAAGACAGACTGATCTCTTTGAGAGAAAAGATTGGGATGATCTGGGTGAATTAATGTTTTATCACTGTCTGCTATTCACTAGTAGAACTAAGGACACATCGTCTAGTGTGATACTTAAATGAGGCTTGTGCATGTCACGTGTTTCACGCTCAAAATATGAGCCAGACCATGTGATTTAAAAAAAAAAACTGTTTTGTAACTTAAGCATTCGTTTGATTCTGAGTCATAAAAGCCCAAAACACACATTCAAGTTTGTCATAAATGTGTCGTTTCAATCATTCCCTAACCATACCATCATATTTAATGCACACTCATTACCTATTCTAGCCCTCATGTTGCCAAACGTATTCCCCAAGCTTTTGTAACCTCTCATCTCTCTCACCCATTCTCTCTGCAACCAAGAACCTCAAGAAACCCTAAACACAAACCCTCACCATGGCCAAATGTAATCTGATCAAGGGTTTTTCCTCCTCCCAACTACCAGCCTCACCCTCATCCTCTCAAGCTTCTGATGAACGTAATGCCTGAGTCTACCACAAACACCAACAGTTCTGCATCCAACATTGACCCCGAGGTCATGAAAGAACGAAGACTCAATGATGTAGAGAACATTTTGATCAAGCCATGAGGTTCCTACACTGGGAACATTCACGTAGAATACTACATTGATATACCCTGCCTTAAGGAACGTGGCCTTAACATCTCAAGGTATTTTGAGTTTGTTGGGATCAGGGGCTACTTCAATGATCGCCAGAAGATCGCCCCTGGACTTATTAGAAAGTTTTGGACAAATGCTACAATCAAAGGAAACGAGGTTGTCAGCAATGTCTTTGGGTGTGAAGTTACTGTCTCTCCCTCCTCTATTGCTCAAGCCATAGGGTGTGAATTGCACTCAAACTACTTAACAGAGGCATGGGACAAGGACCTTGAGAAAGGTATAGTAGAAAGGTTCATTCTTAGACCTAACTACAAGTGGGCCAAGGATGTCAAGAAGTTGCACCCAGCCAACTTCCCACCTTTGACCAAGTTGATGCTAAACATTATCAACAAGACCATCTTACACAAGATTGGGTCTTGAGATCATGTATCTGCTCTACACAAGTTCATCCTCTATCACATCATCGGGAGGAATCCCATTCAACCTTCCACACACTCTTTTTTACAACCTGGTGGTTTAGAAGAAGAAGAAGAAGAAGATTCAAAAAAAGAAGGGTGGAAAAGGAAAAAGCCTGGTGATTTATGATGAGGCTGCGTCCATCCAACCCTTAGCTGGTAAAATGAGGAGACTTGCTGTTGCAGACCAGTAGACAGTCCGGACAACACGCAAGACTACAACATAGTTTGCTGCAGAGCCACCAACCAAGAAGGGAAAGCAGACAGTCCAACAAGCACCACCCAGACCACCCACTCAGAGGATCAAGTCTAGAGCCCAACGAGAAGGGTAAGGGTGTGCCGCGGAATCACTACTGAACCTCAAGTGTCTCTAAGGGAGGTAGCAGACATTGGTCTACAAGCTGTTAATGCTGTTGAGGTTGAAGAAGAAGACTCAGACAAGGGACTAGTCTTCAAGAAACCCAGAAGACCACTCAATGCACAACTGACCACTGAGTCAAAGGACTGACTATCAAACCACCCAGCACCACAGCCAGGAAGTTGACTGTGAAGAGAAAAATGATGTTGGAAGAAGACACACCTAGACAAACAACCACCTCAACCACCAATCCAAGTATCACTCTACCCACATTCACTCTACTCACTCACCCTCGCTCAACATACAAACATCCAAGGAAGAATATTCCTCAGACGATACCAGTCTTAGCCCAAACACAAGCCACAACAGACACATCGTCTGTTGAACCCTTATTGTTTGTGTCACCTACACAGACTATAGTAAGCCAAATAGTTGCTGCACAGTCTGATGCCCAAGCACAGACTATGCAAGAGCCACTGTCTAAACCCAATGTTTAGACAGAAGATCAACTTGTGTCTATCCCTACTAGACAAACGATCACCTAACAAATTGAACCCACTGTTTAGTCCGAGACACAGTCTGATCCCACAACTCAGACTGTTGTACCAACAACATCCCCACAAACTCCACTAGACACTACCATTCCTCCCTACCAATCTCCCTCTCCAGTGACAATCCCTGAGATGTCAAGCGTAGTGGTTTCCTACCACCACACTGAGTCTATAATCATCTCATCTGGGTCAGATGAAGAGATAGTTGCTCTATCTCCTGAAGCATTTTCTGTTCCCTCATAGGACAACAGACCATTTAGTCTGGACGACAACACTCCTCTGTCCAAATTCAGAGAAGACATTCCTCCTCCTCCACCTCCCTCTGGCTCCTAGCATCAAAAGATGATGCAAAGATTCTCCCTGTGCTATGTGGGAGAGAATGCTAAGTCTACAGTGTACAAAGAAGAGACTCAGTTAGAGCCAGTTGTAGAGGACTCAATTGTTGTTGTTGTCAAGGAAGCACCACTGAAGAAGCTTCCTCCTCTGCAGATCGATCAAGGCATAATTCCCTTCTAGAGGCCTATGTGCAACACTCACCTTCTGGACACTACTGAAGATGATGCACATCTAATTAGATGGCTACAGTAGGAAGAGTATGCCTCTGCCATCCCTCTAATGCGTTAACTAGTGCATGAGATTGCACACTGGTACAACTACATGAGAGAGGGATTGGACTACTTTGCAGTGGAACCAGCCCTACCAGTTGAGCTAACAAAAGATGAGAAGAAGCAACTGGAGGCCACTATCAGAACAATGCATCGTGATGCATTGTACTATCTGTCGAGATCAAGGGTCTCTATTCGACCTCCTTGGCTGATTACACAAGGAGTTGCTCCCAACCATCCAACCTTCCAGGCCATGTGTGCTGAATACAGGGCTTTGTGCCACTTGAAGTTTCAAGGCACAACCCCTAAACAGTTGAATCCACCAAGCTTGCATATCTCGGAAGACATTGATATACGTGTTGCTCCAAACCGTATAGTCACCAAGCTCCCAACTGTCAACCCCAACAAGTTGAAGGGGAAGAAGATCGCACGAGCAGATGGTCTTCCACAGCACATACCAGACATTGAGCCATTGCCTCAACATGAGCATATTCTGCCACCAGAAAACAATGAAGTAGATGCTGGCATCTACTGGTAGATTGTGATGAGTAATATGCTTCACACCATAGGGTCATCGAATCTTTTAGATGAAGAGAAGCAGAAGATTGACATTGTAGGTGAAGGCTCCTCCTCCTCTAGTATTTTCATTCACGTGTCAGACACAAACAGTGGTTATGCCCACTCTACTGACCCCTCACACCCTTGGAGATGAAGAGGAAGCTAAGAGGATGCTTGTTGAATACTATGTTGAGTTCAAAGCTGCTCAAGCACTAATAGCTATAGCTAAGGCAGCAGAAGAAGCAGCTGAAGAAGTAAGAATCCTAGAGGAGGCCTCCAGATTGAGAGCTATGTTAGCTGCTCAAGAAGAAGAACAATGACTCAATGATCTAGCTCAAGAAAAGAAGGCCAAGGAAGAAAACAAGAAAAAGCTCAGGGAGTTGGCCTTGAAGCAAGAGGCTAAGGCAGCTTAGGTTGTTGCACTTGCTACTAAGCAAGCTACAAACTTGGCTGAAAAGTCTGCAGAGTCAAGACCAGTCCAAGAGTGCACTGATCTAGTATCCACTCAGTCCAAGTCAAGCACTCCAATTGCAACTCTACCACTAAATGCTGCAACACAGTCAGGCCCTCTACCTAACTTAGCTGCCCTTGAATCTGCATTGGAAACCAAATTGGGTTCAAGAATTTCTACTGAGGTTGTTGCTCAAGTCGAAGCTCAACTGAATGCCAAATTGGACGAGCAAAGAGCTAACATCATCAACGAGGTCACACTTGCCTTCAATGCCTCTATTGTTGCCATTCTTACTCCTAGATCTGCGGCTACTCAAGCTCCACCACCGCCATCAAAAGGTCCACTAGCAACTGAAGCTCCATCAGAAGTTGGAGAATCCTCAACCAAATAGTTAACCCCATCTTCCAAACCATGACTGTGATGGCATTTTCTACTCCATCCTCCACCTTTTTGTTTATGACAAAGGGGGAGAGAATTTTGGATGTATAGAATTTACAGACAATGCTTAATAAAATAATGATTGGTTCACTAATTTTTATACACCTCTATTCACTGTTTATTATTATCCGCTTTAATTATTTCATGCTTTAATCTGTCATATGCATCTGCATGATAGACTCGGGGGGAGTTCATCATGTTAATAACTATGCATACTTAACTGCCATGAAATAATTCACACTTTGATACATACATGTCCCGTGATTCACTCATGCATTAAGTCAAAATTATAACATGTGTTGTCATCATCAAAAAGGGGGAGATTGTTAGAACCAAGACATTTGATGATGTCTGACCCCTAATACCTTGATAGGTTTTGATGATAACAAATGTAATAATATTTGATCAACTAATAATTTGAGACTAAGTGATTTCAGGAAATCAAAGTAAGAACATACAATGGTAAAATCTCTCAACTCAAATTCTATGCTTTAAGTGTCTGAGAACTTATAATGGTTAAATCTAGCACTGAAATTGCTTATAAACTAATTAAAATAAGTTCTTAACGGACCATGCAATGTCCCCAGCCTAGACGATGTCTAATGCCCAGGCCAGACGATGGCTGATGCCAAGTGCTAGACGATGTCTAAGGCTAGAACAGACCATGACTTTTAATTAAGAATGTGTTTGTTAAGCCAAACGTCATCTGTGCACGAACAGACCATACTTAATCAAGACCAGACTATGTTTGTTAAGCTAGACTTTGTCTGTGCAAGAATAGGATATAATCTGTCATATGTGCTGAGGAATATGTGTTGTATAATTAATTCTTTACTCAAATAAAGGCACTGTTGCAACAGAAACAAAGGGAGATACCCTTTGACATTACTTTCTTTGATTCCTCATATTAGTTGCATGTCTCGTACTATGTAAAGTGTGTAGGTACAGCCAAAAAAAACCAATCAACATTGGGATGCACACTTTTAGCTAAAAGAGAAACTGTAATAGAGATAGAAACATGCTCTCGTTGGATAAAACACAGTCAAAGCTACTTCAAAACTCTACTGTGTGAGACAACAGAAAGAAGTCTTCTCCAACGTTCAAATTCATGAAGCTCACTTTATAAGGAAGCCTCTTTGAAACGAGAGAAGATGATGAACGATTGAACGTGAACTGAATAACGAAATCAATCTACATAGTGATCCGCTGTCGCGCATGGATCAAAAAAACGAGTGATTTTGAAAATGTAGTTATGGTAACGACAACTCGAGTATCGTTCTCAAGGATTCTTGTATTATTATTAATCAATGCAGTAACAGTTAATGGGGGGTTTAGATTATGATTTCAAGAAAAAGGAATTAAAATAAATTGTGATTATCGAATAAGCTAAAGCAAATCAATCTACTGTATCGACTTCTGACTTATCATTGATCCCTATAAATTCCAATTCCCTAAACGGGTCTGATCCTATTCGACTATAATAACCACTGACAAGCGCAATAGAAATTATACGGCATATGATCTTGAATTCCGAATTAAGCAAACGGATTAAAAACTATTGCGAATTAAGCAAACGCAATCTGATCAAACGCGATAATGTAAAAACGCGAAATTGATTCAAGATCAAACAACCAATCGAATTTAAGATTTATATCCTATAACAACAATCAAATTAAGCAAATAATTGAGATTATTGGAATAAATCAAAGGAAACAGATTGACATGGACTTTATAAAAGAACCTCAAAGTGGAATCCGATTGCAGTAGATTGATTCTTCGGAAATTAGTTCTCCATTACAATTGCTCAAAACTCTCCAAGAAATTTCGTGAATAGTGAGTGAGTGAATAGTGCTGCGTGAACAGTAAAAATATGCACAGCAGCCGGCCCTAAGCGTTTTAATAGAATAAGAGTTTCACTAACAATCCGAACCCGGGTCGGAAAATACAAACTAGGCCCATAAAATTGGCCCAAAACAAATTATTTCTTAACGTCTGCAACTTTGACGAATTATTCAAGCCTTCTACAATCCGAATCAGCTTCTGACTCCAACATGAAAGTTGTAGCTCTTTCTCTTATCTTTCCAACGAATATTAGAACGCCTCAATCTGATTCTTGTAGCTCCAGTTATGAATTTTCCATTGAAAGCTGCTAATGCTGAAAATAAAATACGAAAATTAAATAAAGCTAGAAACAAACTTAAATATGAAAACACACTAAAATGGTGAAACTAATGAAATAAACTAAGGAAATGCCTAAGAATAATAGTAGAAGAATGTGCATAAAGATGCACTGATCACATAGCAAGAGAAAGAATTCTAAGATAAGGTCTTGAACTCGAGCTGAGAGAAACAGAACACCCATCCTTTACATGCTCATGTAGATTCAACATTTGATTATATCCTCTCTTTGAGAGTTATCTGAATCTTATACATATTTGTATAGAAAGCCAAGAGTGGCTTAGTGATAAAAAGAATACTTGGGAAGTATAATCTTAGGGGGAGATTCATACTTGTCACCAAAAGTGGTTTAGAATACTTGTAGCCAAGAGTGGCATAGAGAATACTTGTAGCCAAAAGTGGCAGTGAAGAATACTTGTTTTGTAATCAATTAATTATAGTAGAACCCTTTAACAGTTGTTAAAGGAGAACTGGACGTAGTTCAAGTTGAGTGAACCAATATAAAAGCAAGCTCTCATCTGTTGTCTTGTGATTACATATATTTATCTTGCTCACTATGCTCTTTTGGAAAGACTTTCTAAGCTTTGCATTGCAAGGATATATTTGCTGATTTAAACTAACATATATCCAAGAAGGCAACTTGTAAACTAATAGTATTTACGAAAAAATTTTAAACCCACTATTCAACCCCCCTTCTAGTGTGTTCTTGTGTATTTTAGTGTCTTGGCATAGCAAGAAACAAGCTTGTGTAGCCTTATCTATAGTTGAGGCTTAGTACATAGCTATTGGGAGTTGTTGTGCTCAATCACTTTGGCTCAAAAAACAACTCTTAGACTTTGGGCTAAAGCTAGAAACCATACCCTTGATGTGTGACAATACTAGTGCCATTAACATCTCTAAAAATCCTATCATGCACTCTTGAACCAAACACATTGAAATCAAATACCACTTCATTAGAGACCACATACAAAAGGGTGATTGTAGTGTAGAGTTTGTAGAAACCAATCTCCAATTTATTTATATCTTTACCAAACCTCTACCTAGAGAGAGATTGTATTTCCTTATGAATGAGCTTGGCATCATAAAGTGAGTCTTCACTCACCTAGCCATAGGAAATACATAAACCATCCAAGCGTTGTTTAAGTGTGAAATATCTTGCTTATTTGTTGGTTGTTTTGATAATGGTGCTAAAATACACAAGAACACACTTGAAGAAAGGGGGGTCAAATAGTGATGGGAACACAGATAGGGACAAAGAAAACGAGGCACTTGGAGGACTTGGGGGACCCATGACAAGGGCAAGGGCTAGGAAAGCGAAGGAAGCTCTTCAACAAGTGGTGACTAATCTATTAGAAACCCAACAATCTGCTGAAGCCCAACACTTGGAGAATAAAGTTTTGATATGCATAGCCCACTTGGAGTGAGAAGAGCCAATCTGAATAACAAGACTTTTAATTTGCTTTTGGGGTTATTTTCTTTTTAGTGTGGCTGTATATAAAATAAAATAAAATAATAAATATTTTGGCTACGGTAGGATTAGAACCCAAGTCTTTTTATAAGGATTTGTTATTCTTGACCGCTACTACATGTCAGAAACGCTTGTCCTTAAGAGTTTTGTTTTTTTTCTTTTGTTTGCTTAAGTGTAGTGCATAAACTCCTAAGCTAAAATGTATTAAAACAATTGGAGATCAATAAGAAATCAGAATGATATTTTTGTTCAGACTTGTGAGAAAATCTCTCTGCTAGGGTTCTTGGTTGAACCTTTGATCTTATCAAGAATTCACATTCTTGTGGCGATCTTCCTTGTTGGCTTATCAAACCCAGGTTTGTGGCGCCCTAAAAACCAGTAACCCTCTTGTTCCTTTTCACTGGTCATCTCTGAATTCACGTTCTAATTTCAATTCGGTATTTTCTGTTCGATTTTTCTCTGGCCCATATCTCACGTTTTACGTGTCCAATTTTAGCGTTTCTTGAGTCTTTTTCGTAGTTCAGAACGTGAGTGTTCACCTCGTTTTGGAATCGCCGCAATCGGACTTCTGGGCTGCGAGTTACGACATTATCCTAAGCGCAGTCTGATTTTGTGCCCTAAAACAGCTTGTTCAAAATTTCATGAAGGGGTTTCGTATCAAATAGTGGGTTAGATAAACTATGAATATTTTCACAACAAATAGTAGTTAAAAGGTTGCTTGTAAAGATATATGAAAGTTTTAAAACAAGCTAATTGATAGAGTGTAATTTAGCATAATCTAGAGTTGCATTTGGCATATCTTGACATGTTTTTATACTTTATTTTGACCCTTTTAGCTGAGTTTTGTGAGATTGGGTCGTTCTTGGTCAAAGTGTCTAATATTGTTATTTGTAACGTTTTATTGATGTTTTTGACATTGTTCCTTGTGCAACCAATAACTTTTGACACATGTCTCCTTTTTTTATGATTTTTGTCTTGTTTGAAAGCTACAGAGGAGAGCTACAATTTTGTGGCTCACAAGGATTGTCCAATTCAAACGTTCCAGCGATGTCAAATCAAGAATTCAATGTTTCGGTCTTGCACTTGTATAATTCCGTGTTTTAGTTTGTAATTAGGGACCCTTTGGTAATTTTAATTAGTTAAGGTAGTATTTTAATAGTGGGTTTCAGTCCTCCTTTGGAGACCCACTTTTTTAGTCCATCATATATATAGTTTTTCCCCTTTGTAAAAGGGGACACACTACTTCATTTTATAAATTTTCAACTTTAGAATTCAAAGTGCTCTCTTCACTCTCCTCTCTTTCTTCTCTTTTCTCCCCTTTCTTCTTCATTTTCGTGCAACCCCATTGGAGCTCCCATGAAGATCTTCATGGAGGGATAAATTCATTTGCAACCCAAGGATCATGTGCTTGTGGGTAAATATGAGTTCCTCTATTCTCAATTTCAAATTATGCTCATGAATCCCCCTTTTTCCCTTTTTATGATCTTCAATTTCCTTGTTTAATGTATGATAATGATTAATTAGGGAATTGAAATTTGAATTTGGGTTGATTGCAATCGATTGATTTTGATTTAATACTAAACATGCATAAATTTGGGAAAATTAGGAATGCGATAGTAATCCGAATTTTTCTAAATAAATGTGAGGTGATTGCCTTAAATTTCGTATTTTCATGAGCATGAATTTGACTTATACTTGCTAGAACTATGATTATTTCTCCATAAGCATAGATTCTTGAGTTTTATCTCTTTCATTTTTGTTTTCGTTTATTGATTTAAGTTGCTCTATTTGCTTAATTTTTTGAAAATCATACAAAACCCACCTATTTTGAATTGAATGCAAGGTGTTTGATGAATTGTATCCTTGAGAAGATGACCTGAGTTGGCCTTATATTGCAAAATTTATTGGAAAACTTAGTAGCTTTTGTTGGTGTGTTTGACACGTGCTCGTTACTAATATATCTCTTCAAGACAAAGCTTTTGAAAACCTTTTCAAGATGCACAAAGTGCAAGATGAATAATTATAAGCAAAAGAAAACAAGAGTAAAACACTTGTTTTTATACTGGTTCACTCAACCTTGAGCTACGTCCAGTTCTCCTTTAACAACTGTTAAAGGGTTCCACTATAATCAACTTGATTACAAAACAAGTATTCTAAATTGCCACTTCTAGTTAGAAGTACAAATCTTCCCTAAGATGATACTAACCAAGTATTGTTTAGTCACTAAGCCACTCTTGGCTTTCTATTCAAATAAATGAATAAGATTCAAGTAACTCTCATAGAGAGGATATACAAATGACTTCAATCTCTATGAGCTATAGAAGATGGTGTTTCTTTTTCTCTTAGCTCTCTTTCTCACTAAGGTTTTCAAGTTGTCTTGTTGTTGTCTTTCTTTGATTTTTCCACTTAGGTTTCTTGTTATGCTTCGTTCAATTTTTGTTAGTCTTCATCTTGCATGGAAACATCTATTTATAGCAGAGTTTCATGGATTTGAACGTTGAAGAGGATTTGATCCGTGGTCTCATAGTGGAGTGTTGAAGTTGCTTTAGCTTGGTCAAATCAGAGAGGAGAAGGCTCATGTCTTGTTAAGACTTCTACTTTTGCTTTTCATAGGTGTGCTTTTCTGAGCGGAATAGTCTTTTTAGTTGTACCTACTAGATTTCACCATTCATGAGACAAACAAGCAGATATATGAGGTATATATGAAACGTTTTAGTAAGATCTACCTCTCTTTTTGTTTTTAGACATATCGTTCATAAACACAAGTTATGATATTAATTAAAGCGCGTTGTTTGGTACCGGTGAGGTATTGTTGACAAATGGACTGTCTGTTGGGAATAGACTATCTATTGTGCATAAAGCACTTTACCATCTAGTCCAAACTATCTCATAGTATGTTCCTTGGGAAAGTATCCTTTGCATGCGGAACATGGTCTATCAACCTGACAGGGCCTTTCTATTTGGTCATATAGACCACGTTGTCTGTTTAAAGCACTTTGGATGCTAGGCTTATTATGAAAAATGACAATCAATAATATAGAGTGGGATGTAGAGATTTTACCAATCGTTGTGATGATTTTGGTTCCCTGAAATGACTCAATTTTAGAACATTAGTTGAATCAAATATTATCACATTTGTTATCATCAAAATCAATCAAAAGATTAGGGGCCAATGTCTTGGTTCTAACAATCTCCCCCTTTTGATGATGACAACATATGTTATAATTTTGATTAACAGGAATAAAATCATAGTTTCAACAATCTGAGTATGAGATTATATTATGTCATTATATTTATGAGCAGTTATTGACATAAAGAACTCCCCCTGAGTTAATCATGCATATGCAAATGACAATTTATATAAGATAATAAAATATAATAAGAGCGGATATTAAAAAAATCAGTGAACCAATCATTGATGTTTATAGAAGGCATTAAGCATTTTCAGAGTATATGTATTCAAAATCTATACCTTCAATCTGGCAGCCTCAGCTGCTTCAATAAGTGCTTGGGTAGCTTGCCTATCACATAGTTCTTCCTTGTAATCTTCGAACATTTGGTTTGCA
Source organism: Amphicarpaea edgeworthii (assembly GCA_014843725.1). Lineage (NCBI taxonomy): Eukaryota > Viridiplantae > Streptophyta > Magnoliopsida > Fabales > Fabaceae > Amphicarpaea > Amphicarpaea edgeworthii. Next base: position 10,840,170 of record CM026329.1, read on the forward strand.
TAAGCTTCATCTCCTAGAGTAGGAGTTATAGTGACTATAGGAACAACCACTGTGTCTATTATGTTGTAGAAGGTACAAGGAGTTGTAGAGCCTTCACCAATAGTTTTTGTTTCATCCTTCTCAGCTTGTGATAATGAAGATGAACCTGTTGATACTTGTAGATTGGCCATGTAATTCTGCCAATAAGCACGAGCAGACTGCTAAGTGCGTTCTTCATGATTTTGCTGTAGGGGTTGAGGCAACCTCTTGAACTCCACACAAGCCTTGGGAGGCATGTGTGGTCTTCTAATCTTCTTACCCTTCAGCTTGTTCGTGTTTATGATGGGCAGCCTAGGTATTATACAATCTAGAGCAACACACACATCAATTCTCTCCCCAATATGAAGGTTTGGAAGGTAGAACTGCCTAGGTACCTTTCCTTGATAGTGCACTAGTTCGATGACTCTGAAGTCTTCAACATCTAGAGTATGGTGAGGATCTTGTGGTTAAAGACCTTATAAACGCGAGATGAGAAGGACGAATGTATACTCGTGGTCCGGCCAGCCTAAACATGTCTTGACACCCATTGTTGCTAACTCGATCACCCAGTTGCTTCTTAACAGCCTTGGTTAAGGGTGCAAAGTCTTTAGGGGGTAGGAGTGTAGTGATCAAGAACCATCAGAGCACATTGAAGCCTATGTGTTACATCTTAGGCCAGTCTATTGACCATGGTGGTGACAGATGCAAACTCCTCTTCTTGCAATCTTCTAGCAAGGTAAACATCATCTTCTATTGAATGTAGGAGGCTCTCATTCCAAAGAGGCTTGACAAATGGAATGACTCTAGGAGCTACCCTTAAGGGAGATGTCAAATACACAAGAACACACTTTGAAGGGGGGTTGAATAATGGGTTATATTAAATTGTGAAACTTTTCGCAACAGTTATAAGTTCTAGAGTTGCCTTTTAAAATAAGCTAATATATCTTTTCAAGACAATGCTTTTAAAACCTTTTCAAGATGCACAGAGTGCAAGATGAATAATGTAAGCACAAGATAACAAAGATAAAATGCTTGTTTTTATATTGGTTCACTCAACTTGAGCTACGTCCAGTTCTCCTTTAGCAACTATTAAAGAGTTCCACTATAAACTAATTACAAACAAGTATTCTCCACTAACACTTCTGGTTACAAGTATTCTCTATGTCACTACTGGCTACAAGTATACTAAACCACTACTATTTACAAGTATAAATCTCCCCCTGAAATTATACTTCCCAAGTATTGTTTGATTACTAAGCCACTCCTAGCTTTCTATTCAAATATGAATAAGATTTAGATAACTCTCAAAGATAGGATATGAATAAGTGTATGAATCTCTATGAGCTTTGTAGAAGATGGGGTTTCTTTTCTCTAAGCTTTCTTTTCTCACTCAGGGTTTCAAGCTTTCTTGAAGTGTACTTTCTTGCTTTTCAACTCTTGTTATCTTGCTCGTTTTTTCGTCAAATATTTTTGTTTTTTTCATTAGTCTTCTCTTTGCATGGAAGCATCTATTTATAGTAGAACTTCACGAATTTGAACATTGGAGAAGATTTGATCTATTGTCTCTTAGTTGAGTGTTGAAGTTGCTTTAGCTTGAGCTTGATCGGAGAGTAGTAGGTTCCTGTCTTGTCACAACTCTATTGTAGTCGTAGGTGTGCTTCTCAAAGTAGATTAGCCTTTTAGATGTACCTACTAGACTTCACATTTCTCGAGACACACAAATAGTCATATGAGGTATATTTTTTTGTAAAGTGTTCAGTAAGATCTACCTCTCTTTCTATTTTTAGACACAACATTCATAAAGACAAGTTATAATATTTATGCGTTGTCTACAAAGCATAAAACTACTAATGGTTAGGTCAGGAATACATTCATAGTTCGGTCTGACTGTGCATGGTTTGGTCCAACTATATCATAGTTTGGTCCAAGACTTTTGCATGGTCTAGTCCAGCACTATTGCATGGTCTAGTCCAGCACTCATACAATCTGGTCCGAGACTTAGACCATGAAGTCTATTCCTGCACATATGACAGATCATATTCTATTCTGCCTGAGACAACATTTGGCTTAACACACACATGCTAGTTTGACTAAGCATGGTTTGGAATGATAGACATGGTCTGGCCCAGCTTCAAACATCGCCTGCCCTGGCTTAATCATGGTCTGTCTTGACTATGTGTTGTCTAACCGTGTTCCATACATGGTCTAGTCCAGTATATATGCATGGTCTGGTCCTAGACTCATGTTATCTGTCCCAAGACTTCACATAGTCTGTTTGAGACTGTTGTATGGTCTGGTCTTAGACTTTGCATTAGTCTTTCCAAGACTTATCATGGTCTGTTCCAAGACTGTACTATCTGATCTTATGAGCTTTGCATGGACTGTTCCAAAGCTTATTTTAGTTTGATTAAAAGCATTTAGTGTTTGATAAATTCTTACGAGTTGTTAGACAATTAAAATAGAGAGTGCTATGGAGAGATTATACCATTCGTCTGTTGATCAAATTTTGATTCCTGAAATTACTTAAATTCAAATCATTAGTTGATCAAATAGTATCACATTTGTTATCATCAAAACCCATTAAAGGATTAGGGGTCAAACATGATCCAATGTCTTGGTTCTAACAATCTCCCCCTTTTTGATGATGACAACATATGTTATAATTTTGAATAATAGACAATGAATCATAAAGTATAGAGTATCAGAGTGCAGATTGTTTCATGTCAGTTAATGATGTACAGTTTGATGAACTCCCCCTGAGTCTATCATGCATATGTAAATGACAGTTCAAAGCATGAAATAATTGAAAGCGGATAACAGACAGATAGAAATATGAAAAAAAAAAAATAGTGAACCAATCACTATTTTTATTAAAGGACCTAAGCATTGTCTAGGAAAATTTTATACATCCAAAATTCTCTCTCCCTATGTCATCACAGTCATGGTTTGGAAGGTGGGGTTGACTGTTTGGTTGAGGATTCTTGAGCTTTTGATGGAGCAGTTGTTGTAGAAGGATCTTCTGGTGGCGGTGGTGGAGTTGGAGTTGCAATAGGGCGAGGAAGTAATAGAGTAGCTATTGAAGCATTGAATGCAAGAGTCATCTCCTTGATAATGCTAGCTCTATGTTCTTCCATTTTAGCATCGATCTGGGGATCAATCTGGGCAGCAATTCTTGATGCTATCTTGTTTTCCAATGCATTCTCAAGGTTAGCTAAGTCAAGTTGGGAGTCCGACTGTGCTGCAGCACTGAGTGGTATGGTTGAAATTGGAGTGCTCGACCTTGATTGAGTAGATACCAAATCTATGCACTCGTGGGCTAGTGTTGATTATGTAGACTTTTCAGCCAAGTCTACATCTTGCTTAGCAACAAGTGCAACAACCTGAGCTGCCTCAGCCTCTTGCTTCAGGGCCAACTCCCTAAGCCTGTTGGCTTCTTCTCTTGAGCCAGATCATTAAGTCTTCTTTCTTCTTCCTGAGCAGTTGTTGGACTAATTTGGCAAGCGTACCAAATATTGCATAAGTAGTTTAAAAGGGAAGATCCTAGTATCGAATCCACAGGGAATTGTCCGTATTTGACTATTAGTAAAGTAATCAATTCCTAAACACTAGTTTGGTTTTTAAAGTTGGTTGTTCTTGAAACATAAGTAATAACGGAAATTAAACTAAACACTACAGTTAACACTAGCGATAAACAATAAAAACAACAATGTTGATTCAGGACTATGATCGAACAGTTGGCGTGCTTGAGTTTTAGAATGGAATAATGGATATGTTGAGGATTTAGTTCAACCGGTTTGCTTCCCATGTAAACATATAAGATATATTCTCCATTCACAGTAATAGTTCAGATTAACTTCGATCTAAAAGTGCTCAAAACGTGATCTCTCATCAAATCAAGCCTAAACTGCTCAACCTCACTTCCGATGTCTCGGTAAGTTCAGTTGAGTGGTTTGATGAAGCTTAGAGATCTTTTTGCGAAGCTAATGGAGTCTATCCTATGTCTAGAAATATACTCCATTAGAGTTCAAACTCAGTTCCAAGTTCAACAGCATCTGTCAATGGCAGGTAAACTCTAAAACATGCATATATAACTGATCCAATCATATAACAAGAATAAAGATAGAGAAATGAACATTAAACTGAATATTTCAATGAATAGATGTGAAGAAAAGCGTTTACATGATCAGCACCTAATTCCAAGTCCTCAACACTAATAGATTAGCCTCTCATTGTCATGAGAAGCTTTGAAAAGATTACAAAATGGAAGAAAGAGAACAGAGGAAACAAGGGAAAACAGAGGAAGCAGCTCAAATAAAATCAACCAAGTCTGAATAATTCAAAATTATTACAAGTGCAGCTTATATAGTCGAAGTCTCGCTTAGCTCAACCTTCCGCTAAGCGCATGACACTGCATAATGCATCTCAGAACAGGTGTTCCGCTAAGCACAATCGTCCGCTAAGCGCATATTAAGTTCGAAAGCAACTTCCGCTAAGCATGATGTCCCGCTAAGCGAGTCTTCAGTTCGAATGAAAATTTCGCTTAGCGCAATATGGCACTCAGCGCGTCATAGGCTGCCTAGCTCACGTAGCTTGATGTTGCGCTCAGTGAGTGAAGCACTGAGCGAGATGTGTCGCTTAGCGAGATCTGTCTTCTCCTTATATTCTCCCTTTATTGTTGAATCTAGGCCTACACACATAAATTAGAGTATATTTCTCACAAAATAACTTCCTAGGGTTATAATTATCAAACTATACAAATCTATATTAAATGATTTCAAACTAAGCTAAAAATCCACGAGAACATTGGATAATCACTACTAAATATGATGCAATATTTACGTATATAAAGCGATTATCAACAGCTAACATAGCTCTTAGTCTATTAGCCTCCTCTAAGATTCTTGCTTCTTCAATTGCCTCAGTTGTTGCCTTGGCTACTGACTATCAATGCTTGAGCAGCTTTGTACTCAGCATAGTACTCAACAAGCATCTTTTCAGCTTTAACTTCATCTCCAAGGGTATGAGGAGTCGACAAAGTGGGAACAACCACTGTGTCTGACACGTGAATGAAGCTATTGGAGGAAGAGAACAGTGTCAATCTTCTGCTTTTCTTCATCTGAGAGATTGGATGACCCTGTGGTGTGGAGCATGTTACTCATTACGTTCTGCCAATAGATGCCAATGTCAGATTCTGTGTTCTCTAGTGGTTGTTCATGCTCTGGTTGAGGCATTGACTCAATATCCGGTATGTCTTTGTAGAAGATTGTCTACTCTTACAATCTTCTTCCCCTTCAGCTTGTTGGGGTTGACAGTTGGTAGCACTGGGAACTATACGGTCTAGAGCGACACGTATATTAGTTTCTTTAGAAATATGTAGGCTTGGTGGATACAACTGTCTAGGGGTTGTGCCTTGAAACTTCATATTGCACAAAGCCCTATATTCATCATAAGTGGCCTGAAAGGTTGGATGATTGGGAGCAACTCCTCGTGTGATCAACCGAGGAGGTCGAATTGAGACTCTTGGTCTCAATAGATAACGCAATGCATCACGATGCATGGTTCTGATACTAGCCTCTAGATGCTTCTTCTCATTGTCTGTTAATTCAATTGATAGTGTTGATTCCACTGTGAAGTAGTCCAATCCCTGTCTTACATAGTTATACCAGTGTGCAATCTCATGCACCAACTGACGCATCTGAGGGATGGCAGAGGCATATTCTTCCTGTTGTAGCCTTCTTGCAAGATTAGCGTCATCTTCAGCAGTGTCCAGAAGAATTGTATTGTGAATAGGCCTCTAGAAGGGAATTATCCCTTGATCGATCTGTAGAGGAGGAAGCTTCTTCATCTTCACTTCTTTGATAGCAACTACTATTGAGTGCTCTGCAGCGAGCTCCAACTGAGTCTCTTCTCTGTATGCAGTAGTCTCAGCATTCTCTCCCACATAGTATAGGGAGAATCTTTGCATCATCTTCTGATGCTAAGAGCCTGAAGGAAAGGAGGAGGAGATATATCTTCTTTGAATCTGGATAGAGGTGAGGTGGCATCCAGACTGAATGGTTTGTTGTCCCATGAGGGAGCAGCAGATGCTTTAGGAGATAAAATGACTATCTCTTCATTAGACCCAAAAGAGATGTTGACAAACTCTGAGTGGTGGTAGGAAACCATTGCGTCTGACATCTCATGAATGGTTACTAGTGAGGGTGATTGGTAGGGAGGAATGGTGGTGTTTGAGGGGATGTTGTTGGAACAACAATCTGAGTTGTGGGTTCAGACTGTGTCTCAGACTGAGCAGTAGGTTCAATCTGTTGGGTAACCATCTGTCCAATGAGGGCAGACGATGGTTTATTTTTTGTCTGGGCTCCACTAGACTATCTGCTCAGCCTCTTGAAAACCAATCCTTCATCTGAGCCCACCTCTTCAGCTTCAGCAACTGATACAGTTGCTTGTCCAATGTCTATTATGTCCTTCAGAGACCTTTAAGGTTCAACAGACATTCTAGCAACACCCTTACCCTTCTGTTGAGCTCTTGTCTTGATCCTCATAATGGGTGGTTTGGGTGGTGCTTGTTGGACTATTTGCTTACTCTTCTTGGCAGGAGACTCCTTAGCAGACTATGTTGTAGCCTTGCGTGTTGTCCGGATGGTCTGCTAGTCTGCAACAACAAGTCTCCTCATCTTGCTTGCAATGGGCTGGATTGAAGCAACCTCATCATAGATGACTAGACTCTTTCCTTTTCCACCTTTCTTCTTCTTATTTTTCTTCTTCTGACCTTCACGTTTATCATCAGAAAGCTTAGGGAACCTGTCAGGTGATCCCTTGGTAATTTCAAATCCCATGTTCAACTTAAGCAGACTAGAGGATGTCGACATCTTCTAATGAACGAATGGGCCTTCTACATTCATGTACTCTAGCTCATCAAGATGTCCTAATTGAATTTCTCTGTATAGTCTATTGTAACAGTAAGCATCCCAGAGAATCTTGTTCATTAAGGTTGTGTAGTATGTGGCCACAGAAGTTGACAGATATTGGATGTGGCTGATCAAGTTGTAGAAGAGTGTGTGTGGAAGGTTGAATGGGGTCCTTTTGATGATGTGGTAGAGGATGAACCTATGGAGGGCAAACACATGATCCCTAGACCCAATCTTGTGCAAGATGGTCTTGTTGATGATGTTCAGTAGTAACTTGGACAGAGGTGGGAAGTTGGCTGGATGCAACTTCTTGTCGTCTTTGGCCACCTCATAGTTAGGTCCAAGAATGAACCTTTCTATTGTCCCTTCAGCAAAGTTGGAATCCCATCCCTTTGCAAAGTGAGAATGAAACACATGGCATGCACATCGTCTAAGAGCAGCAACTTGCAGATGAAACACGTGGCATGCACATCGTCAAAGTGCTATTGTTCCTTGCTTCTTGTTGAGCCATGACACCATGTTGCCTCCAATGAAGTGGCACCCTCCACTGGTGCTTTTTCTTTCAATTTTATCTCCAACATAGTCAGCATCACAATAACCTGTCAGCCTTATACTCTTTCTTCCTTTTAAACCAAAGACCAAGATTAGAAGTTCCAATTAAATATCTAAATATTCTTTTAACAACGAGACAGATGCACTTCCCTTGGGTCAGACTGAAATCTAAAGTAGAGGCAAATGCTGAATATTATGTCTGGTCTGGATGCAGTCAAGTAAAGTAGAGACACAATCATTCCTTTGAATTGAGTGACATCTACTTTTTTTTAATCTTCATCAGGTCCAAGTAATGTTGTTGGATGCATTGGTGTCTTCATAATTTTGGCATCATCCATCTTGAACTTTTTCAAGAGTTCTTTCAGATACTTGGTATGATGTATGAAGATTCCTTTGTTGGTTTGCTTGATCTACAGTCCTAGGAAGAATTTCAGTTCTCCCATCATGCTCATTTCGAATTCAGTCTGCATCAATTTTGAGAACTCTTCATAGAGTTTTTCATTAGTGGCACCAAAGATGATATCATCCACATAAATTTGAACAATAATAAAATCAGAGGAGTAGTTTTTGCGAAACAATGCAGTATCTATCTTTCCTCTTGTAAAATTGTGTTCAATTAAAAATGAACTGAGTTTTTCATACCATGCTCCGGGAGCTTGTTTAAGACCATACAATGCTTTGTTTAATTTAAATACACGGTCTGAAAAGATAGTACTCTCAAACCCAAGTGGTTGTTCTACATAAACTTCTTCTTTGATTACACCATTGAGGAATGCACATTTTACATCCATCTAATAAAATCTCATATTTCTATGAGCAGTAAATGAAAGCAAAATCCTAATTGCCTCAAATCTAGCTATTGGAGTGTATGTCTTCTATAATCAATACCTTCCTGTTGTGAGTAACCTTTGGCCACTAGTCTAGCCTTGTTCCTCACAACCTTACCACTCTCATCTAGTTTGTTTCTAAAGACCCACTTAGCACCAACAACTTCCTTGTTGTCTGGCAGCTTCACAAGTTTCCAAACATCATTCTTTTGAAATTGGTCCAACTCTTCTTGCATTACTTGGACCCGGCTTTCGTCTTCCATGGCATCATCAATGTTCTTGGGTTCTATCTCAGACAATAAAGTTGTTTGTTGGAAGGATGATCTTGTCTTTACTGGTGCTTAAACCTCTCCAATAATCCGAGAAGGAGGATGGTTCTTGATCATCACTCTATTGCTACTTTGTGGTTCTCTAACTTCTTCTTCGTCATCTAAGATGGTCCTGATAGCGAGTAGACGATGATGTGCCAGACGCAGAAGGTGGTGCTTCGGATGATGGTTTGGTCTTTGTTATTGCATCTTCTAGTCTTATATCTGCAAATGAGTCTTGTAACTCTGATAGTTTCCTATCAGGTTGAGTGTCATTAAATGATAGAGACTCCAATCTTCAGTCTCCCCCTTTTTAGTTTTGAATGCCCAAAATATTATTACTTCAAGTCTTCTTAGAGTGCTCCATAATGTACCTGTCTTCAAACATTTCCTTTATACCAATTGGTTAGCTTTATACGATAAAATCAATAGTTTGAAAGAGATATTAAGTATAGCAAAGCAAGTAGAATACTTTCTCCCCCTTTTTGGTTTTCCAATCACCAAAAGGTTAAGAAAAGAGACAATTATAAAAAAGAAAAAGTTGCATTACAATCAAAAGACAATTGTTCAAGAAAAATTAAAGATGTAGAGAAGTAAAATGCATAAGAAAGATGCTAAAAACAATAGAGCTAAGACATCTTGAGCTTCAATCTTCATCTACATCTTCATAATCGGATGGATGAAAGGCTTCAAGATGATTTGACATCTCGTTGAGGTTGTATCGCAACTCTAGATAGTGTTCATTCTCAATCCTTGAAAGTTCTTGCTGAGTCTGTATAATCTGATTCAGCTTGTCCAAGATAGTTGCCTTGAATGTAGAAGGTTGAGGAGGCTACTCAACTTGCACGTTGGACGGTTTTGATTGATCAACATCTTCTTCAGTTGCTTGTCCTTCCTTGTGTTCCTAGCCTATGTTGGTCAATACTAAAGCCATTTGCTTTAGATGTTTGCTTGAAAGTTTAGCTTCCGGGCGAGCGAAGTCTTCCACCACATCATCAGTTTTGACATCGAAGTGGTTAAGGATGCGAGAGACAACAAAGGTATAAGCAACCTTGAAGTCATTCGACTTACTAATCTTTTGCATGTAATCAGTAATGGCAAAGATCTAGTCAACTTGGTAACCCTTCTTCATAAGGAACAACAACAGCAAATCATCCTTTAAGAGGGCTCTGTGATTTCTCCCCTACAGTGACATAATCCAAGAAAGAATATACGTGAGCATACGATCTTCAATCTTCATCCGACCAACTAGGAAGCGGTTTCCAATGGGAACATTGGGGTCACGAACCATTTCCTTATAGAAGTCAGACTTGTTGTACTCTATGCTTTCAATCTCCTTGATAGCCTTCATTGTGGGTTCAACTTCATCTTTCACCCTTTCAATCCTAGCAATAGAGAACCATAAATCTTGGTCCATTTAAATATCCTTGCCTCTCACGTGTGATTGAAGATACCTAGTATCATCGTCAATAGAGAGATTATAGAAAAATACTTTGACAAGATTAGGATAATAGGTACCTTGCATTTTAGCCAAGGTAATCAAACCTTGATCATCAAGTGTGTTCTAAAATGTGAATCCTTGTTTAATCAGCTAGTCCTCAGAAAGATACCGTGGCTTCATAATTTCTTTCCTTGAGAACTCTCTTGTAAATCTGGTTCTAGCCTTAGACAACGTCTGGCTCAACTTCAGATATCGTGCGGCTTAACAAACATATTCTTAATTAAAAGACATGGTTTGTTCTAGCCTTAGACATTGTCCGGCTTAACATTAGACATCGTCGACTCAGCTTTAGACATCGTCTAACTCGGCATTAGACATCGTCTGGCCTTGCATTCAAACATCGTCTAGCCTTGAGACTTTGCATGATTACGTGATCCGTTGTCGCGCACGGATCAAAACGAGTGATTTTGAAAATATAGTTATGGTAACGACAACTCGAGTATCGTTCTCAAGGATTCTTGTATTATTATTAATCAATGCAGTAACGATTAATGGGGGGTTTCGATTACAATTTCAAGAAAAAGGAATTAAAATAAATTGTGATTATCGAATAAGCTAAAGCGAATCAACCTACTGTATCGACTTCCGACTTATCATTGATCCCTATAAATTCCAATTCCCTAAACGGGTCTGATCCTATTCGACTATAATAACCACTGACAAGCGCAATAGAAATTATAAGGCATATGTTCCTGAATTCCGAATTAAGCAAACGGATTAAAAACTATTGCGAATTAAGCAAACGCAATCTGATCAAACGCGATAATGTAAAAGCTACGTTAACGCGAAATTGATTCAAGATCAAATAACCAATTGAATTTAAGAATTATATCCTATAACAACAATCAAATTAAGCAAATAATTGAGATTATTAGAATAAATCAAAGGAAACAGATTGACATGGAATTTATAAAAGAACCTCAAAGTGGAATTCGATTGCAGTAAATCGATTCTTCGGAAATTAGTTCTCCATTACAATTGCTCAAAACTCTCCAAATAATTTCGTGAATAGTGAGTGAGTGAATAGTGCTGCGTGAACAGTGAATGAGTGCAGTGCCGGCCTTAGCGTTTTAATAGAATGAGAGTTTCACTAACAATCCGAACCGGGTCAGAAAATACAAACCAAGCCCATAAAATTGACCCAAAACAAATTATTTCCTAACGTCTGCAACTTCGACGAATTATTCAAGCCTTCTACAATCCGAATGTTGTTCTGACTCCAACATGAAAGTTGTATCTCTTTCTCTTGTCTTTCAAACGAATATTAGAACGCCTCAATCCGATTCCTGTAGCTCCAGTTATGAATTTTCCATTGAAAGATGCTAATGCTGAAAATAAAATACGAAAATTAAATAAAGCTAGAAACAAACTTAAATATGAAAACACACTAAAATGGTGAAACTAATGAAATAAACTAAGGAAATGCCTAAGAATAACAGTAGAAGAATGTGCATGAAGATGCACTGATCAATCCGTTAAGAGCTTATTTTGTTTGTTTATAAGTAATTATAGTGCATGACTTAATCATCATCGGTTATCGGGACAGTTCAAAGCGAAAGTAAGAGTTAGAGAAATTATACCATTGTCTGTTCTTACTTTATTTCCTGAAATCACTTAATCTGAAATCATTAGTTGATCAAATATTATCACATTTGTTATCATCAAAACCTATCAAGGTATTAGGGGTTAGACATCATCAAATGTCTTCGTTCTAATAGATGCCTTGAGTCATGTCTTTGACCTCAAGTCCAATAAAATATTTCAGTTCACCCATAATAGACATTTCAAATTCCCCCTGCATACCTTCCACAAATTTCTTACAAATAATTTGATTAGTGGATCCAAATATGATGTCATCAACATAAACTTGAACTAAGAGAATATTAGATTTTGCATGCTTTATAAAAAGAGTTTTGTCTACTTGACCTCTTACAAAATTATCTTCAGTTTAGAAATTACTTAGCCTTTCATACCATTTTCTTGGTGCTTGCTTAAGGCTGTAGAGGGTTTTCTTGAGACGGTAGACATGGTTTGGACTAATGAGATCAATGAAGCTAGGAGGTTGAGATGCATACACCTCTTCTTCGTTGAGGCCATTCAGAAAATCACTCTTCACATCCATTTGGAAAAGGTGAAATTCCTTGTGGCGCGCATAGGCTAGAAGGAGACGGATGACTTCTATTCTTGCTGCTAAAGCATATGTCTCATCGTAGTCGATTCCTTCTTGCTGATTGTAGCCTTTAGCTACAAGTTTGGCTTTGTTCCAGGTTATGATGCCTGAAGTATCACACTTGTTGCAGAAAACCCACTTAGTACCAATTACATTAATATTCTCGGAATAAGGGACGAGTTCCCAAACTTGATTTCTTTTGAATTGGTTGAGCTCATCATGCATTGCCATCATCCACAACTCATCAAGGCTTCATTTTGAAATTCTCCCCCATGATCACTTCTTAATGAAATTATAGAAAGGATTTTCTCATTCTGAATTTGCTTGGCAAATTTAACAAAAAGATTTGACAACTTCATTCTTATGCCTCAAGAAGAAAGTCCAAGAGAATCTAGAATAATCGTCAACTATAACAAGCGTATAGAGATTCCCACCTATACTCATTGTCCTTGAGGGACCAAAGAGATCAATATGTAATAGGTCAAGAGGCTTCGAAGTACAAACAATGTTTTTAGATTTAAAAGATATTTTGGTTTGCTTCCCTCTTTGACAAGCTTTACATAGACCTTTTTTTTGAGTATTTTTGTTTTAGGAGGCCAATCACTAAGTCTTTAGAAATAAGCTTGTTGAGATGATTCATATGTATGTGTGCCATTCTTTTGTGTCATAGCCATGAAGTTTCAACTTTGCTTAAAAGGCAGTTTTCTATATTTTTCAAAGTCAAGCACATACACATTCTGAATTCTCTTGCCAACCAGTTTAGCATTTCCTTGCTTATCACTAATCAAGCACTTTGAATGATCAAAAGATACTCCGTACCCTTTGTCACAAAGTTGACTAATGCTAAGAAGGTTATGCTTCAACCCATCAACAAACAAGACTTTTTCAATTATAGTTGAGGAAGAATTACCTATGTTACCTTCACCCATGATTCTTCCTTTATTGTTGTCTCCATAAGTGACCCAACCACCTTGTTTTTTAGTGAGAGTGACTAATAATTTCCATATTTTCCTACTTTTGGTAGTCATTTATGGACAATTATGTGATGCTTTTTATACTTTTGAACCATGTTTGTGTTCATTTTTGTTAAGTTTTAAATAAAAGCTTAGGTTGTTAAGAGTTTTTCAATTTTTAGTATTTTTGCACTTGATCTTGGGTTTTTATTCATGGTTTTAGGAATTTTGTTGAAGCTTGGATGAAGCAATGGAGGTATTAAGGTTTATTGGACGCATTGAGGATCAATTTCGTGCTTTCCTAATTCATATGGGCAGAGCTGTAGAGTTGCACAGTTATGCAAAGCCATTGCCTTGTTGAGGGAGAATGTCGTGAAGATGCACAGTGATGTGTTGCATTTCATATAGTTTTGTTTATACATTTTGTCATTTAGGATTTAGTTTAAGATAATTTTCCTTTCTTTTCTATATTTTTTTGGATTTGGTTGCACTTTGGGTGTTATTGTGTTTTAGGTACGAATTTGAGAGTCCAATGGCACTTTTCACTACCTAAATCACACTTTTGGAACTTGCATATATCCTTTAGAGAATCACAACCATGAGGCAAAGTTCAAGGCTATGCTATGGCGCAAAAATTCCAAGTGATGTGCTCAAGACAGCAACAATTTTTGCTGTGGTGCAAAAATTTCCAAGCCCTCTGATGTTCCAATATAAGACAATAATTGAGGCTTCGATTTTCTAAAATTGTATCTTTCCTATCCCTTTTCCTGGATTCTTGACCTCTTTTGGTTGTTCAACGTTTTCTGCTTCTTCTTTTTTTACTTAAAAACCACTTCTTGGAATTCAGCTTCCAATTCTCTAGCCTGGTTAGCCATAAGTAAGGACTTAGTAACTGAATTATCATCCCTGTCTGAGGCCCAAAAATGCGAGAATTGCATCATATCTTTAGCAGCTTTCTAAGGAAAAACCTCTGTGCCATCCAGGTCCTGCTGATTGCTAAGCTACTACAAATCCTCTATTGCCTGCCTTGATGCTGTAAAATTTTGAATCTAAAGAGACTGCTGAGACCTCTCCATGCTAGAATTACCAAGAGCAGCCCCTGAACCCCCCAATTGTGGCACAGGAATGGTACCAAACAGGATAGGAGTGTTTGGCTCATCCCGTTCCTGATCATGAGTGGCTTCCTCATGTTGTAGTGTATTCTCAGGTTGTTGTGGCTGCATAAATTCCATATTATTATCATCTCTGCCATTAGTGAAACCCTTGAGGGGATTAGGAGAGTCTGGAATTTCTTCAACACTGGATGCAATGTCAACAATATCATTATCAATGCTGATATTAGTATCCTGTGCAGCTGATGTTGCATATCCAAATTTCTATCAAGAGTATGCTCTATAGTATCCTCCTAATTATGCTATTTGCTCTCTAAATCAAGCCTATCTTCCTGACTCCCATGTTTTTGTTTCTTGCCCCTGAGTCATTTGCAAGAGCCTTAGTGTGTGTTCTAGTACCTTCTTGGTTCTCCGCAACAGGTTGCTTTTTAGGCTTTGTGATCCGCTGTCGCGCACGGATCAAAACGAGTGATTTTGAAAATGTAGTTATAGTAACGACAACTTGAGTATCGTTCTCAAGGATTCTTGTATTATTATTAATCAATGCAGTAACGATTAATGGGGGGTTTAGATTACGTTTCAAGAAAAAGGAATTAAAATAAATTGTGACTATCGAATAAGCTAAAGCAAATCAACCTACTGTATCGACTTCCGACTTATCATTGATCCCTATAAATTCCAATTCCCTAAACGGGTCTGATCCTATTCGACTATAATAACCACTGACAAGCGCAATAGAAATTATACGGCGTATGATCCTAAATTCCAAATTAAGCAAACGGATTAAAAACTATTGCGAATTAAGCAAACGCAATTTGATCAAACGCGATAATGTAAAAGCTATGTTAATGCGAAATTGATTCAAGATCAAATAACCAATCAAATTTAAGATTTATATCCTATAACAACAATCAAATTAAGCAAATAATTGAGATTATTGGAATAAATCAAAAGAAACAGATTGATATGGAATTTATAAAAGAACCTCAAAGTGAAATCCGATTACAGTAGATCGATCCTTCGGAAATTAGTTCTCCATTACCATGGTTCAAAACTCTCCAAATAATTTCGTGAACAGTGCTGTGTGAATAGTGCTGCGTGAACAGTGAATATATGCACAACAGCCGGGCCTAGAGTTTTAATAGAATAAGAGTTTCACTAACAATCCGAACCGGGTCGGAAAATACAAACCAAGCCCATAAAATTGACCCAAAACAAATTATTTCCTAACATCTGCAACTTCGACGAATTATTCAAGCCTTCTACAATCCGAATCAGCTTTTGACTCCAACATGAAAGTTGTATCTCTTTCTCTTATCTTTCTAACAAATATTAGAACGCCTCAATCCAATTCCTGTAGCTCCAGTTATGAATTTTCCATTGAAAGCTGCTAATGCTGAAAATAAAATACGAAAATTAAATAAAGCTAGAAACAAACTTAAATATGAAAATACACTAAAATGGTGAAACTAATGAAATAAACTAAGGAAATGCCTAAGAATAACAGTAGAAGAATGTGTATGAAGATGCACTAATCAAATTCCCCCACACTTAAACTTTTGCACTCCGAGCAAAATTAAAAATTAAAAACAGAAAAACTTCAAAACAAAAACGAAACAGAGCATGCAAACTCAAAGGTTATCAAGATACAAAGTGCAAGCAAACTCCTAATTCTAAGCTTAAAGAATATGACATTAGTGAGTAACTCTTTTGTGACAATCAAAGTAAATATGAAAAACAGATTACCAAAAAGTACATCAAAAGCATCAAGATCCTCACAAGATAAACTATTTCCACTTAACTCTCAAGTGTTTAGGTTACTGTTTACACTCAAAGCACAGCATGAGAGATAGTACTACCATAAGCTTGAAAAAACTCTAACATTCACAATTTGAAATACATTGCACATAAAGATCAAAAGGACTTTTATTATGGTTGTAACTTGGCCAAGGTCAAGGTGAGATACATCCTAAAGGGGTACTAAGCTAAAATTCAAAGAGTTAAAAGAAAATTGAAAGAATTGCGGGAGTTGAACTAAATAATATCTCAATGGCGATTGAACAACAACCTCACAACTTATTTCTCTTCTCCTTTTCCTTTTATTCTTCCTTTCTTCTTTTTTTTTTTTTTTCAAAAGGACTAGCATTGACATCCTTCTCTATTTTTTTTTCCTTTTCTATTTTTTTTTCTTTTCTGCCAACCAACATCATAACAACAATGTTCAACCCCACACAACTCTATATAAAACCCTTTCAACCCTTTGAATAGGGTGATAACATTGTTTTTCACTTTTCGGCTTGTAATGAGTTTCAAACACAAAAAAGGATAATAGGCTCAAAGGGGCTTCCAAGCAAAGGGATGATATTATCAAGGTTGGCTTTTTGGCTAACTAGGTAAAAAAAAAACAAAACAAAACAAGATGCCTTTATCATTTCAGTGTGCACAAGTAAACAAAAAGCTTCAACAAGAGTCAATTCAAGTTCTAGAGACTAACAAACATGAGTGAAATCACACAAGAAAGAAAGAGATGGATTTTTGATGTTATCCATTATTAGGCTCAAAATCTCACAAGGGTTAGTGATCTTCCACTAGTGATGTACAATTTAGGGTTTAGTCAAACATACAAACTAAGAATGCGCAAAAAGAATCAGTCACATCACACCACAAGTCTTTCGACAAAGAACAGAGAGAATACTCACAATTGTAGCAAGATAATCAACGAAAAAACATGCATTTTCCTTTTTCTTTTTTTTTTAAGCAAAAACAAACAAAAACAAAAACAAATGGTTCCCTCCCCCACACTTAAGACATACATTGTCCTCAATGAAAAGAACTCAATTATAAAGTAAGAATGAGAGAAAGGAAAGGGTGCCCCCTGATCAAGTTGCAGTGTAGTTGGGTGCTTCCAAAGAAAGCTCTTCTATGGTTGCATCTTCAGGCACTGAACTTTCATGGAATAGCTTCAGGCGATGCCCATTAACCTTAAAAACTTTGTCAATACCTGCACTTTTAATTTCTACTGCACCATAAGGGAAAAAATTAGTAACAACAAAAGGGCCAATCCATTTGGATCAAAGTTTCCCAGCCATAAGCTTAAGGTGGGAGTTAAACAGTAAGACCTATTGGCCCATAGAGAATTCCTTCCTAGAAATCATTTTATCATGGAAGTGTTTGGTTTTCTCTTTATAAATCCTAGAGCTTTCATAAGCCTCTAGCCTAAACTCTTCAAGCTGTTGTAATTGGAGTTTTCTTTCAATACCTGCTTGTTGCATTTCCAAGTTACAACTTTTCACCACCCAATAAGCACGGTGTTCTATCTCTATAGGAAGGTGACATGCCTTACCGAAAACAAGTCGATAAGGAGACATCCCTATGGGTGTCTTGAAAGCTGTTCTTTGAGCCCAAAGTGCATCTTCTAGACAGCGGCTCCAGTCCTTCCTGTTTGGTTGCACCATTTTCTCTAAAACCTGTTTGATCTCCTTGTTTGAGATCTCAGCTTGTCCATTAGTTTGTGGGTGATATGCAGTAGAGACTCTGTGCACAACTCCATACTTCCGGAGCAAAGCTTCCATGGTGCGGTTACAGAAGTGAGTGCCTTGGTCACTTATGATGGCTCGGGGTATTCCAAACCTGCAAAAGATATTGGACCTGACAAAATCTACAACAACTCTTGAATCATTAGTCCTAGTGGGGATAGCTTCTGCCCACTTTGAAACGTAATCAACAGCAAGTAAAATGTAGAGAAAACCAAATGATACAGGAAAAGGACCCATGAAGTCGATTCCCCATACATCAAATACCTCTGAGAAAAGCATAGGTTGCTTGAGGCATTTCACTCTTACGAGTGATGGTTGTACCTGCTTGCAAGAGTTTGGTTACCTCTTTCTTCACCACATCGAGGATCAAAGGATTAAGCCTCCTTTGGGGCTGCCTTACTGTTTTCGCACCATCCTCAAGCAAAATCCTGTGCATACACATGGAAGGACTAATCACGGGATGTCAGCTAATGTCCACCCAATCGCCTTCTTGTGCTTCTTCAAAACCTGCAAAAGCTTATTTTCTTAATCGAAATCAAGGTTAGAAGAAATTATAACAGGGAGTTTTTCATTACTCTCCAAATAAGCATATTTCAGGTTTTCAGGGAGTTGTTTCAACTCTAAGGACGGGGGCTGCTCAATGGATGGAGTGTTTGGGGCAGCCGGGATGTCGAGCGCATCAACGGCATAAACAACTTCATCGACAACACTTCACCTGTAGGAAACATGTTACCCTGCAAGACAAAATCAATCTCAGCACATACAACACAAAGGTTAGTGTCAGTACAATCAGCACATGAGAAAACATCATCAAAACCCGAATAAGTGTCATCAACACAAAGGTGGAAAATCAAGTGAAAATAATTCAAAACAAGTGTCATCAACCAATTCAGAGATCAATTCAATATGAAAAACGGAATGCTCTTCCAAGGGATGTTTCATGGCATCGAAAATGTTAAATTTCGCGACAATGTCACCAAATTCCATGGACATGGTTCCATCGTCAACATCAATTTTTGTTTTCGCCATTTTCATGAACGGTCTACCTAAAATGATGGGAGCTCAGCTTGACTTAGTTTCTCCTTCCATGTCCAGAATGTAGAAATCTGCAGGAAAAATCAAATCGTTAACATGAACAAGGACATCTTCCACTACTCTCGTGGGGCGGGCATTGCTCCTGTTCGCCAGTTGAATGATTAAACCTGTATGCTGCAAAGGACCAAGACAAAGGTTATTATAAATAGAAGCAGGCATAACATTAATGCCCGCTCCTAAATCAAGCATGCAATTCTCGAATTTACTATCCCCGATGGTACAAGGAATAGCAAAAGTACCCGGGTCCTTGCACTTTTGCGGCAAGACCTGAGTGAGGGCTGAAACATTTTGCTCGCCGGTAACTTTTTCACATGAAGGCTTGGGCTGAATAAAAGCAGAAATATTTCTTCCCAAGTTGACTCTTTCACTTCCCTTCATCCTCCTCTTATTTGTACACAAATCCTTCAGAAACTTTGCATACTTTGGAACCTGCTTAATTACCTCAAGAAGCGGAATGTTTACTGCAACTTTTTTGAAAACATCCAAGATCTCTCTCTCTTTGTCTCCCTCCTCAATCCTTTTATGTTTCAGAACTCTATGTGGGAAGGGGATTGGTGGAACATACTCTCTTTCTTTATTTCTTTCAGTTTCTACCATAACAAAAGAAGGTGGAGAAGGTTCAGATGGAGAAGGTTCATATGTTACCTCAATAATTTTTTTTTTTTTCGGGGGCTGGTTCTGTAACCTTTCTGGATCGCAAGGAAATTACACTCACATTAGCATTAGGACCTTTTGGATTCACAACTGTTTGGGCAGGAAGTTGGTTCGATCCTTGGACTTGCATGGCATTCATTGAGGTGGCAAGCTATCCAATCTGTGTCTGCAAGGTTTGAATACTAGATTCTGTTCTTTGTTGAAAATGAAGACGTTATTATGACTAGTTGTTTGACCAGGTCCTCTAATAAAGGTTCAAAAGGTACAGAAGTGGTAGCTGGTTGAGTGTTCCGTGGTTGCAGAAGGGGTAACACTAGCTGTTCTTTGTGTGGGCTGTTGGTTTCCATATCGAAGGTTGGGATGGTTCCTCCAATTGGGATGGTATTTGTTGGTGGACAGGTCAGGAGTGTTGTTGTACATGTTCGATTGTTTTCGTAAAGGGCTGTTGCATAAGCTTGGGGTAACTCGGTAATCGACTCATCTTGCAAAATAGGACATGTGTCGGTCGGGTGTTCGGCGGAAGTATAAATACCGCACAAGGTTGTTGGTTGAGGTTTACCTACTACCAACTGTTTCACTAAGGAGGTGAGCTCGTCAATTCTGGTTTCTAAAGCTTTGTTGGAGGAAACCCGAATTTCGTTCACACTCCTTGTTTGGACCGCATAATTATTTCTGGTTGTGAACTGTTGGTAGTTGAGTGACATGTTCTGAATTAAGGTTTTGGCATCTGTTGGAGTCTTATCAACAAGTGCTCCACCACTAGCAGCATCAAGGATGTTTCTATCCATAGGTAACAATCCTTCATAAAAGTATTGGATAAGTAATCGCTTCGGTAATCGATGCTTGAGGACAAGCTGGATACCAAGCTGTTTGAATCTTGTCTAATACCACATATATCCTTTCTGATTGATGCAGCTCTGGAGGCAGGAAAGTATCTCTCTAGGAAGATTTTTTTCAAAACATTCCAAGTTGTGATAGAATTCGGTTCAAGATCGTATAACCAATCCTTGGCAGCACCCTATAGTGAAAACGGAAAGGCTCTCAACTTGATATGGTCTTCAGTGATTCCTTCAGGCCTCAAAGGTGTAGAACACACAACCTGGAATTCTTTCAGATGATTATGCGGATCCTCACCTGCAAGACCATTAAACTTTTGCAACAAGTGTATCAAACCAGATTTTAATTCAAAAGGTGCGACAGCTTCAGGATTCTTGTCGTTATTAATCGATATTAGAGTCATAGGTTTAATTAATTTTTTTTTTCTATTTTTTTTAATTAATTTTTTTTACTGTTTTCATAGTGTCGAAAAAAATCCAAAAAAATTCTCAAAATTCTAATTTCACTTCATTAGATTAATTTTGGTGTTTTTATATTTTATTTTATTTTATTTTTTTGAATTTATTTTAATCATTTTCCTTCATTCTGTTTGTTTTTGTATTTTGACAATTGTTGCTGCATTGCTGCATTAGTCCTGGCTACTAGGTCTTCTTGTTCTAATCTTTTTGATTGTGATCCTGAGGTAGAAAGAACTTTGCACACACGATGTAGAGCAGTCCAGGCTAGCAATAGTTCACCACCCGTAATTGATTTCGACAATCGATTCCGATTACTTGCATAACTTGTTTGATTCAGATTCTGAAATTGTTTTTGATATGGCTGACCAAAGAACTTTAAGGCAGTTGGCTGCCCCTGATGTGAATTACAATGGTTTATGCATTGAGTATCCTGAAGCTGTTGCACCTTTTGAATTAAAATCTGGTTTGATACACTTGTTGCCAAGGTTTAATGGTCTTGCAGGTGAGGATCCGAATAAGCATCTGAAAGAATTCCAGGTTGTGTGTTCTACACCTTTGAGGCCTGAAGGAATCACTGAAGACCATATCAAGCTGAGAGCCTTTCCGTTTTCACTACAGGGTGCTGCCAAGGATTGGTTATACGATCTTGAACCGAATTCTATCACAACTTAGAATGATTTGAAAAAAGTCTTCCTAGAGAGATACTTTCCTGCCTCCAGAGTTGCATCAATCAGAAAGGATATATGTGGTATTAGACAGGGTAATGAGACATTGGCTGAGTATTGGGAAAGATTCAAACAGTTGGTATCCAGTTGTCCTCAGCATCGACACGAGCAGTTACTTATCCAATACTTTTATGAAGGATTGCTACCTATGGATAGAAACATCTTTGATGCTTGCTAGTGGTGGAGCACTTGTTGATAAGACTCCAGTAGATGCCAAAACCTTAATTCAGAACATGTCACTCAACTACCAACAGTTCACAACCAGAAATAATTCTGCGGTCCAAACAAGAAGTGTGAACGAAATTCAGGTTTCCTCCAACAAAGCTTTAGAAACCAGAATTGACGAGCTCACCTCCTTAGTGAAACAGTTGGCAGTAGGTAGACCTCAACCAGCAACCTTGTGCGGTATTTGTACTTCTGCCGAACACCCGACCGACACATGTCCTATTTTGCAAGATGAGTCGATTACCGAGTTACCCCAAGCTTATGCAGCAGCCCTTTATGGAAACAATCAGAATAGATATAACAACACTCCTGACTTGTCCACCAACAAATACCATCTCAATTGGAGGAACCATCCCAACCTTCGATATGGAAACCAACAGCCCACACAGCAACAACTAGTGTTACCCCTTCCGCAACCACAGAACACTCCACCAACTACCACTTCTGTATCTTATGGACCTTCATTAGAGGACCTGGTCAAGCAACTAGCTGTTAACAATCTTCAATTTCAACAAAGAACAGAATTTAGCATTCAAACCTTGCAGACACAGATTGGACAGCTTGCCACCTCAATGAATGCCATGCAAGCCCAAGGATCGAACCAACTTCCTGCCCAAACAGTTGTGAATCCAAAAGGTCCTAATGCTGATGTGAGTGCAATTTCCTTGCGATTCGGAAAGGTTACAGAACCAGCCTCCGAAAAAAATAAAAAAATTATTGAGGTAACATTTGAACCTTCTCCATCTGAACCTTCTCTACCTTCTTCTTGTTGTGGTAGAAACTAAAAAAAATAAAGAAAAAGAGTATGTTCCACCAATCCCCTTCCCACATAGAGTTCTGAAAAATAAAAGGATTGAGGAGGAAGACAAAGAGAGAGAGATCTTGGATGTTTTCAGAAAAGTTGCGGTAAACATTCCGCTTCTTGATGTAATTAAGCAGGTTCCAAAGTATGCAAAGTTTCTAAAGGATTTGTGTACAAATAAGAGGAGGATGAAGGGAAGTGAAAGAGTCAACTTGGGAAGAAATGTTTCTGCTTTTATTCAGCCCAAGCCTTCATGTGAAAAAGTTACCCGGCGAGCAAAATGTTTCAGCCCTCACTCAGGTCTTGCCGCAAAAGTGCAAGGACCCGGGAACTTTTGTTATTCCCTGGTACCATCGGGGATAGTAAATTCGAGAATTGCATGCTTGATTTAGGAGCGGGCATTAATGTTATGCCTACTTCTGTTTATAATAACCTTTGTCTTGGTCCTTTGCAGCATACAGGTTTAATCATTCAACTGGCGAACAGGAGCAATGCCCGCCCCACGAGAGTAGTGGAAGATGTCCTTGTTCATGTTAACGATTTGATTTTTCCTGCAGATTTCTACATTCTAGACATGGAAGGAGAAATTAAGTCAAGCAGAGCTCCCATCATTTTAGGCAGACCATTCATGAAAACGGCAAAAACAAAAATTGATGTTGACGATGGAACCATGTCCATGGAATTTGGTGACATTGTCGCGAAATTTAACATTTTCGATGCCATGAAACATCCCTTGGAAGAGCATTCTGTTTTTCATATTGAATTGATCTCTGAATTGGTTGATGACACTTGTTCTGAATTATTTTCACTTGATTTTCCATCTTTATCGGGTTTTGATGATGTTTTCTCATGTGCTAATTGTACTGACACTAACCTTTGTGTTGTATGTGCTGAGATTGATTCTGTCTTGCAGGGTAACATGTTTCCTACAGGTGAAGTTGTTGTCGATGAAATTGTTTATGCCGCTGATGCGCTTGACATCCCGGCTGCCCCAAACATTCCATCCATTGAGCAACCCCCGTCCTTAGAGTTGAAACAACTCCCTGAAAACTTGAAATATGCTTATTTGGAGAGTAATGAAAAACTCCCTGTTATAATTTCTTCTAACCTTGATTTTGATCAAGAAAATAAGCTTTTGCAAGTTTTGAAGAAGCACAAGAAGGCGATTGGGTGGACATTAGCTGACATCCCAGGTATTAGTCCTTCCATGTGTATGCACAGGATTTTGCTTGAGGATGGTGCGAAAACAGTAAGGCAGCCCCAAAGGAGGCTTAATCCTTTGATCCTCGATGTGGTGAAGAAAGAGGTAACCAAACTCTTGCAAGCAGGTATCATTTATCCTATCTCTTAAAGTAAATGGGTAAGCCCAGTACAGGTTGTACCTAAGAAATCTGGACTCATCGTGGTGAAAAATGAAAAGAATGAACTTGTTCCCACTAGAGTTCAAAACAGTTGGAGAGTTTGTATTAATTACAGGAGGTTGAACCAAGCTACTAGAATGGATCACTTTCCTTTACCGTTCATTGACCAAATGCTTGAACGGCTTGCTGGTAAATCACATTACTGTTTTCTTGATGGTTTTTCAGGTTATTTTCAGATTCATATTGCACCTGAAGATCAAGAAAAGACCACTTTTACTTGCCCATTGGTACTTTTGCTTACAGGAGGATGCCTTTTGGTCTTTGCAATGCTCCAGGCACTTTCCAGCGATGCATGATTAGTATTTTTGTTGATTTCATTGAAAATTGCATGGAAGTGTTTATGGATGATTTCACTGTTTATGGTTCTTCTTTTGATGCATGTTTGAACAGTTTGAATATGGTTTTAGAGAGATGCATCGAAACTGACCTTGTTTTGAATTATGAAAAATGCCATTTTATGGTTGAGCAGGGAATTGTTTTGGGTCACATTATTTCTGAAAAAGGAATTTCTGTTGACCCTGCTAAGATTGATGTGATTTCTACACTGCCTTACCCCTCTTGCATTCGCGAGATTTGTTCTTTTCTTGGTCATGCAGGTTTTTACAGGCGTTTCATCAGGGATTTCAACAAGATAGCTCTTCTGCTGTCAAACTTGTTGAAGAATGACGTCACTTTCAACTTCGATGACAAATGCAAACGAGAATTTGACTTCTTGAAGAAAGCATTGACCTTCGCTCCCATCATCCAGCCCCCTGATTGGACCCTCCCTTTTGAGATTATGTGTGATGCTTCTAACTATGCTATTGGAGCGGTCCTTGCACAAAGAGTTGACAAGGCTGCCCATGTTATTTATTATGCTTCTAGGACTTTAGATTCTGCACAGTCAAATTACACCACCACTGAAAAAGAACTTCTAGCTATTGTTTTTGCTCTTGATAAATTCAGATCATATTTGCTAGGTTCCAAGGTTGTTGTTTTTACTGACCATGCAGCTTTAAAGTACTTGTTGAAGAAGCCGGAAGCAAAACCGAGATTGATTCGGTGGATGTTGTTGCTCCAAGAGTTTAATGTAGAGATTAAAGACAAAAGTGGAGCTGAGAACTTAGTGGCTGATCACTTGAGCAGGATAGAGAGGGATGAAGATCCTTTTCCGATTCAGGATGACTTTCCTGATGAGCAACTTTTACTTTTGTATGGAGTTACTCCTTGGTTTGCTTGATATTGTTAATTATCTTGTTGCTGGTGTTTTTCCAACAGGTGCATCCAAGGCACAAATTCACAAACTCAAGAGTGATGCCAAATATTATGTTTGGGATGATCCATATCTTTGGAAGTTTGGTAGTGATCAAGTGATTAGGAGATGTGTCCCCGACTATGAGATTGAATTTATTTTACATTTTTCTCATGCATCTCAAGTAGGGGGACACTTTGGTCCGCAAAGGACTGCAAGAAAAGTCCTAGACTCAGGTTTCTACTGGCCCACTATTTTTAAAGATGCTTATGAGACTTATCGCACTTGTAAAGAGTGCCAGATAGCAGGTACAGCCATCACTCGTAAGAGTGAAATGCCTCAGCAACCTATGCTTTTCTGTGAGGTATTTGATGTATGGGGAATCAACTTCATGGGTCCTTTTCCTGTATCATTTGGTTTTCTCTACATTTTACTTGCTGTTGATTACGTTTCAAAGTGGGTAGAAGCTATCCCCACTAGGACTAATGATTCAAGAGTTGTTGCAGATTTTGTCAGGTCCAATATCTTTTGCAGGTTTGGAATACCCCGAGCCATTATAAGTGACCAAGGCACTCACTTCTGTAACCGCACCATGGAAGCTTTGCTCCGGAAGTATGGAGTTGTGCACAGAGTCTCTACTACATATCACCCACAAACTAATGGGCAAGCTGAGATCTCAAACAAGGAGATCAAACAAGTTTTAGAGAAAATGGTGCAACCAAATAGGAAGGACTGGAGCCGCCGTCTAGAAGACGCACTTTGGGCTCAAAGAACAGCTTTCAAGACACCCATAGGGATGTCTCCTTATCGACTTGTTTTCGGTAAGGCATGTCACCTTCCTGTAGAGATAGAACACCGTGCTTATTGGGCGGTGAAAAGTTGTAACTTGGAAATGCAACAAGCAGGTATTGAAAGAAAACTCCAATTACAACAGCTTGAAGAGTTTAGGCTAGAGGCTTATGAAAGCTCTAGGATTTATAAAGAGAAAACCAAACACTTCCATGATAAAATGATTTCTAGGAAGGAATTCTCTATGGGCCAACAAGTTTTACTGTTTAACTCCCGCCTTAAGCTTATGGCTGGGAAACTTCGATCCAAATGGATTGGCCCTTTTGTTGTTACTAATGTTTTCCCTTATGGTGCAGTAGAAATTAAAAGTGCAGGTACTGACAAAGTTTTCAAGGTTAATGGGCAGCGCCTGAAGCTATTCCATGAAAGTTCAGTGCCTAAAGATGCAACCATAGAAGAGCTTTCTTTCGAAGCGCCCAACTACACTGCAACTTGATCAGGGGGCACCCCTTTCCTTTCTCTCACTCTTACTTTATAATTGAGTTCTTTTCATTGAGGACAATGTATGTCTTAAGTGTGGGGGAGGGAACCATTTGTTTTTGTTTTTGTTTATTGTTGCTTAAAATAAAAAAATGGAAAATGCATGTTTTTTCGTTGATTATCTTGCTACAATTGTGAGTATTCTCTCTGTTCTTTGTCGAAAGACTTGTGGTGTGATGTGACTGATTCTTTTTGCGTATTCTTAGTTTATATGTTTGACTAAATCCTAAATTGTACATCACTAGTGGTAGATCACTAACCCTTGTGAGATTTTGAGCCTAATAATGGATAACATAAAAAATCCATCTCTTTCTTTCTTGTGTGATTTCACTCATGTTTGTTAGTCTCTAGAACTTGAATTGACTCTTGTTGAAGCTTTTTGTTTACTTGTGCACACTGAAATGATAAAGGCATCTTGTTTTGTTTTTTTTTACCTAGTTAGCCAAAAAGCCAACCTTGATAATATCATCCCTTTGTTTGGAAGCCCCTTTGAGCCTATTATCCTTTTGTGTTTGAAACTCATTACAAGCTGAAAAGTGAAAAACAATGTTATCACCCTATTCAAAGGGTTGAAAGGGTCTTGTATAGAGTTGTGTGGGGTTGAACATTGTTGTTATGATGTTGGTTGGCAGGAAAAAAAAAATAGAAAAGGAAAACAAAAGAAAAAAAAAAATAGAGAAGGATGTCAATGCTAGTCCTTCTGAAAAAAAAAAAAAAGAAGAAAGAGAAGAATAAAAGGAAAAGGAGAAGAGAAATAAGTTGTGAGGTTGTTGTTCAATCGCCATTGAGATATTCTTTAGTTCAACTCCCGCAATTCTTTCAATTTTCTTTTAACTCTTTGAATTTTAGCTTAGTACCCCTCTAGGATGTATCTCACCCTAACCTTGGCCAGGTTACAACCATAATAAAAGTCCTTTTGATCTTTGTGTGCAATGTATTTCAAATTGTGAATGTTAGAGTCTTTTCAAGCTTATGGTAGTACTATCTCTCATGTTGTGCTTTGAGTGGAAACAGTTTATCTTGTGAGGATCTTGATGCTTTTGATGTACTTTTTGGTAATCTGTTTTTCATATTTACTTTGACTGTCACAAAAGAGTTACTCACTAATGTCATATTCCTTAAGCTTAGAATTAGGAGTTTGCTTGCACTTTGTATCCTGATAACCTCTGAGTTTGCATGCTCTGTTTCATTTTTGTTTTGAAGTTTTTTCTGTTTTGAATTTTTAATTTTGCTCGTAGTGCAAAAGTTTAAGTGTGGGGGAATTTGATTAGTGCATCTTCATGCACATTCTTCTACTGTTATTCTTAGGCATTTCCTTAGTTTATTTCATTAGTTTCACCATTTTAGTGTGTTTTCATATTTAAGTTTGTTTCTAGCTTTATTTAATTTTCGTATTTTATTTTCAGCATTAGCAGCTTTCAATGGAAAATTCATAACTGGAGCTACAGGAATGGAGCTATAGGAATCGGAATGAGGCTTTCTAATATTCGTTGGAAAGATAAGAGAAAGAGCTAAAACTTTCATGTTGGAGTCAGAAGCTGATTCGGACTGTAGAAGGCTTGAATAATTCGTCGAAGTTGCAGACGTTAAGAAATAATTTGTTTTGGGTCAATTTTATGGGCCTGGTTTGTATTTTCCGACCCGGTTCGGATTGTTAGTGAAACTCTTATTCTATTAAAACGCTAGGGCCGGCTGCTGTGCAGAGATTTACTGTTCACGCAGCACTATTCACTCACTCACTATTCACGAAATTTCTTGGAGAGTTTTGAGCAATTGTAATGGAGAACTAATTTCCGAAGAATCAATCTACTGCAATCGGATTCCACTTTGAGGTTCTTTTATAAATTCCATGTCAATCTGTTTCCTTTGATTTATTCCAATAATCTCAATTATTTGCTTAATTTGATTGTTGTTATAGGATATAAATCTTAAATTCGATTGGTTGTTTGATCTTGAATCAATTTCGCGTTAACGTAGCTTTTACATTATCGCGTTTGATCAGATTGCGTTTTCTTAATTCGCAATAGTTTTTAATCCGTTTGCTTAATTCGGAATTCAAGATCATATGCCGTATAATTTCTATTGCGCTTGTCAGTGGTTATTATAGTCGAATAGGATCAGACCCGTTTAGGGAATTGGAATTTATAGGGATCAATGATAAGTCGGAAGTCGATACAGTAGGTTGATTTGCTTTAGCTTATTCGATAATCGCAATTTATTTTAATTCCTTTTTCTTGAAATCATAATCTAAACCCCCCATTAACCGTTACTGCATTGATTAATAATAATACAAGAATCCTTGAGAATGATACTCGAGTTGTCGTTACCATAACTACATTTTCAAAATCACTCATTTTTTTTATCCGTGCGCGACAGCGGATCAATACTCAATGCATAAACCATTGTAATTCACATCAGGGGCAGCCAACTGCCTTAAAGTTCTTTGGTCAGCCATATCAAAAACAATCTCAGGATCACAATCAAAAAGATTAGAACAAGAAGACCTAGTACCCAGGACTAATGCAGCAATGCAGCAACAATTGTCAAAATGCCAACAATGTCCTTAAAATGCAAAAACAAATAGAATGAAGGAAAATGATTAAAATAAATTCAAAAAAATATAAAAACACCAAAATTAATCTAATGAAGTGAAATTAGAATTTTGAGAATTTTTTTGGATTTTTTCGACACTATGAAAACAGTAAAAAATTAATTAAAAATAGAAAAAAGAGGAATTTGGCGATTTGAGGTCGGAATCTCATACTCTTCTAGAGTAGTGAACTATTGATCGCACGATTTTTCTGGTCCCAGCAGGGAAAAAAAAATTTGCAATCGGACACAATTTTTCCAAAAACCGATTTTTTTGACTCTAAACGCGAATTGGCCAAAACCGTGGGGAAACTAGGGCCTAAACGCGAGAACACTAAACCTATGACTCTATTATTGATTAATAACGACAAGAATCCCCGGCAACGGCGCCAATTTGATCCGCTGTCGCGCACGGATCAAAAACGAGTGATTTTGAAAATGTAGTTACGGTAACGACAACTTGAGTAAGTATGGTCTATTCGTGCACAGACAGCGTCTGGCTTAACAAACACATTTTGAATTAAAAGACACAGTCTATTCTAGCCTTAGACAACGTCTGGCTCAACTTCAGATATCGTCTGGCTTAACAAACATATTCTTAATTAAAAGACATGGTTTGTTCTAGCCTTAGACATTGTCTGGCTTAACATTAGACATCGTCTGACTCAGCTTTAGACATCGTCTAACTCGGCATTAGACATCGTCTGGCCTTGCATTCAAACATCGTCTAGCCTTGAGACTTTGCATGATTCGTGATCCGTTGTCGCGCACGGATCAAAACGAGTGATTTTGAAAATATAGTTATGGTAACGACAACTAGAGTATCGTTCTCAAGGATTCTTGTATTATTATTAATCAATGCAGTAACGATTAATGGGGGGTTTCGATTACAATTTCAAGAAAAAGGAATTAAAATAAATTGTGATTATCGAATAAGCTAAAGCGAATCAACCTACTGTATCGACTTCCGACTTATCATTGATCCCTATAAATTCCAATTCCCTAAATGGGCCTGATCCTATTCGACTATAATAACCACTGACAAG
Organism: Amphicarpaea edgeworthii; assembly: GCA_014843725.1. Classification (NCBI taxonomy): domain Eukaryota; kingdom Viridiplantae; phylum Streptophyta; class Magnoliopsida; order Fabales; family Fabaceae; genus Amphicarpaea; species Amphicarpaea edgeworthii. The sequence goes on from CM026329.1 coordinate 10,870,467, forward strand.
CGCAATAGAAATTATACGGCGTATGATCCTAAATTCCAAATTAAGCAAACGGATTAAAAACTATTGCGAATTAAGCAAACGCAATCTGATCAAACGCAATAATGTAAAAGCTACGTTAACGCGAAATTGATTCAAGATCAAATAACCAATCGAATTTAAGATTTATATCCTATAACAACAATCAAATTAAGCAAATAATTGAGATTATTGGAATAAATCAAAGGAAATAGATTGATATGGAATTTATAAAAGAACCTCAAAGTGGAATCCGATTACAATAGATCGATCCTTTGGAAATTAGTTCTCCATTACCATGGTTCAAAACTCTCCAAATAATTTTGTGAACAGTGCTGCGTGAATAGTGCTGCGTGAACAGTGAATATATGCACAGCAGCTGGCCCTAGAGTTTTAATAGAATAAGAGTTTCACTAACAATCCGAACCGGGTCGGAAAATACAAACCAAGCCCATAAAATTGACCCAAAACAAATTATTTCCTAACGTCTGCAACTTCGACGAATTATTCAAGCCTTCTACAATCCGAATCCGCTTCTGACTCCAACATGAAAGTTGTAGCTCTTTCTCTTATCTTTCCAACGAATATTAGAACTCCTCAATCCAATTCCTGTAGCTCTAGTTATGAATTTTCCATTGAAAGATGCTAATGCTGAAAATAAAATACGAAAATTAAATAAAGCTAGAAACAAACTTAAATATGAAAACACACTAAAATGGTGAAACTAATGAAATAAACTAAGGAAATGCCTAAGAATAACAGTAGAAGAATGTGCATGAAGATGCACTGATCACTTTGCCACATGACAAGCCTTGGGACTCATTTGTTGTTGTTCATTATTGTGCCTGCAATTAGAAATAGAGTGACCAATTATTTTACAATGGCTACAATAACCAGGAAATTTCTCGTAAGAAAGAACAAAAAAAAGTGAATCCCTCCCTTTCCACCAAAATTTGATCAGGCAATTGCTGCTTGAGATCAAGATCAACAAGCACTCTAGCGAAATGTCCAAAAGACTTGGCTACAGTCACATTATCAATGGAAATGGGTTCGCCAACTCCTCTAGCAATAGAGAATAATATTTAGGGGTCTCCAATATTCCATTGGCAATTCATAGATTTGGATCCAAAATTGAGCATTGGACTGGCGCACCAACTACGGATTAAAATCTTGGGTCGAAGAAAAGAGCCGTAACACCCCTAGTCTAAGATTCCAGGGAGAGGCCAAGATCCGACGCATCTCATCCACATTTGTGAAAGAGAATTCAAAATATCCCTTACCCAAAGGGGCTAATTTCCAGGGATTAGAAGTTTGCCACAATTTGAGTAACCTTTCCCTGAGGTCATGAACGTGCAGTGGTGAAGATCCTTTAGGGAGAACCAAGCGGCCATGTAGATGTAGTTTGCAATCAGCAACCCCCACCTCATACTCCGCTTTTGGTATCTTCACAGCTATCGCATCGCCCTTAATACAGGGCACCGATAGTTGACTCAATGGAACCGAAATGACATTCTTTATGGCCTCAGAGAATGATTTTTGAATGGTTGTCTCGTTCCCCCTTTGTCATTAACAAAAACAATGGAGAGAAAGAGTAGAAAATGCCATCATAGTCATGGTGACAGAAGTTAGGTAGACTGTTTGGAAAAGGATTCTCCAGCTTCTAATGGAGTAGTTGATCTAGGAGGATCGTCTTGTGGTGATGGTGGTGCTAGTAGAGGTGGAACATTTGGTGATGGTGGAGCAACAAAGCGTGGACCTAATAGAGAATGGAGGGACTGAGTGACTACAAGGGTCACTTCCCTAATTATGTGGTCATGGTGCGTGTCCATCTTCTCTTCAATCTTGGCCTCAAGTTTGGCTTCCTTTATAGCTTGAAGATCGGCCAAGTCATTGTTGGAGAATGATGGTGCAGCTGCATTGAGAGGTTCAATAGAAATGGGAGCACTTGGTCTGCAACTTTTCACCCAATGAGTAGACACCATGTCTAGACACTCCGGGGCTAGTTCCGATTCTACAAACTTTTCACCCAAGTCTACAACTTGCTCGGCAACAAGTGTAGCAGCCTTAGCTGCCTCAACCTCTTGCTCAAGGGCCAACTCCCTGAGCCTCTTTTCTTTAGCCTCCTTCTCGAGGGCTAGAGCCTCGAGTCTTCTCTATTCAACTTCCTGTTGAAGATCCCGAGCCTTGAGTCTTCTTTCTTCTTCTTGAGCGAGAAGCATAGCTTGGAGTCTTGCTGCTTCTTCTTCTTGACAAGAAGCTTCAGCTGCTTCGACAATGCTTGAGCAGCCTTAAACTCAGCATAGTAGTCAACTAGCATCTGCTCAGCTTGGTCTTTATCTCCGGTATGTGTGGAGTCAGCAAAATGGGTACCACCATCAGTATCCGACACATGAATGAAGCTACGGAGTAGAACTTCCTTCACCAACCTGTCTCAATCTCTTCCTTTTCTTCTTGAGAGAGATTGGAGGATCCAATGGTGTGGATCATGTTATGCATCATGTATTGCCAATAGATGTCAGCATCTAACTCGGTGTTCTCTTCAGGAAGAGCACGCTCTAGTTGAGGAAGTGGCTCTATCTCTGGAATGGTCTTTGGAAGACGGTCTGCTATGATGATATGCTTCCCCTTCAGCTTATTGGGGTTCACATTAGGTAGCTTTGGACCTATATGGTCTGGAGCGACACGTATATCGATTTCCTCCCTTATGTGAAGGTTGGAAGGATAGAACTGCCTTGGCACTATTCGTTGAAACTTCAGTGAGACAACAGGCCCGATATTCTGCACGATTGGCCTTAAAAGAAGGATGGCTTGGAGGGACCCCTTCTGTAATCAGCCAAGAGGGTCTGATGGAGACTCTTGGTCTTGAGAGCCTTGCCGAGCACTACGGTATGGAGCACGAACTGTGCCATCCAACTTCTGCCTTTCTTCAACAGTAAATGGCTCTAGGTTGGCTGGTCCTTTAGAGGGAAAGTCCATCCCTTCTCAAACACATTGGAATTTATGTGCTGTCTCATGTACCAATCTTCTCATGAGAGGGAGGGTAGAGGTGAACTCTTCTTCTTGCAATCTCCTTGCAAGGTCAACATCATCTTCTATGTTCTATAGAAGGCTTATTGTTAGAACCAAGACATTGGATAATGTCTGGCCCCTAATCTTTTGATTGGTTTTGATGATAATAAATGTGATAATATTTTATCAACTAACAATTTGAAATTGAGTAATTTCAAGGAACCAAAATGATCACAGACAATGGTATAATCTCTCCATCTCACTCTATTCCTTTAACTGTGTGATAACGATTGAGCAATATATCAAGCATATTCAAAGTGCTTCTAATTGGACTAATTTAAGTATGGGAACAAAACATGTAAAGGTCCTAGAACAGATGATACATGTCTTGGAACAAACAATGCATTAGTCTTGGAATAGACTACGCAAAGTCTTGGACTAGATCATGCAATAGTCTCGAAACAGACTATGTGAGGTCTTAGAATAGACCATGCATAAGTACTAGGCCAGACCATGCATGGAACTAGGACCAAACTATGTGATAGTTGGACCAGATCATGCACAGTCGAGATCAGACTATGTCTATGTTAGACCAGACCATTTCTGTGTTGGACTAGACCTGCGTTGATTCACGTATTGAGGACTATGTAATTAATTATCACCTTGACTTTAAGAACGCACTGTCTGATACAGAAAGAAAGGAAGATACTCTCTAAATTACTTTCTTCTATTCCTCATATGACTACTTGCATGTCTCAAAAAGTGTGAAGTCTTGTAGGTACAGCAAAAAGGCTAATCAGCTTTAAGAAGTACACCTAAAGCTAAAAGCAAGTTGTGACAAGATAGGAACCTGCTCCTATCAAATCAAGCTCAAGCTAAAGCAACTGCAGCACTCTATTGTGAGACAACGAAAACCTTTCTTCTCCAATGTTCAAATCCATGAAGTTCTACTATATATAGATGCCTCCATGCAACGAGAAGATTAATAAATCTAATATGAACAAACAACTAATAGAAAGAAAGAGAAAGAGAGCTAAGAGAAAAGAATACTTCATCTTCTACAAAGCTCATAGAGATTCAAACTTACTTCATATCCTCTCTTTGAGAGTTATTTGAATCTTATTCATATTTTTATAGAAAGCCAAGAGTGGCTTAGTGATCAAAGAATACTTGGGAAGTATAATCTCAAGGGGAGATTCATACTTGTGACTAGTAATGGTCTAGAATACTAGTTGCCAATAGTGGCATAGAGAATACTTGTAGCCAGAAGTGGCAGTGAAGAATACTTGTTCTGTAATCAATTGATTATAGTGGAACCCTTTAATAATTGTTAAAGGAGAACTGGACGTAGCTCAATTTGAGTGAACCAACATAAAACAAGCATTCTACTTTTGTTATCTTGTGTTTACAGCTATTCCTCTTGCACACAGTGCACTTTTGAAAAAGGTTTCTAAGCTTTGTCTTGAAAGGATATATTAGCTTGTTTAAAGCCATGTATATCCCAAAGACAACTTGTGAACTTATATTGTTTGTGAAAAGTTTTAATAATACACTATTCAACCCCCCCTTTCTAGTGTGTTCTTGCGTATTTCACTTGTATCTCGTAGAGGCCTCTATAAGGGAATGATCCTTTGGTCAATCTACAGGGGTGGGAGTAGCAACCCACTTAGTGACAGGGTTCACCTTGTTGCATTCAGCATCGTCCTGCCTTTGACTTGTTTCCTCTTTATAGGAAATAGACTTAGAGTTCTCTCCTATGTACACTAGAGAGAACCTTTGCATCATCTTCGATGCCATGAGCCGCGATGAGGAGATGGTGGAGGAGTGTACCACTTGAAGCTCAAATGCTCATTAGGTTCGCCTGGGATATAAGGCTTGTTATCCCAAGAGGGAGTAGTAGACACTTCAGGAGTGGTAGTGGTTGTCTGCTCCTCAACTTCAAAACTAGATGATATCTCAACAAATTTAGTGTATGAATAGGTAACCATTGAATCTGTCATCATTGGTATGGTGACAGGTGATGGGGATTGGTATGGGGGAATGGTGATATCAAGAAGAGTTTGTGGGGAAATGGTTGTGGTTAGAACAGTTTGTGTGGTGGGTATAGACTGTACTGCAAACTAAATAGTAGGTTCATCTTGTGGGATTATAGTCTGCCTAGTGGGGGCAGACTCTAGGTGCTCTTCTATCTGAATAATAGGTTCAGACAATGGTTCTTGCTCAGTCTGTGCATGAGCATCAGACTGTGCAGCCTCTATTTGGTCAACTATTGTTTGTGTAGGTGACATAGATGATAGAGGTTCAACAAACAATGGGTCTGTTGTGGCTTCGTTTGGGTTAGAGAGGGGGTTGTTTGTGGAATATTCTTCCTTAGATGTTTATGAGTAGTGGAACAAGGGTGAGTTGGGAGAGAGAAGGTAGATGGAGGGATACCTGGATTGATGAAAGAAGGATTGAATGCCAATCTAGGCATGTTGCCTTTCAACAAAGCACCTTCCTCTTCACAGCAAGCTTCTTGGCTATGGTGTTGGGTGGTCGGACAAGCTACGAGGTTATCGGTTGGTTCCTTGGCAGCTTGTTGTCCTGGATGGCCTCTTGAAGACCAATCCCTCAAACTCTTCCTCCTCTTCATCTTCAAAGCAACTATCACAAATGCCTTGTCAATCTTGGCAATGGGGGCAGCAAACTGTCTAGCAACTCCCTTGCCTTTTTGTTGAGTCTATGCCTTGGACTATGGGGCTTGTGGTCTAGTAGGAGCCCGTTGTCTAGTCTGCCTTTGTTGTTTGGTAGGGGGTTTCAACAGACTATGCTGCCTTGCGTGTTGTCCGGACGATCTGCTGGTCCACAATAGCAAAACTCTTCATTTTGTTGGCCAATGGTCCGACCATGACTTCTTCATCAAAAATAAGGAGAGACTTGGGAGTCTTCTTTTTTTTGGGGTTGTTGAGTCTGCTCCCCATCAGCAGACTGCGAAGGTGGCTTGAATCTAGTAGATTGCCCCTTCTTTATTCCAAAACCCAAATTCAACTTCAACAGGCTGGCTGAAGTCAGCTACCTCTAGTAGACGAATGGACCTTCCTCATTTACGTAGTTCATCTCCTCCATGCATCCCTGACTAAATATTGTGGTACAAAAGGTTGTAGCATTTGAAGTTCCACAATATCTTGTTAATCAAGGCCATGTAGTAGGTTGCCACAGATGTTGTGAGTGATTGGATGTGGCTCACCATGTTGTAGAAGAGAGTGTGAAACAAGTTAAAAGGAATGCCCTTGATAATTTTGTAGAGGATGAAGCGGTGAAGGGCAGATACATGATCTCGAGACCTTATCTTGTGCAGGATGGTCTTGTTCAAGATGTTCAACAACAAGTTAGCCAAAGATGTGAACTTGGCCGGATGGAGTCTCTTCTTGTTGCACTCCACTATGTAGTTGGGCCCTAGAATGACCCTTTTAAATGTCCTAGCTGATAGTCTAGAGTCCCATCTCTTCGTGAAGTAGTTGTGGTGGAGTTCGTGCCCTATAGCTTGCACTATTGTTGTTGGTGACATTGTGACGTCGTAGCCATAGACGCTACTAACCATCTCGTTTCCCTTCATAGTGACATTCTCCTAAAACTCCCTTATCAGATTAGGTGCTATCTTCTGCCTATCATTGAAGTAGCCCCTTATGCCAGAGAACTTAAGGAACTTGGAGATGTTGAGTCCTCGTTCCTCAAGGTAGTTTACGTCTACGAAGTACTCCACGTGGATGTTCCCAGTGTAGGATCCTCGTGGCTTGATGATGATTAGTTCAACGAGGTCGAGGTCCTTCTCCTTTCTGATTTTTAGATTCATCTCCCTGATTTCAGAACTTGCGGAGTCCGTTAATGAAGCTGGTTAAGGTTCCTCGAAGTGCTCATCAGAAGCTTGAGAGGATGAAGGTAGTAGTAGAGAGGATGAAGCTTTGGATGAGTTACCTTTGGCCATGGTGTTTGGTGAGTGTTTAGGGTTTAGGGTTTATGTGAGGGTTTTGTTTTGAGAGAAGGCAAAGAGAGAGAAGAGAGGTTTTGGGAATGAAAGCTTGTAAAGGAAGTTTTAGAAACAGTGACCATTCAAAAGCAATAAGTGGGCTTTAAATAAAATTCGAACGGTTAAGGAATGTTTGAAAAAACACATTAAAGAGTAATAAATGTGCGTTTTGGGCTTTTATGACTCAGAACCCAATAAATGCTTCAGTTACAAAAACCTTTCAAATACCCACATGGTCTACTCATATTTTGAGCACGAACCATGTGACATGCACATGCCCCACCTAAGTAACACACCGGATGATAGGTCCTTAGTTTACTAGTAAACAGCAGAGATAGTGAGAAAGCATTAATCCACATAGACCATCCCAATCTTTTCTCTTAAAAAGATCAGTTTGTCTTCAATAAGGGGTTTTATAAATATATCAGCAAGCTAATCTTCTATTTTAACATATTCCAAATTAATGGTTCCCTTCTAAACATGGTCTCTTATGAAATGATGCTTAATCTCTATATGCTTGGCTCTAGAATGCATGGTTGGATTTTTCAAAAGAAATATAGCAACAGTATTATCACGAGAAGATAGGAATGTTGGGTTTCCTTCCTCTTCACAATTCATATGGAGTCTTTTTGAGGATAGGCCTTATGTAAATTCTATTTTGTAAATAACAAGAAGTATTTATAGCTTCTGCCCAGAAGTCTTTAAGAGTTGAGTTATCATTCAACATGGTTATAGCAATTTCTTGAAATGACTTGTTCTTCCTCTCAACAACACCATTTTGCTGTTGTGTTCTAGGTGTTGAGAAGTTGTGAAGAATTTCATTTTCTTCACTAAACCTTTGAAAACTTTTGTTTTCGAACTCTCCTCCATGATCACTTCTGATAAAAGCTATACATACACCTTTTTTTTCATTTTGAATGAGTTTATAGAATATATAGAAAGCCTTAAAAGCCTCGTCCTTGTGGGTGAGGAATAGTACCCATGTCCATCTAGAATGGTCATCAACTATCACTAGTCCATATCTTTTCCCTCTTAGAGAGGCTGTCTTGGTTTGACCAAATAAATCAATATGTAACAAGTCTAATGGTCTGGAAATGGAAACAATATTTTTACTTTTAAAAGAGGTTTTCACTTGTTTCCCTTTTTGACATGCCTCACAAAGTAAGTCATATTTATATGACATAGTTGGCAATCCTCTTACGAGGCTGTATCTCTGTAGTTTTGAGATTAATCTCAAACTTGCATGGCCAAGCTTCTTATGCCATAACCAGTGACTTTCTTTTGACTAACATTAAGCATGATACATTTTGATCTTTTAGTTCACCAAGATTGATCTTATAAAGATTGTCCTGTCTCTTTGTAAAGAAGAGATGTGAACCAACAGAGTCTTTAACTATGCATGATTCTTTGTTGAAGGAAATATCATATCCACTGTCGCAAAATTGACTTATGCTTAGTAGATTGTGTTTTAGTCCATCAACAAGTAAAACATTCTCTATAGAGAGAGACTGGGAGGAATACCTACCTTACCAGTACCCCTTATCTTCCTTTTCTAATTTTCTCTAAAATTTACTGTACCACTATGCATGGGTGTTAGGCTTAAGAACTAAGACCTTGCGCCCGTCATGTGATGTGAGCAACCATTGTCCAAGTACCATGATTGGTGTTTCTTTCATGCCATCAAGGACATCTGCAACAGGAATTATTTTGCTCTTAGGTACCCAAATTCTTCTAGGTCCTTTTGGGTTAGTCTTAGAGGCAGATGTTTACCTCTTGTAGGCAATTTCTTGCTTTTGGACTTCATATGTCCAAGCCCTGATTGAGTCTTACTAGAAGAGGCCTTAACCTTAGATCCATCTTTCTTGCTTGAGAATCCAAGGCTAGATTTGTCATTTGGGTGTTTGTTGTATGAAATTATTTTCTTTAAATTTTCAGTCCCACTAACAAATTTGCTTAGAGTACTCTTGAGAGATGATGCTTCTTTGCGTATTTGAGCAATTTTAGCTTCATCTTTAGTCAAGGTTCTCACCTTGTTGATTTCATCAATTTCTTTAATCAATTCATTCAATTGCCTTCTATGTTGCTCTTTTTCTACCGAAAGTTCACTTTTGCTTTTAACTAAGCATTGGTGTTCTATGGTTAGCTTTTGAAAATCTTCAGTAAGAGCATTACTAGCTGTGACTAATGTGGTACATTTGTCAAACAACTCAATGAATGAAGACACAAGTTCTTCATGTTCTTTTGAAAAAAAAAATTAATTTCTTTTTCATATATAGATAGGCCTTTGAAATAGTAGATGAATTTGAAAGAATATCTTGATAGGCTTCTTGAAGAGAAGAAAGGTCATTAAGATCTACCTCAGTTTCTTCTTCATTTGAAGCTTCAGACACAACCGTTGAGGTGTTGTTGTCTATCATCAGACCTTGCTTACTATCTAGTGCATCTTCTTCACTCAGATGCAAACAATGAAGAACTTGTATCTGCCATCGAGAAAGAGATTGGCCTCTTCATCCGATGCTTCTAATCCTTCCTCGTTTGTTGAGTCTTCCAGATCTTCCCATGTGAACATCAAGTCTTTCTTTTTGGGAAATCTTTTCTTGACTCTTTCATTTCGCTTGCTAAGCTTTGGACATTTAGATTTAAAATCTCTTGGCTTCTTGCATTCATAGCAAACGACAGTGGTTCTTCTCTTTTCTTTCATGGTCTGCTGGGAACTTCTTGTTGAAGTTCTTCTACCTTGATCCTCCTTTCTTCCTCCACGTCTTGTGAATTTTGCTAGAGATAAATGATAGCTCATCATCTTCTCCCGAGTCTTCTTCACTTGAGGATGTGGTCTCCTCTTCTAACTCCTCGGCCTTTAAAGCTCTAGAGGTCCGTCCTTTAGATGGTCTGGACTTTTGGCTCTTGGAGGATGATGGTTCCTTAGGTGTAGTCTGCTTGGGCTTTTGAGCCTTCAAAGCCAGAGATTTTCCTTTCCTCATTTGGGTATCTCCTTGTAGCTCTTGCTCGTGTAGAGTCAGTATGCCCACGAGTTCTTCTAGAGGTAGATAGTCTAGGTTCTTCAAAGCTCTAATGGTTGTGACCTGAGGTCTCCATTGTTTGCGCAAGCTACAAAGAACTTTGTCAATACGTTCGAAGTTCTCGAAACTTTTACCAAGGTTTCGGAGCTTGTTTAAAATAGTTTGAAATCTGGACATCATAGCAGCAATATTTTCATCTTCTTCCATAGTAAAAAGTTTGTATTGTCTGGTTGGGACACTTACTTTGTTTCTTTTTACCTAGGTGGACCTTTCATAAGTTATTATGAATGTGTTCCATATTTCTTTGGCTGATTTGAACTGACTAGTCTTTTTGTGCTCAATTTTGTAGATGCATGCATGGATAGAGTTCCTTGCTCTGGAGTTAAGAAGGAATCTTTGCTTCTATTCATCAATCCAACGATCTCTTGCAATCTCGTTGTGATTTTCATCAACTAGAATATAGTTTCCATTTTCTATGACATCCAGCATGTCTATATGGCAAGACTCAAAGAATGTTTCCATTCTTTGTTTCCGAGAGCCAAAATTTTCTCCTTTGAAAATTGGAGGCTTGTGAATGGATTGACTTCCCCTCTCCATTCTTGTGTAGGATCTTTAGCTCTGTATCTTTGAAGATAGTTATCAAAGACCAAGCTCTAATACCAACTGAAATACACAAGAACACACTAGAAGGAGGGGTTGAATAGTGGGTTAATAAAACCTTTTGCAACAAATATAAGTTCACAAGTTGTCTTTGTAGATATACGAAGATTTAAACAAGATAATATATCTTTGAAGACAAAGCTTTTAAAACCCTTTTTCGAAAGTGCACAGTGTGATAGATGAACAAGTGTAAGCACGAGATAGCAAAAGTAGAATGTTTGTTTTTATACTAGTTCACTCAACTCTGAGCTACGTTCAGTTCTCCTTTAACAATTGTTAAAGGATTCTACTATAATCAATAGATTACAAAACAAGTATTCTTCACTACCACTTCTGACTACAAGTATTCTCTATGCCACTATTGGCTACTACCCAAGTATTCTTTGATCTCTAAGCCACTCCTGGCTTTCTATTCAATAATGAATAAGATTCAAGTAACTCTCAAAGAGAGGATTATGAATATGATTTGAATCTTTGTGAGCTTTGTAGAAGATGAAGTTCTCTTTTCTCTTAGCTCTCTTTTCTCACTAGGGTTTTTTTCTTTTTGACTTGTGTTCACTTGCACGTTCTGCTTGTTGTAGGCTTTAGATTTGTTCTTTAGTCTTCTCGTTTCATGGAAGCATCTATTTATAGTAGAGCTTCATGGATTTGAATGTTGGAGAAGAAAGGTTCTGTTGCCTCATAGTTAAGTGTGGAAGTTGCTTTGGCTTGAGCTTGATTTGATAAGAGTAGGTTCTTGTCTTGTCACAACTCTACTTTAGATGTAGGTGTGCTTCTCAAAGCCGTTTAGCCTTTTTGTCGTACCTACTAGACTTCACACTTCACGAGACATGTAAATGGACATACGAGATATATATGAAAAGGTTCCGTGAGTATCTACCTCTCTTTTCGTTATTAGACAAGTGCATTCATAAAGTCAATTTATAATAATTAAATGCATGGTATGTTGAGCATAGAACAACTCATGGTCTGGTTAGACAAGGACATGGTCTGGCCTGATTGGGCATGGTCTAGTCCAACTATTGCATAGTCTGGTCCGAGACTTCGCATAGTCCTGCTCCGAGACTACTTGCATGGTCTAGTCTCGAGACTTTGCATAGTACGTTTCTCGAGACTACTTTGTATGGTCTAGTCTCGAGACTTTCCTTAGTCTTTCCTAAGACCTCTTCATGGTCTGTTGCATCATTGCATCATCTAATTAATAAGCACTTTGGATGCTTGTTTTATTATGAAAAATGTTTTTAGACATTCAATATAATAGAGTGAGATAGTAGAGATTATACCATTGTCTGTGATGAATTTGGTTCCCTGAAATTACTCAATTTCAAACCATTAGTTGATCAAATACTATCACATTTGTTATCATCAAAACCAATCAAAAGATTAGGGGCCAGACATCATCCAATGTCTTGGTTCTAACATTGTTCACAACCCGAACAAGAATCTATGCAAGAGTGTGAAACCCTATCACCACTTAAGCACTTACTCTAGGAAACCATATCCTAGAAAACAAGTATTTAGGAAACCCTATCCTAAAATACCAAGCACTTAGGAAATCCTATCCTAAAGTGCCAAAAGTAACAAAGTAATGAAAAGAGATTTAAGGAATGAAAGCACCTAGATTGTGCAAATTTAGCTAGAAGAAGGCTTAGAAAGAAAGCACCTAGATGTGCAAGTGTAGCTAGAAAAAACTTAGGAGAAAGGAACCTTAATGTGAAAATGTAGCTGAAGAAAAGATTTTTCTATAAAGAGATTTTATACAATACAAAGCTCAATAGAATTTCAACTATGAGAGATACAGCAAGTAAAGAATATAATGAATTCTCTGTAATTGAGTTGATGTTGAATGCAAACCCAAAGGGTTCTCTTTATAGTGTTTAGGAATTTTAGAATCATATCTTAGAAACAAATATAAGATTTGGATATGGAAAGAATTTATTGTATAAGATAAGATATGAGGGAAAAAGCTTACTCAATCAAATATAGGATTTGGGGTTAGTAAGATATAATTGGGTCAGAAAGATATGAAAATGAGTCCTCTAGCCCTCTAGCCCTCTCAGTCAAGAAGAAGCTTGTTGATAAAGTCAACAAGAAGGGAGGCAAGGATCTTCTTCAGCTTGCCAAACCACTGGTGTTAATCCGGCTATTGCGTCGTGTCTACGCACCCTCCTTCTAGTAGACCCATGCTATATTCCGTCTATTGAAGACTTCAAAGTTCTTGGGCTGTTGAAGTACCAACATCAAGCACCTCGACAATTCTATCCACCTAACTAGCACATCTGAGAGAAGACTGAACTACTTGTGGCTCCAAACCACATCGCTCCAAGGTTGCCTCTGGTCAATCCGAACAAGCTGAAAGGTAAAATGATCAGCAGACCACACCTGCCTCTCAAGGCCCTTGTGATGTTTGAGAGATTAGCTCAACCTCTGCAATGGAATCAACGTTAGTGCACTAAGCAAACTGCTCATTCCTATTGGCAAGATCACATGGCCTCCTTGCAACAATCAACACGGGCTCTTCCTCACTAACCCAAGATGAAAAAGAAGAGACAAAAATTGTTGGTGAAGGCTAAACAACACCCCGCAACTTCTGCAATATCATAAACATAGTGGCAATCCCAATTGTCATTGTTGCACCAACTCCTAGTGATGAAGCTCATGCAAGACAAGTGTTCGAAGCATATCATGAGGAACTACGTGCTACGCAGGCTGCTCAAGAACTAGTTAAAGCAGCTTGATAATCGCTTTATATACGTAAATATTGCATCAGATTTTGTAGTGATTATCCAACTTTCTCAGGAATTTTAGCTTAGTTTGAAATCATTTAATATAGATTTGTATAGTTTGATAATTCTAACCCTAGGAAGTTATTTTGTGAGAAATATACTCTAATTTATGTGTGCAGGCCTAGATTCAAAGTAAAGGGAGAATACAAGAAGAAGGCAAATCTCGCTAAGCAACCCATCTCGCTCAGCGCTTCACTCGCTGAGCGCAACATCAAGCTACGCGAGCTAGGCGGTCTATGACGCGCTGAGCGCAATTTTCATTCGAACAGAAGACTCGCTTAGCGGGACATCGAGCTTAGCGAAGTTGCTTTCGAACTGAATATGCGCTGAGCGGAAGATTGCGCTTAGTGGAACACCTGTTACGAGATGCATTATGCAGTGTTTTGTGCTTAGCGGAAGTTTGTGCTAAGTGAGGCTTTGACTATATAAGATGCACTTGAAGAATTTTGAAGCATTCAGACTTTGGTGGATTTGGTTGAGCTGCTTCCTCTATTTTCTCTGTTTTCCTCTGTTCTCTTCATCCCCTTTTGTAACCTTTTCAAGGCTTCTCATGACAATGAGAGGCTAATCTATTAGTGTTGAGGACTTGGAACTAGGTGTTGATCATGTAAACGCTATTCTTCATATCTATTCATTGAAATATTCAGTTTAATGTTCATTTCTCTATCTTTATTCTTGTTATATGATTGGATCAGTTATATATGCATGTTTTAGAGTTTACCCGCCATTGACTGATCTTTGTTGAACTTGGAACTGAGTTTGAACTCTAATGGAGTGTATTTCTAGACATAGGATAGACTCCATTAGCTTCACAAAGATCTCTAAGCTTCATTAAACCACTCAACTGAACTTACCGAGACATCGGAAGTGAGGTTGAGCAGTTTAGGCTTGATTTGATGAAAGATCACGTTTTGAGCACTTTTAGATCGAAGTTAATCTAAACTATTAATGTGAATGGAGAATATATCTTATATGTTTACATGGGAAGCAAACCGGTTGAACCAAATCCTCAACATATCCATTATTTCATTCTAAAACTCAAGCACGCCAACTGTTTGATCATAGTCCTGAATCAACATTGTTGTTTTTATTGTTTATAGTTAGTGTTAACTGTAGTGTTTAGTTAAATTTCTGTTATTATTGATGTTTCAAGAACAACCAACTATAAAAACCAAACTAATGTTTAGGAATTGATTACTTTACTGATAGTCAAATACGACAATTCCCTGTGGATTCGATACTGGGATCTTCCCTTTTAAACTACTTGTGCGATATTTGGTACGCTTGCCAAAATAGTCCATCAGCAGCTGAGGTTACAAGATTGGAAGAAGAAGCACGGCTAAGGGATCAAGCTCTGAAGGAAGCAATCATTGAAGTTAGAGATGTTGAGTTAGCTCAGGAAATAGTTGGCATAGTAGATGTTGAAGTTGTTATGGAGGAAGCTTCTACTATTTATGCTTATGCATTACTTGAACAGACAACAGAATCCCAACAAGACTATCAAGACCTGGTGCCTACACTTACACGATCAAGCACTCTACTCTTTGCTGAACCCATCAATGCAGCAAGTGGTAGTGACTCGAGGCTCTCACCCAGTGTCTCAAGACCAACTGGTGAGCTTTATGCCTCGCTCTTCATGAAGACCTCTATGCTAATCGATAAGGGAGATGAATCTACAGAATGTTGAGACCATAGAGAAGGTAACTGAAGCATTCAACCTCTCTCTCCGGACTCTACTTCTTGCTCGTCAACAACATGCTGCTCTAATGGCACCACCTCTGCCACCACAACAACCGGACGCTTAGCCCTTAACCCCTACTAATGCCTCATCAGACGCCAAAGTCTCCCAACTAAAGCCACCCAATACTCCACCCTCATGACTATGATGGCCTGCATCCATTCCTTTGTTCTCTTCTTTTATTTTTGCTAATTCCAAAAGGGGAGAATGTTTATAGATTTTGGACACACAACACTATTACATTGCTTAATTTTTTCAATAATATCAGTTAATGGTTTCTCTAATTTTTTCACATTCCACTCTTATTATGTCATATATAAACTGTCATTTTCATATGCATGATTAACTCAGGGGGAGTTTTCATGTTAATAACTACTCATACATATTATGACATGACATACATACTCTAATTATTGAAACTGTATGATTTTTTTATCCTGTTTATCAAAATTATAACATATGTTGTCATCATCAAAAAGGGGGATATTGTTAGAACCAAACATTGGATGATGTATGGCCCCTAATCTTTTGATTGATTTTGATGATAACAAATGTGATAATATTTGATCAAACTAATGATTTGAAATTGAGAAATTTCAAGGAACCTAAAATTATCATACACAAATGATATTATCTCTACATTCTCACTATATTGATTAACTATCTCAAAACATTTTCATAATAAATCAAGCATCCAAAGTGCTTTTAAACAGACAACGAGGTCACTTCATGACCAAATGGATAAGAGTTATGTCGAATAGACAGAACATATTTCCAAGTGGAAGGAAAATTTCCCTAAGGCATGGATCGATCAAATCATCTTGTGCTAGACGGTGAAGTAATCCCATGCATAGCGGATAGTGTTTGGTCCTAACAAACAAACACAGTCTTCTCATCTATGGTACCACGTTAGCACAAGACGACACAAGCTTAATCATTTATATCTTGACTTTAAGAACATTGTGTCTAAAATAGAAAGAGAGGAAGATCTTAGTAAACAACTTTACATATATTCCTCGTATATCTATTTTCTTGTCTCATGAATGGTGAAGTTAAAGTAGGTACATCTAGAAGACCACTTTGCTCAGAAAAAGCACACCTACGAAAAGCTAAAGCATATTTTTGAAAAGACAGGAGCATGCTCTTCTCTAACTTGGTCAAGCAAAAGTAACTTCAACACTCAACTATTAGACAACGAATCAAAATGCTTCAACGCTTAAATCCATGAAGCTCTACTATAAATAGATGCTTCCATGAAAAGACGATCTTGACGAAAAACAAGTTGTTGAACAAGAGAAAAAAAAAACAAGTCGAAAAAGCAATCAACGAGAAAGCTTGCAAAACCCTAAGTGAGAAAAAGAGCTGAGAGAAAAAGAAACACCATCTTCTAAGCTCACAGAGATTCAACCAATTTGTATATCCTCTCACTAAGAGTTATTTGAATCTTATTCAATCATTTGAATAGAAAGCCAAGAGTGGCTTAGTGATTAAACAATACTTGGGATGTATAATCTCGAGGGGGAGATTTATATTGTAACTAGAAGTGGTTTTAAAATACTTATAGCCAGTAGTGACATAGAGAATACTTGTAAGCCAATAGTGGCATAGAGAATACTTGTAAACCAGAAGTGGCAGTTTAGAATACTTGTTTTGTAATTAGGTTGATTATAGTGGAACCCTTTAACAATTGTTAAAGGAGAACTGGTCGTAGCTCAAGATTGAGTAAACCAGTATAAAAACAAGTGTTTTATTCTTGTTATCTTTTGTTTATAAATATTCATCTTTGCACTCTGTGCATCTTAGAAAGGTTTTCAAAGCATTGTCTTGAAGAGATATATTATAATATTTCCAAACCTTCGTATCTCAACATACAACATTTCAAATCTTATTTGTTGCAGAAATCTTTATATAGTTTGTTTTATCTAACCCACTATTCACCCCCCCCCCCCCCCCCCCGCTCTTCTAGTGTATATTTGTGTATTTCATGATTGATGCTAAAAAAACATTCTCAAAAGGATTCTCTTATAATGTTCTAAAAGATAGAAATCTTATCTTGAAAATGAATTTAAGATTGTGTCAAAAATATATGTTGAAAGATATAAAACAAATCAGATCAGATATCTTTAAGATGACCGTTATAACAATAATAATCGATTGTCTCAAGATGTAATCGATTATCTCGTATCTCAAAAGATAAATCTTTCTTACTATTATCAATTGTAATCGATTGCATCAAGCATGTAATTGATCAAATCGAGTCAAAGGGAATTCTAATATTGAAAAATACATATTGTAATCGATTGCATCAAACATGTAATCAATTGTTTCAAGTCAGAGATAAATATAATTCTAATTCAATCAATTGTACTAGATTGCATGTTCTAATGTAATCAATTGCATGTCTTAGAATTTAGAAATTAAGTTCAAAATTCATCAAAAGTGAATGAGATAAAAGTTTTCAAAATGTTAAAAATATTTTACAGATAGGACACAACAACATAGAAGTCCTAAGTCTAAAACAATCAATACAAAGTCAACAATCATTCATGTTTTGGCTTAAATGAATAGACTAACTTAGAAAGACTAAGAAAAGAAATCAAATACCAAAAACTAATGAAGTCTTCAATCTTTAAATGAATTTTATATCGATCAAGTACATAAAACTTGACTCAGTCATTGTAAGTTGATCAAGCATTAGTCTTAACTCCCGACCAATCACATGATTTGTGGATGAATTTTATACCAATCAAGTACATAAAACCTAACTCGGTCGTTGTAAGTTGATCAAGTATCAGTCTTAACTACTGACCAATCATATGATTGGTGGATGAATTTTATATCAATCAAGTACATAAAACCTAACACGGTCATTGTAAGCTTATTAGGTATCAGTCTTAACTACCGACCAATCATATGATTGGCGAGATGAATTTTATACCAATCAAGTACATAAAACTTGACCTAGTTGTCATAAGTTGATCAAGTATCGGTCTTAACTCCCAACCAATCACAAGATTGGCGGATGAATGCGTAAATTTGATCGGTATAAAATTGAGTCAAGAGTGCAACAACAATTTGATTAGCGAGATGAATGCGTAAAACTTGACTCAATTTACAGCTAATTATGCCAAAGTATAGGATCGGTAGATCACAAAAGGAATATCTTGACTTCGGGACCGTTTAGAAAATTAATTCAAAGTATGGTTAGGAACCTCGAGATCGGCATAATTACTTCAAATGAACTTACAATAATTTATTACTTAAACATTATTACTAAGGTGATCGACAATATTATAAGATCAGCATAATTACTTCAAATGAACTTAAAACAATTTGTGACTTAGAAATTATTACGAACGTGATCGACAATATTATATGATCGGCATAATTGCTTCAAGTGAAATTACAACAATGTGTTCCTTAAACATTACTACGAAGGTCATCAACAATATTATATGATCAGCATAATTACTTCAAATGATATGAGTCCAGTTCGTTATTTAAAAAAATTATCTGCGAATGTGATCACGAGATAGCATGATCGGCATAAACTACTTCTAATGAATCTACGGTAATTTGATACTTAGATAAATTATTTCGAGCGGGATCAATGGTTGGACAGAAGCATAAACAAAAAGAAGATTTCAATAAACGGAAAAACAAGGTTCATGTTACAGAACAAAGAACGATACCAAAAGCGAATGAAAAAAACTTAGGAAGGAGAAAATGCAAGTAAAACAATAAAAACCATAAAACTAACACTCGGGGACATCCCGAGAAACAAGGATCTCTTGATTAGGAGGTGAGGAGGCATCAACAGGGTTCTATTGATCCACAATTGGATCAATGCTATCGCCATGGTCACTGTGAGGATTCTTGCATCGGCATGATGCAACCATTCTCCACTTTCATCAAACAACTCATCATGGAGTAATCAAGATTGAGGTAAATACACAAAAACTACTCCAAAGCAGCCCCAAACCCCATCTTGAATTTTTCAATAGTGTCATCCTTGGAGGCTTTCAAATCATCAATAATGATTTGCAGCATCAACCCGCTCCTTCCCAAACTTAGCTTCAATTTCTTGGCATTCGGCTTTCAACATATCAATTTCTTTCAACAATTCTTGTTCATGCTCATATGACTGCTTCAAAGCCATAATCAAAGAAATCTAGATATCGATTAGAGTGTTGCACTCTTCCTAAGTACCCTTCTTCGTAATAAAGTATGTTGCTTATTCTTTTCCTTTTTTGAAGCCATCGTCTTCTTCGGTGTCGATTTGAGGTAATCAACTCACACCCTTTGGTTCCCAAATCAGCCAACAGCTTCATTACAGTTTGGTAGCTACACTTAGAAAGATCCACATCGCTGGATGATCATTTGTCGCGCACGGATCAAAAACGAGTGATTTTGAAAATGTAGTTACTGGTAACGACAACTCGAGTATCGTTCTCAAGGATTTTTGTATTATTATTAATCAATGCAGTAACGGTTAATGGGGGGTTTAGATTATGATTTCAAGAAAAAAGGAATTAAAATAAATTGTGATTATCGAATAAGCTAAAGCGAATCAACCCATTTGATCGACTTCCGACTTATCATTGATCCCTATAAATTCCAATTCCCTAAACGGGTCTGATCCTATTCGACTATAATAACCACTGACAAGCGCAATAGAAATTATACGGCATATGATCTTGAATTCCGAATTAAGCAAACGGATTAAAAACTATTGCGAATTAAGCAAACGCAATCTGATCAAACGCGATAATGTAAAAGCTACGTTAACGCGAAATTGATTCAAGATCAAACAACCAATCGAATTTAAGATTTATATCCCATAACAACAATCAAATTAAGCAAATAATTGAGATTATTGGAATAAATCAAAGGAAACAGATTGACATGGAATCTATAAAAGAACCTCAAAGCGGAATCCGATTGCAGTAGATCGATTCTTCGGAAATTAGTTCTCCATTACAATTGCTCAAAACTCTCCAAGAAATTTCGTGAATAGTGAGTGAGTGAATAGTGCTGCGTGAACAGTAAAAAAAATATGCACAGAAGTCGGCCCTAGCGTTTTAATAGAATAAGAGTTTCACTAACAATTCGAACCGGGTCGGAAAATACAAACCAGGCCCATAAAATTGACCCAAAACAAATTATTTCTTAATGTCTGCAACTTCGACGAATTATTCAAGCCTTCTACAATCCGAATCAGCTTCTGACTCCAACATGAAAGTTGTAGCTCTTTCTCTTATCTTTCCAACGAATATTAGAACGCCTCAATCCGATTCCTGTAGCTCCAGTTATGAATTTTCCGTTGAAAGCTGCTAATGCTGAAAATAAAATACGAAAATTAAATAAAGCTAGAAACAAACTTAAATATGAAAACACACTAAAATGGTGAAACTAATGAAATAAACTAAGGAAATGCCTAAGAATAACAGTAGAAGAATGTGCATGAAGATGCACTGATCACCAGAACTTGGTTAAAAGGCGATCGAGTCTGGCCATCGTTCCAATATCCCAGTGTTTGACCAACCTATTTAGTCTCAGTCCTATCTTTCGATTGGGCTTCATCATCCATGTGCTTCAAGTCTCATCCTCAACAGGTTTTTTCAAATCCTTTACGGACCTATTACACTTGCTAGAGCCTTCAGGTCTAGCCTCGCTGGTCACCAAATTCATTATGGACAGCGCCTTGGGGAGAGCATTAGGCGGACCACTAGGGTCCCCACAGCCTTCATCTTCCCTTTCATAGCCATATGTTTCTCAAACTCAGCATTGCTCATCTCCATACCTGTTGTTTAGGCTACAAAATGCAAAATAGTTAGAATAAATAAAACTTTTGGAAGAAGACATTGACAATACAAAAAAGAGATAGGGGGTTCGACAAAGTTACCAACGTATTTTTGAAGCAAATGGGGAGTATGCTCTCTCTCCAAGAGGGGTTTGATAAAAATAAAAAAAATACAATTTTTATGTTCTCTAATTGTTCATCCTTTCAAACTCGCCTCACATAAATCCTCTTTTTTAAGATTCCCATAAATCACAGGTTTGGGAGTCCAATATCGAGGAAACTCACCAAAAAATTTATCATTTTCCTTAGACAACCGAATTTTAAAATAATCTAACTTAAAAGTTTTGTAAGATTGTTCAAATAGATGGAGAATACTTAGAGATTGACATAGTAAAGAAAAACCTTTACAAAAGCCCATCTATTGGGATGAAGTTGGGAGGGTGCAACAATCATAAGGGTCAAAATTTCGCACTCAAAAGCACTAAAAGGAACTCGAAGATGGAGTTTCTTTAAAAATATTTCGTATAAAAAGAAATAGGAAGAGATAAAGGAGAAGAGAAAGGGATGGATAGAGAAGTGTAGAATAAGTAAAGTGTCCTACTTATAACGTGAGAAGAGGAGTAAGAAAAGGGACATGATGCCTTGGGTCAAGCAAAGTCACATCAGTCATTGCTATGACCACGTGGCACTAGTTGATTAGAGGGGTTTTCTCATGAGTCCGTACGGCGGCTATGACGTTTTAAGCTTGAAATTCGAAATGCCCCTATTCATAAAGGCACAACACTTTAATGCGAAAAAGATGTAATGTTTATAAAATTAATGAGGAGACGCTTCAATGATCAAATCCTCACCTAGTCGATTGACACTTAAGCCTCCACTCTTTTTTTAAGCTAGAGGCTAGAGGGTTATGTATCCTCTCGAGTCGAATCCCCTATTAGGAGATCCAATACTTTGCCTCCACACCTTTTAAGCTAGAGGCTGGAGGGATGTATACCCTTTCGAGTTAGATCCCTTTTTAGGAGACCCAACACTTAGTCTCCACACCTTTTAGGCTAGAGGCTGGAAAGTTATGTATCCTCCCAGGTCGAATCCCTTTTAGGAGACCCGACACTTAGCCTCCATGCCTTTTAGACTAGATGTTGGAGGGTTGTGTACCCTCCCGAGTCGAATCCCATTTTAGGAGACCTAGCTAGTGCAGCTAGCAAGGCCACACAAAAGCCCCAATTGGGTCATCCAAGGCCCAAAGCACGCAATAACCTACAAAGGATAGCTTAAACCTAGTTACGAGGAAAGCGGTCAGCGCCGTGACATGCAAGATGGATCCTTGGAAAGTAAGGATCGGCCTCCAAGCCCATTAAGCAAAGGATAAAAAGTCTCCCTCGAGACAGATATTAGGGTAGATTACACTTAATGTTTTAGGTTGGGCAATCTCTAACCCTAACTGAGCAAACCTTGCATGGACAACTATTGATTATTTATATTTTATTAATAGTTATTATTATTAAATAATTTAGTTATATTAAAATAATATATTTTCATTATTTATTAAATAATAAACAATTTTAAAATGACATATCATTTATCTTTATTGATTAAACTATTTGTAAAAATTAAAACATAAAATAATGTTTCATTCTAAACATAAAAAAGAAACATGAAATCATCCATTTTTTTAAGTAAAAAAAAGTTGAAGTTGTGCTTCAAATTATACCAATTATTTGGCTTCCTCCATCTCCTGGTTGGATTAAGTGCAACTCTGATGGGTTGCATTGGGACACCCTGGCCATTCAACTACTGCTAGCATTTATAGAGACTAGTTTGGCTGCTTCAAAGGAGCGCTTACCTTGTATCTCAACATTAGAAACTCAGCTTTTGCTGAGCAAATGGTTGTTGTCCTAGCAATTGAGCAAGCGCATGTTAATGGATGGCACATGTTGTGGTTGGAATGTGACTCACAACTCGTTTTGGACTCTTTCAAGAATGTGGACCTTGTGCCATGGCGAATTAAGAGAAGATGGCTTCATGCCTTACAGCTGAAATCAACAATGCAAATCCACATATTGCATATTCCAAGGGAAGGAAATGGGTGTTCTAATCTATTAGCAAAGCATGGTGTTAAAACCTGTGCTAATTTTTCTTGGTTTCATACTCTTCCTAGGTTCATACTTGGCGAATTTATGCAAAATCAATGTATGCAAGCTAACTATAGGTTTTGCTAGTTTCTTTTAATGTGACCTTGATGTAAAATTCCTTTCATATAGGTTAGGCTCGATCCCCCCATATTCTTCTTTGTACCTTTATTTCTTTTTATCAATATATTTACAACTGTCTTATTCTGTGATGGGGAGTCTTGGGTGTGCCAACCTCGTTGGGATACCCTTGGCCCTTCTCCTGAGGATTTGATGGATTGAGATTTCAGTAAAAAAAAAAAAGAAGCATGACTTCAATAATTTTTAAAAAAAATTGTGTTTTAGTGCACGACTTCTTAAGAAGTTGTGCTCCAGCGCATGACTTATCCATTTTCGTAAAAAAATTGAAATAAATCAATTTTGGTAATTTTGAAAAAAATCTCTCATATATATATATATATGAGGAGGGATCAAATGAAACCGATGTAACTTACATCAAGTGTTACACTATTCAATAAATTTCAAATGAATAATTTTATTTCAAAACTCTCCATTGAATTGAAAGTTCCTTTCATGTAAATTATATCTACCAAATTTTTTTATATATGTATTATTATGTATTGATGTTTATTATATAATGATGATTTTTCATATAAGATCTTTTTCAACACTTCAAAGAATTTATTATGATTTATGGTTCAAGAGGATAAAAGAGATAAAATGGATAAAGGAGAGAAAGTGGATAAAAGAAAAATGGATTAATCTCAAATGAAATAATCAATTTACAATGGGTAGCATTGGGCTCTTATTAAGGGTGGCAAAATGGGGAGGCCGGCCCAAGCCAGTCCACACAGTGCCAAGCAGTCAAATCGAGCTAGCCTAGGCCTGTCTCATATTCTTGCGGGCCTTTATTTCTTAGGTCTAGCACAGCCCTGTCTTTGGGCCACTGAGCCAAAATAGACTATTTTAAAAATTAAAAATAAATAATAAAAAAATAAGTTTGGCAAAAATATAAATATCAAAATACAAATTTTTAATTTAGAAAGAAATATGACTAAATTCAAATTGTTGGCATATAATAATATGTATTTAAATTTAAGTTTCAAATCATCATTACAACTTATAAGATCCATCAAAATTAAAAATAACCCATAAAGTTTGTCTAAATCTCAAATCAATACATAAGATTGTTGAAACTAAACATCATAGTAATAAAATAAAATAAAACAGCAACCACTCCAAATAGCAGCAAAACAACAGCAAAATAGATCCATAAAACAACAATAAAATCACTCCAAAATAGCAGCAAAACAGCTCCAAAAACAACAACCAAAAAACAACTCCAAAACAGTAGCAAAACAACTCCAAAATAGCACAAAAAAAAACAACTCCAAAACAATAGCAAACTCAACTCCAAACATGAGCAAACACAGCAGTATATATTTGCAAAAAAATAAAATAAAACACCAATTTCATTAAATAAAGCTGCAAAACATTGATTAATAAAGATGCAAAATTTAAAGAATATACCAATAAAAGTTCAAATGGGATTTTCATCTTGAATAGTCATATCTGATAACAATTTTATCACCTCTACTTCTTGCACATCTACAATTCATAATAGAAAAGAAGTCACTAAGTAAAATAAATTATAATTTGCATTTAAAATCAAGAAAGGATTACAATAAAATTATCTTCTAAATTATTATTACCAGGAACTCCAAATTCTTCATAACCATGCAACCAATTTTGGGTACAAATGGCAGCTTGTACATTTTCAGGGAGTAAGCAATTTCTATACTTATTCAAGATGCGACTACCAATGCTAAATGAAGAATCTAAAGCAACTGTTGTGATAAGGATGCTTAAAATGTCACAAGCCACCTTTGCTTGATTGATGGAATTAATGCTTATTCAAATTCCAATATTTGAGGGCACTTGTGTCATCACCAACTAAACATGACTCACTCAAGTAAATGTCAAGTTGAGACTTAGCATCATTTGAAGTATTTTGTTTCATTTCTTGATGGTACACCTATAATTAGACAAACAAAATTAGATTTAAGACTTGACTAGAAAATTAAATATAATGTAATGAATAGAAACTACATTTAACTTACTTGAAGAATGGATGATTTGGAAGTTCTAGTTGACTTTGGAATTATATTTGAATGAATGTGGGTGTCTCTTGAAGTAAGCCCTAGGTAAAGATGAGTTTTGAGAAGTTGTTTGTTTTACATATTCACCAAAGAGCTTATACAAATCAGTAGTCACCTTTTTCACCCTATCTTCATAATCATATGAATAAAACCTCTTATAAGAAAAGTTTATGAAATTAAACTTTTCTTTTGGGTCCAAAATACATGCAAATGAAAGAACAACAGAATATTCACTTCAATACTTATAAATTTTTCCTTCATACTTGTTGCCATATCTTTTATCACCTCATCTTCACCTTATAATTGTCACTTGAATGAAATATAAGTTAGCAGTAGGGTAAGTTGACCCAGATATTAAGTTAGGAATATCATAAAATGGGGATAAAAACTCATATCTTCTCTGCTCTTTCCCACCCTTCATTGGTTGGACAGCACTTGTAATGCCTATCACAATAGGCCAGATTAGTGAATGCACGATGATACCTAATAGCACTTTCAAGCATCATATATGTAGCATTCCATCTAGTTGCCACATCCAACTTCAAGAAACCACCACCTTTATAATTTAAGTGCACTTCTTCAACACATATTTGAAATTCCCTCAACCTCCCCTCTGAAGCCCTCACATACTTCACACTTTCTCTAATTTTAAACATGGCAACATCACCCACTATCTTTAAACCATCTTAGACTACAAGGTTCAAGACATGTGCACAACATCTCACATGAAAATATTCACCATTCATTACAAGGGCATTTTGCAAATTAAGTTTATCTTTTAAAAAATTTGCCAATGAGTCATTTAAAGAGGCACTATCTAATGTGAGTGAAAATATTTTTCCATCTATCCCCCCAATCCTTAAGCACTTCAAATAGTTTTTCTAACATTTCTACCCCAGTATGTGAACTATCCAAGTTAACGAATGACAACAACTGACTATTTAATATCCAATTTTTATCAATATAGTGAGCAATTACACACATATAACCTTGATTAGTTACAGCGGTCCACATATTAGAAGTTAAACCAATCCGCTAGGAATAGTACTTAAGATACTTTTCAACTTTGCCTTTTCAATTAAACACACCTCATTGATATCAGTTTTTGTAGTGTTTCTACTAGTGGGTTTAAAATCAGGATTCAACACTCTATTCACTTCCCAAATCCCCTCATACTCGGCATAACTAAATGAAAGACCATGCTTGATCATAGCTTTAGCAAGTGCATTTCTATAAGCCCTAGTATCAAATTTATATTGCTTCAACAACTTGTTTGTCTTATCTAGCATGACCCCCACATCTTGGTACTTAGGACATGAGCCACATATAAAAAAATGACGTCTTAGATGACTTACTCTCGATTCAGATTTACATGTGTATAGACCCCCACAACCATTACATTTTCATTTTTCAACCCCATCAATTTTACCAATCTTGCTAAAATAACTCCATTCCTCCGATATAGTAGCCTTTCTTTTCTTAGAATGTCCAATAACAGACGGTTTACTAGTTGTAGTAGCCTCTATCTCCTCTGTGTTAACCGGAGTAGTTTGCATTTTATCTACACCCTCATCAACATCCTCTATACTATCAAAATCCATATTGTCAACAAACTAAAACGTGCATTAGAAACTTGAATAAGAATAAGAGATACCCAAAAATAAAAACATACAAAATCAATATCAATGACAATAAATAATAGAGAAGAAGAAGGTACTTGAAAGTGAAAGGGTCGTGAAACTGAGAGAGTGAGAGCACAGACTCGTAGTCATGACTTGTGGAACAACAAGGTCACCACGTCAATGAAAGAAGAGGAAGCGGTGTGGTGGTGGGCGGTGGCGGCAACAAGACCTCCACGAGCTCGCACGTGACAGTAGAGAGGTGGAGTGGATTGCGGCATGCGACGAGGTGTGCAACAAGTTGTCCGTAGTGGTGGGCGGCAGCTGCTGCAACAAGAGGAAGGAAATTGAGAAAGAAAGGTTTTAGGGTTGCCAATTTAGGATTTTAGGGTTTTCTTATTTTACTTGTTTGTTTGTTTAATTGCACATGGTAAGTTTGTAACTTCAATTGCACATTCTCATTGCACACACACAATGTCACACACAACGTTTTTTCTTTCTTTTTTTACACTGCATGTTATAGTTTTTTTTTTATTAACTAAGTTATATATTTTAATATTTAGTTATTATTTGTAGTCTAAATGGGCCAACTCGCAGCCCACCGAGCCAACTCAGCCCAGGTCCATTTTGGCCCTCAGGCTTGACAAGTCAAGCTAAAAATGTTTGCTTCTATTTGGACTGTAATTTTTAGAGTCCAGTCCAATCCTAATTGCGGGCCAATCAAGCAAGCCCATCGGGCCTAGCCCATTTTGCCATCCCTAGCTCTTATATAGTCAATTACAAATTACAACTAACTAATATCTCTAACTAACTATATCTTTAATATCCCCCTGCAAGCTAAAAGTGCTAATTAGCATTTTTAGCTTAAGAAGAGAAATCCAATCTAAGAACAATATAATGAGACAAAAAATATAAGTAAAAAAAAAAAACTACAAGTTGGAATGTACTTCCACTGATACAAAAGAAAAGGCAACGGGCGAGGAGCTCCTCAAACATCTTTAAGCTTCTCCAAGGCACTTTTATCAATCATCACAAAATCAAGCCATGCAAGGCATACAAACCCTCTAAGATAGCAAATGCCAAAAATACACTGATTGAAAAATACAATACTTACTCACCATGCAAGGTGGAAGCTAAAAACAAACATCAAAGAAGTAATTAAAATGAAAAAATGTCACAAATACATTGACAAACAATATAGTCAAAGATTACAATATCAAAGCTTAACCATTACACAATGTAAAGCAAAAATCATAAGAGTGGAGCTGAATATGCTCAAATCACTCAAAAGAAATTCAGAATCATGGAAAAAAAGAAAGAAAAAAAAGCAATAAGCCAACTAAAAAATGTGCTTAGTTAGTCAAAAACCTTTGGAAACATAGCTCAGACTTTACCACATTATCCTTTAAAAAAAAAAAGAATGGAACCAAAATCAAAATTACAAGAGGATAAAAGATGTATTCAAATTGAAA
This sequence comes from Amphicarpaea edgeworthii, assembly GCA_014843725.1. Lineage (NCBI taxonomy): Eukaryota > Viridiplantae > Streptophyta > Magnoliopsida > Fabales > Fabaceae > Amphicarpaea > Amphicarpaea edgeworthii. Next base: position 10,898,883 of record CM026329.1, read on the forward strand.
ATTTTACTTCTAGTTTTCAATTGAGTTAAAGGCAAAATATGTTTTTCGTCCATGAAGTATCGTGGATTTTCGTTTATAATTCCTAAAGTTTAGTTTGACCGATCTTTGTTCCTAATATATTTTTCTGCTTTGTCTTTTATCCTTTTGTTAGTGGGGTCTATTAGTTGTGAGATATCTACTTTGACAATCTCTCAACTTATGTTAAGTGTTATTTTAATTACATATTTTTTTTAATTAAATAAATTAGTTTTATAAAATAGTTAAAAAAATACTTTTACAAATTAATTATTGGAGAAATTACTTTTAACTTATAAAGAAACACATTTTATTTTTTTGACATATTTTTTTCTCCTAAAAATACTTTTAAAGAAGTTTACCAAAACATAGCATTTTAAGTATCACTATCACTATCACTAACTGATAATAAGCCAAGTGATTAAGAACTGACATTAGGCGTAGTGGATTTACTTTCCCAACTATCAGTAACAGATGTTGGTGAAGAAAGTGGCTTCCTAATATTCTTCAACAATCCAGCTTCATCAAATTCTGTTGAGGCTGTTACATTATTATTATGTGAAACTGAAACTGAAACCTCAGAACCATGAACTACTGCTTCTTCTATTTGCTTTACTTCATCCTTCCCACTTTCAATTCTCTTCAACACCTCAAGGACTTCATCCATTGAAGGTCTCAATTCCCTGTCCTGTTGCAAACACTGAAATGCCAATTCTGCCACCTCAACTATCATCCTCTTCACCTCTTTATCTGAATCAAAACCCAGATAAGGGTCAACCAATTCACTCAATGCCCTTTCTTGGATCTTCTTTATAGCCAAATTTGACAAGTTAATCTCATCCTTGTGCCTGTTCATGTCAACTGCTTGCATAGATGATACTAGCTCAATGAGCATCACTCCAAAGCTGTACACATCACTCTTGCTAGTTAGCTGGTAGCACTGGTGATACTCCGGGTCGACGTAACCCGGGGTCCCTTGCGGTGCTGTGGAGACATGAGTCATGTCTCCGGGGAACAGCCTCGAGAGGCCAAAATCCGCAACCTTTACACAGAAACTGTTGTCGAGGAGAATGTTGTTGGTTTTGACGTCGCGGTGGATGATTTTCGAAGCATGGAGATAGGCCAATGCACTCGCCGTCTCTACCGCGATTTTGATTCGTATGGACCATGTTAGTAAGCCAGGCTTTGCCAATTCCCCATGGAGATGGCTGGCAACTGTGCCGTTTGGAATGTATTCATACACAAGAAGGAGCTCGCGGCTCTGGCGCGAAGTGCAGCCATAGAGTGACACAAGATTCCGATGGCGCAAACGTGTGAGGATCTGAATTTCATTCATGAACTGCTCTACTCGCCTGTAGTTATGGTTATACAAGTGCTTGACAGCAACTTCCCTTCCATCTTTTAGTTTCCCTGGGTTTTAAAGATCTAATCATAAGTTATACAACATATGGAGGACTAATTTAATGCATCAAATCTTCAATTAAAATTGGCTTAAATAACTTTTACATCAGGATAAATATCTGAACTTTTTTGTTAATTTTTTTTTTTTTTTTTTTGCTGAATCTGGATAAAAAGAAAAAATTGTTATTCCAAAGTTCATGTTCATGATATATTTAAATTTTTGTATTAAGTATAAGAAATGACATGTTCCTGTCTTGATATATATTAAAAAGTTTTGTTAGAATAGTGTCAAGTAATTATTTAACTGAGAGAATAATTTTGAATAAAAAAATTTAATATATCATGAATTCAAAATAATAATAAAAAATTTAATTTAATTTTAATTTTTACCTCTAACTTTTTTTATATTTTTACGAATTTAACCTCCAACATTAATTTGACATATTTTATTATAAAAAATTTGAGCCAAACAAAGTTAAAATATTTATTAGGACCTAAAGGTTATTTAAACAGTTAAACTTAAATCAGGATGGTGTTTGAGTGCTTACCATAGTAGACAGTCCCAAAGCCTCCATCTCCAATTTGTTTATTAAGGTCAAAACGGTTAGTCGCTTCTGCAAGTTCCTTGTAGGAGAAGAGGGGAACTCCAAAGTACACACTGCCACTTTCGACGTCATCTGCGTTCGGAGAGGATGGTGTAGAATAAGTATTACTTCTTGTTTGGAATTCACCTCTTGAGGAGGAACTGCGTTTTCTTTTGCAACGTAGGAGCAACCCAATCATCAAGATGCATAGGAGTATTACAACACTGAAACCTATGGGTGGAGACCCAAAAGAAATATTAATAGAAGATCATATGGAAACATTCACATATGCAATTATATACTATTAAAGCATATGTTCTTTCATGGCATTGATAGAATTAAATGAATATTTAATGGCATTTTCAATTTTCATACTTTAGTTTTAAACTGACATGCCATCACAACTGCCTGTTTGTATAATTTTTACAATAATTCTATAAATTTTATAGATTGTACAAGTCAAGTAGATTTCAAGCCACGCACTAAATATAAATATTGTGTACAAGGTATATTATTACCTATGACTATTTTTCTGGCCTTAGGACTCAACCCCTTTGTTCCTGCAGCAGGAGTTTGAAGAAACAATAAAATCAGATTGAGCAATAGAGAAATATAAGTATGATGACAAAATTATACAGGAAAAAAATGCGGTGTTCTAATTCTGAGTGTTGAATAGTTAATAAACACAAGTCATAGCTTTATTAGAGATGATAATTTTGAGCGTTGAATAGCTAAAATAACATATTAGTAACTTAAAATTAGATATAAAAATGGTGAAGGCTGAAGGAAAACAAAGAAGGAATTTGTGGATTCTATTAAAAATTAAAAAATTAATTATTAATATTTATTTTTTGAATTCTGTAAATAAAAATTAACAAATTAATTATTAATATTTGTTAATAAAAAAACTTAAATTAAGCACATTCATTCAATGATAAGTCGGTCTAATTCTTCACAAATTTCAAAGAATTTGTGAATTTTGACATGAGACTCAAATTCAAATCCATTTTCTACTAACCGAAGAATTTGAGTTTTTTGGACTTTATTCTAAAACAAAACTGATTCTATGTTAAATTTAATGTAACCTGAAGTGGTGATTCTGGTGTATGCACAACCCTCTTTAATTAAAAAAAATAAAAAGGATATACCGATGAAAGGTCATTCATGAGCTACCAGAATTGCAGAGTCGTATAGTTCTGTCTCTGATCATCCAAAAGTTCAAATTCGCGTTTTCTTATATTATGCAAGATCTTTTCACTTTGCTACCAAATATAACAAAAAAATAAGTAGAATTAACTGCAAATAATATGAGATTAACATTTTTTTACTTTATTTTAATTTAATTTTTTTTATCTCTAATTTAATGTATGCAAAGTCTTTTAGAGAATCCAATTCCTAGTGGATACGGTGCTGCTGTGTTGAAAATACTGAAATCATGAATAGACAAAACCAGCACCAGTTTGAAGATAAAAAGAGTTGAGGAATGAAAAAGAGGGAGAAGGTCAAGGTCGTGGTTTTAGGCTTGTTAGTTCACACACTGTGGTTGATTAGTCATTAGTGTCTCTTAAGGTGTGAACTAATCAACGGGCTTGAGAGCAGAAGAAAACACGGCCATACCAAAATTTCAAGCACCAGAAAATACTGTTATTGAAATTTTGAATTTTTTTCCTCTGCTTACGTATGATTTGGACAACGTCTTCTAATTGAAAAAGTGTAGTTAATAATAGTAATTTTATAATAATAAAGAAAAAGAAATAACCAGTGGAGTTAACGAGTGAGAATCAATAATTTGCTTCGACTGTTGGCTAGAAAGTAAAATCTCTCACGTGTTGTCAGACATTAATTACGAGGTTGATGCGAGGATGCACCTTAACTGAGAAAATATTTTTTAGTGATAGTTGTAAGGTTAAGATATGCTGCATATTACTTTTAATTATTTTTAATTTATAAGTTATTTTTAAGTAAAAATTAAATTAAATATTAATAATAAATAAAAATAAAAATAATTTATTTTTAATAAAAAAAAATTAAAAATAAAAAACTTTATAATAAATTACTCAATATTATTTATACGAAACTTATTTTTATGTTTTTACTTCGAATTTTAATAAGAATAAATTATAATGTATATATAATAAATTTTGAAATAATTAGTATTTTTTTATTAAAAAATATTAATGATTAATTTGTTAGTTTTTGTTAGTGGAGGATATCGAACCAAGGACATCTTCATCTTATTATATTTTAACTTTAAGGAGCTTTTAGTTAAAAATAAATAAATATTAACAAATAATTTTTTACTTATTTTTTTAAGCTATCATTTTTAACTTTAATTTAAAAGTAACTTATAAGTTAAAAATAAGTTGGAACAAACGAAGCCTATCAATCATTTTTTTTTTTAAAGAATTTTCATTATAGAGTTATTCAAATCTTTCAGGGTATTTCAAGGTTTTTTTTTTTTAAGAATCCTTAAAAATTTCTTCATTTAAAAAAAATAATTTTTTAATGATTATAATTAACTATTTTGAGAGAAAATCAACTAATTGAAGAATCAAAATAAAAAAGTTAAGAACTTAAAATGGATTTTATTATTAAAACAAATTAAAAAAAAAAATTCTTATAGTTTAAATGACATTGTAGAACCAGAAACAACTAGCTTTAAGAATTCAAAATGGTTCTTGTGCTAAAGATGCTATTAGAGCATCCGTATTGGCCACTAAGAAGCTAACTTTTGGAGAGGTAGCAATGTACTACTAAGTACTAAGGAAACAATTCTTATTACAACAGTATCTAAAGGAATGATTCGGAAGTAATGTTGTTCTAAAGTAATATATGGTCTATTTATTAGTTATAAGTAACATAAGAAAAATCATTAATACTAACAAAAAGTAATAATTATATTTAATTATATTATAAATTTAAATTTTTAAAAAAAAAAATTAAATAGAGTAAAAGTGTAGTAGATAAAATTAACAATAAAATAAACATAATAAAAAAATTACTCAAAAAGTAAAATATGTTACTTATAAATAGGAAAAAATAAAAAGTGAAAATGTTATTTATATTAAAAACAAGAGGTAGTGACAGTCAATAAAAAAATTAAAGAAAAATGAATTTATATTATAATGATAATGTGTAGATAATTAAATATTTTAGTTGTAGGATCATTGAAAGCAAGTGTAGATAGTTGGTCCATTGTAAAAATTTATTGCATAAAGGTTCTAGTAAAATAAAAATAAAATATGTTTACACGTGAGTACGTTGAAAATAATTATTGTGAATTTGTGCAATATGAATGCAATAATGGTCTAACATTAGCTAGTGATTTAATATTTCAATAGGAAAATCTTTCTTTTGATTCTTTTATTTATTTATTTATGGAGAAGCCAATGGTTGAAAGAGTCTAACAAAGAGTGTTTGAACAAATTTATTTCAACACAAGCACACATATAAATTCAACATGCGCTTCTTTGAAATTCACAGTTATGACCTTGACTCGTGGGATTTTGAAGTCTTGAAAAATCAAACATTTTCTAAAAAAATATCAAACATAAGACCACACCTTGAATGAGAAATCAAGATGGCACCAAGATTGTGAATCTATTTCTTAAATTCTGTTTTCAAAAGAAAATATTATTGCAAATATGATTTAAATGAGGGCGTGAGGTCATTTGATATTCATGATAAGAAATAAGAATGTATATAATGTTGAAAACATGATGTCATCCATTTGGATAAACTGTATCATAAATCATAAATATTTATAAGAAATAAAAATAAATTAAAATTCTCTGATCATAAACAATTCATGCATTCAAGTTTAATAATAAAAATCATCTAACTCTTTAAAAATAAAAGGGCGTAAGCAAGGCGTGTCTATTGCAAGGCAATTGATGCCTTTGCCTTACGCCTAATATCCAAGAAAATTACTAATATTCTAGATATTAATTGTATAAACATAGTCATACGCACATTAATTAACTAAATTAATAGGATTATAAACTATAATGACTCTCAATTATGTCTAATGAAATTCAACTATTAATTTTGTAAATTCATTTACCAAATTTATTTCTAAAACAATGAACATTGGTCATTAACTTTTAAATTAACTTTTTAATGGTATATTATAAATATTGGAGCTCTTTTGTATCGTTATTGAAAGAAAATATCATTTTAAAAACTAACAATTTTCAATATATTTCTTGTTGATTAGTTTCCGGCTTTCCCCTAAAAAATATGTTTAATTATTAGTTATTGAAATAAAAAAAAAATTAACTGTTACTTTTTTCACTGTATATACATTATATATTATATATAATTCTCTCATTTTTTATTCTATCATTTCATTATTTTTTCTTATTTATTTTATAATATTTTTATTTATAAATTTTATAGTGCTCTTCTCATTTTAAAATTTAAGAATGATTGAATTATAATACATTGATAAATGATTTTACAACTTAAAAAACCAAAAAATTAATTTAAAAATTAAAAATTTATATTTCACTATTTTTTTATTTATAAAATTTATCTTAGAACTTAATTTACCTAGACACTGCCGTGGGCGTAAGTTGATTTTAACTCAAGAGAAAAGTTTAATTTATTATGTCTGATTTTCTTTGTATGTAAGTGTGATTATGAAAAAAATGATATCTATACAGGCCTAAACAATGTCTACCTACAAAATTTACATGGGTAAAGATGTTTCACACAAGAAATCAATATCATGTTACAACTTTGTTGCATATTAATTATTCATCAAATTTGAAGTAAATGACTTATTTTAATAATTAAGAAAGAGTTATAAGAAAGACTTCATTAAAATAGTTTAACTTATTTTTAAAATAATTTTATACGAATTAACTCATTTAGACATTTAGATGATTGTGATTATTAATAAAATTATTTTATATCATTTATGCATTACCTTTTTTCTCATTAAAAAAACTACTTTTTTTTCTCATTAAGAAACTATAGAACATTTAAATGCCAAAAAATAAAACAAAAACAATAAAAATCACAGATAAATTAAAATATAAAAAAATAGAATAAAAAATACACTCTACTTTATACCAGTTTTTTTCCCTTTAGTTAGATAATATAAATAAATTAAGCACTTTCGACCCAACTTTACAAGTGTACACTCCTATTTCACACAACTCATTCTATTATATATGTGGTGGGCCATGGTTTGCAAAGCTGACAAAAAAGAATCAAAAGCACCGTTCAACAATGGCCGAACACCGACCGTATAGCAAAAGGAAAAAACCCACTCCTCTTTCTTTATTAATTTAATTAAAATTAAAAAGCTGAAAAACTCTGAAACGTTCTACCATACGCCCAACTAACTATCCAATGCGTTATGCGTGTTTCGTTTTTAATTATTTTTCAGAAAAAAAAAGTATTTTTTTAGGGAAGAAAAAAGTTTTTCTTTTTATGTTTAGCACCCTTTTACCATTATATTATATATCAGAGAAATATTAATAATATTTCTAACATAATTTTAAATATTTTTTTATCATTAAATAAATTTTATATTAACTTAGTTAATTGATTTTATTTCTCATTCAGTAAAATCCAAGTAAATTTTACTTAATAATAGAATATAGAATAAAACAAAAAAAGAATATGTAATTCGAATCTGCTGGTCATATACATAGTTAATAAAAAAAAAAATAGTATACACATACATAATTTTGATGAATTTTTTTTTTTTTTTTGATGAATCCACACATACATAATTTAATTGTTGATCAAAAAGCGTGAATCACTTTTCCTATATTTCTCTATTCAGCATTAACGAGTAAGTGTAACTGTGCAATATTTAAAGTAAATATTTATTTTATATTACTAACATTTATAAAATAAATATTTATAATATATAAATTATATTATAATTAAAATTCATAATAATAAATAAATACTTTATACAAGTAAATTATATTTTAAATTTACAATATGCATCATATATTATAATATGAGATTATATTTAATTATTGATTTTTTAATGGAGGTTCTAATAGATTAAATGACCTAGGATCGTAAGTTCAGACCTATCTTTATGTTCCCCCTATTTTCCTATTTCAATTATGTTCCATTCATGTGTCCAATTACCAATCCCACCTCCTAAAATAATAATCAAAGTGTGATCTTGCGTTGAAAATTCTCTTCTCCCTAATTTATTCCCTTGTTGGTCATGAATGATTAAATTAGAGAGAAGGTTTTAATTTCATATAGGTTGATTAATATATGTTAATCAGATTGGGAATTTAGGTATTTGTTTGGTCATGCAAATCCCTAGAATTCAACCATTGTGTAGGTTAATTAATTAAAAGTGTTGATCATTACAATTAATAAATTTGGATCATGGGGTAATCAATCCCAAATAGCAATAAGAATAACACAATGATATGATTGAAAGAACCATGGGGAATTTTATTGAAATAAAATAATTAAGGTTCACATGATAGGTCTTACATCACAACGCTAGATTAGGGGTTTAGCTAGCCATAGACATGGGAAAGAAATAATCCATGAAAGAAAGCAATAAAGACATTAAAGGAGAATAATTCTACAAGAATTAATCCCCCGTGATGTTCCTTTCTCTTTTAGTTCCCTCAGAATAAGTTTCAAATGCTTAAAGGAAAGTAATTTAGAAAAGTATGTAAAGATGTAAAAAGATCCCCCCAAAAGTAAAAACTAAATTATTTATAGATAAAAAAGTTATTGCTGTCTTGCAGGGTATGTTGGGGGTCAAGCACGGGGACATGCATACTATGCAGGGGTCAAGCACGTGGTCATACATACTATGCGAGGGTTGGATGAAGTTTCTGAAGCATTGTAGGTTATGCACGACCTAGTGCTTGAGGCCATGCATACTTTATGAAGCGGAGTTCCTTCTACACTTCCTTGTGCCCGGGGGTCGTGCTTTTCATCTGAAACGTTGTTGGTTATGCACGATTTTGTGCTTGAGGCTGTGCATACTTTGGCTAAGACCAAATTCACACTTTTTTTTTTAATTCTTTTTCTACTTCTTTGAGGTTTCGTATACCCTGCATCAATCCAAAACATATTTAAATGAAAGCATTATGATGAAAAATATGGGTAAAATGATGTGAGAAACCCCATAAAAATAAAGACCAAAATAGGGTTTATCAGACCTCCCCACACTTGAGCATTTCTTGCCCTCAAGAAATTATTTTGGTCATAGTTGGAAAACAAATAGTTCAAATTGTAAAACATAAATCTATGATATCACTTATTGCAATCAAGAATGATATACAATAATTTTTCTTTTGAAGATAAAAAACTAGGAACCTCACTAAGGCATATTCACTTAGGTGTCCAGTTAGACTTAAGTGTTCAAAAATTAACTCTCTACTGAGAATATAGTTACACACAACTCACACTTCCTAGTGTTTACATGGAAAGAGAAATAGACACTCAAGTACATTAGAGAATTTGTTACCATAAGCTTGTGTTTCAATCAAATCACACTACAAAAATAGTAAACATGTACAAATGAGGAGACTCATGGGATGTAATGGGGCTAAGGTTCATATGTTGGGTGAGTCACTAGAAGAAAGGGATACACAAAAGGCTTCACAAAATAAGTCAAGATAATCTCTTAAGGAACAAAATATTGCTCTTCCCTCAATCTCATATATTTTAACTCTCTTTTCCTTTACACTTGTAATCATAATTTTTTTTTCATTCTTCCTCTCCTCTCTCATTTTATTGATATAGTGTCAGATTCACTTTATTTAGTATCCTTCTTCTTTTTCATTTTTTTTTTTTTATATATATATATATATGTGTGTGTATGTGTGTGTGTGTATGTATATATATGTTAGAACCAAGACACTAGATGATGTTTGGCTCCTAATTCTTAATGGGTTTTGATGATAACAAATGTGATAATATTTGATCCATTAATGATTTGCAATTAAGTAATTTAAGGGAATCAAAATTGATCAACATAAAATTGGTATAATCTCTCCATATCACTCTCTATCTTAATTGTCTGATAACTCATAATAATTTATCAAGCACCAAAAATGCTTTTAATCAAACTAAAATAAGTTCTACAATAGACCATGCGAAGTTTATGAGGTCAGACGGTACAGTCTTGGAACAGACGATGCTAAGTCTTGGAAAGACTCATGCAAAGTCTAACACTAGACCATACAACAGTCTCGGACAAACTATGTGAAGTCTTGGGATAGACAAGACAAGTTTAAGACTAGATTATGCATAAGTACTAGACCAGACCATGTATGGAACACGGTCAGACAACGCATAGTCAAGACAGACCATGATTGAGCCAGGCTAGACGATGTCTGTCATTCTAGACCATGCTTAGTCAGACCAGACTGTGTTTGTTAAAGCTAGACGTTGTCTGTGCTGGAATAGAACATGGTTTGTTTTACTTGTTGAGGAATATGTGCTTTATAATTAATTCTTTACACTAAAAGAGGCACTGTTGGTTACAGAAAGAAAGCGAGATACTCTCTGAACTTATTTTCTTCTGTTCCTCATATTGTTTGCATGTTTCGAATTGTGTGAAGTGTGTAGGTACAGCCAAAAGACTAATTAGCATTGAGATGCACACCTTAAGCTAAAAGCTAACTATGATAGAGACAGGAACTTGCTCCAGTCACATCAAGCATAGTCAAAGCAACTTCAACACTCTTTTGTGAGACAACGGAAACTTATCTTCTCCAACATTCAAATCCATGAAGCTTACTATATAAAGATGCTTCCATGCAACGAGAAGACTAATGAACTAAACCGGAATGAAACCATTCAAAGCAATCTAAACAGCAAGCAAAGCACTTTGAGAAAGAACTAAGAAACATGAGTTAAGAGAAAAGAGAATACCCATCTTTCACAAGCTCATACAGATTCAACACTTGTTCATATCCTCTCTTTGAGAGTTATCTGAATCTTATACATATTTATATAGAAAGCCAGGAGTGGCTTAATGATAAAATAATACTTGGGAAGTATAATCTCAAGGGGAGATTCATACTTATAACTAGTAGTGGTTTAGAATACTTGTAGCCAGTAGTGGCATAGAGAATACTTGTAGCCAGAAGTGGTAGTGAAGAATACTTGTTTTGTAATCAGTTGATTATAGTGTAACCCTTTAATAGTTGTTAAAGGAGAACTGGATGTAGCTCAAGTTGAGTGAATGATCAGTGCATCTTCATGCACATTCTTCTACTGTTATTCTTAGGAATTTCCTTAGTTTATTTCATTAGTTTCACCATTTTAGTGTGTTTTCATATTTAAGTTTGTTTCTAGCTTTATTTAATTTTCGTATTTTATTTTCAGCATTAGCAGCTTTCAATGGAAAATTCATAACTGGAGCTACAGGAATCGGAATGAGGCGTTCTAATATTCGTTGGAAAGATAAGAGAAAGAGCTAAAACTTTCATGTTGGAGTCAGAAGCTGATTCGGATTGCAGAAGGCTTGAATAATTCGTCGAAGTTGCAGATGTTAAGAAATAAGTTGTTTTGGGTCAATTTTATGGGCTGGTTTGTATTTTCCGACCCGGTTCGGATTGTTAGTGAAACTCTTATTCTATTAAAACGCTAGGGCCGGCTGCTGTGCATATATTTATTCTGCACTCATTCACTCTTCACTCACTCACTATTCACGAAATTTCTTGGAGAGTTTTGAGCAATTGTAATGGAGAACTAATTTCAGAAGAATCGATCTCTTTGCAATCGGATTTCACTTTGAGGTTCTTTTATAAATTCCATGTCAATCTCTTTCCTTTGATTTATTCCAATAATCTCAATTATTTTCTTAATTTGATTGTTGTTATAGGATATAAATCTTAAATTCGATTGGTTATTTGATCTTGAATCAATTTCGCGTTAACGTAGCTTTTACATTATCGCGTTTGATCAGATTGCGTTTGCTTAATTCGCAATAGTCCTTAATCCGTTTGCTTAATTCGGAATTCAAGATCATATGCCGTATAATTTCTATTGCGCTTGTCAGTGGTTATTATAGTCGAATAGGATCAGACCTGTTTAGGGAATTGGAATTTATAGGGATCAATGATAAGTCGGAAGTCGATACAGTAGGTTGATTCGCTTTAGCTTATTCGATAATCACAATTTATTTTAATTCCTTTTTCTTGAAATCATAATCTAAACCCCCATTAACCGTTACTGCATTGATTAATAATAATACAAGAATCCTTGAGAGCGATACTCGAGTTGTAAATTCTTTGTAACTACATTTTCAAAATCACTCGTTTTTTGATCCGTGCGCGACAACGGATCAAAATTGGCGCCGTTGCCGGGGATTCTTGTCGTTATTAATCGATATTAGAGTCATAGGTTTAATTAATTTTTTTTCTATTTTTAATTAATTTTTTTACTGTTTTCATAGTGTCGAAAAAATCCAAAAAAAATTCTCAAAATTCTAATTTCACTTCATTAGATTAATTTTGGTGTTTTTATATATATTTTTTTAATTTATTTTAATCATTTTCCTTCATTCTGTTTGTTTTTGCATTTTGACAATTGTTGCTGCATTGTTGCATTAGTCACGGCTACTAGGTCTTCTTGTTCGATCTTTTTGATTGTGATCCGAGGTAGAAAGAACTTTGCACACACGGCGTAGAAGCGATCCAGGCTAGCAATAGTTCACCACCGTAATTGATTCGACATTGATTCCGATTACTTGCATAACTTGTTTGATTCAGATTCTGAAATTGTTTTTGATATGGCTGACCAAAGAACTTTAAGGCAGTTGGCTGCCCCTGATGTGAATTACAATGGTTTATGCATTGAGTATCCTGATTGTTGCACCTTTTGAATTAAAATCTGGTTTGATACACTTGTTGCCAAGGTTTAATGGTCTTGCGGTGAGGATCCGCATAAGCATCGAAAGAATTCCAGGTTGTGTGTTCTACACCTTTGAGGCTGAAGGAATCACTGAAGACCATATCAAGTTGAGAGCCTTTCCGTTTTCACTACGAGGGTCTTGCCAAGGATTGGTTATACGATCTTGAACCGAGATTCTATCACAACTTGGAATGATTTGAAAAAGTCTTCCTAGAGAGATACTTTCCTGCCTCGAGCTGCATCAATCGGGAAGGATATATGTGGTATTAGACAGGGTAATGAGACATTGGCTGAGTATTGGGAAAGATTCAAGCGGTTGGTATCCGGTTGTCCTCGGCCATCAGTTACCAAGCAATTACTTATCCAATACTTTTATGAAGGATTGCTACCTATGGATAGAAACATCCTTGATCTTGCTAGTGGTGGAGCACTTGTTGATAAGACTCCAGTGAGATGCCAAAACCTTAATTCGGAACATGTCACTCAACTCCCAACGGTTCTGACCAGGAAATAGTCTGCGGTCCAAGCGAAGAGTGTGAGCGAAATTCAGGTTTCCTCCAACAAAGCTTTAGAAACCGGAATTGATGAGCTCACCTCCTTAGTGAAACAATTGGTAGTAGGTAGACCTCACCCAGCAACCTTGTGCGGTATTTGTACTTTCGCGAACACTCGGCCGACACATGTCCTATTTTGCAAGATGAGTCGATTCACAGAGTTACCCCAAGCTTATGCGTGACCCTTTATGGAAACAATCAAAGCAGGTACAACAACACTCTTGACCTGTCCACCAACAAATACCATCCCAATTGGAGGAACCATCCCAACCTTCGATATGGAAACCAAGCAGCCCACACAGAAGCTAGTGTTACCCCTTCCACAACCACAAAAACTTGAGTGTCTCGTGGTTGTGGAAGGGGTAACACTAGCTGTTGCTGTGTGGGCTGCTGGTTTCCATATCGAAGGTTGGGATGGTTCCTCCAATTGGGATGGTATTTGTTGGTGGACAGGTCAAGAGTGTTGTTGTACCTGTTTTGATTGTTTCCATAAAGGGCTGCTGCATAAGCTTGGGGTAACTCGGTAATCGACTCATCTTGCAAAATAGGACATGTGTCGGTCGAGTGTTCGGCGAAAGTACAAATACCGCACAAGGTTGCTGGTTGAGGTCTACCTACTACCAATTGTTTCACTAAGGAGGTGAGCTCATCAATTCTGGTTTCTAAAGCTTTGTTGGAGGAAACCTGAATTTCGTTCACACTCTTCGTTTGGACCGCAGACTATTTCGGTTGTGAACCGTTGGGAGTTGAGTGACATGTTCTGAATTAAGGTTTTGGCATCTGCTGGAGTCTTATCAACAAGTGCTCCACCACTAGCAGCATCAAGGATGTTTCTATCCATAGGTAGCAATCCTTCATAAAAGTATTGGATAAGTAATTGCTTGGTAATCTGATGCCGAGGACAATCGGATACCAACCGCTTGAATCTTTCCCAATACTCAGCCAATGTCTCATTACCCTGCCTAATACCACATATATCCTTCCCGATTGATGCAGCTCGAGGCAGGAAAGTATCTCTCTAGGAAGACTTTTTTCAAATCATTCCAAGTTGTGATAGAATCTGTTCAAGATCGTATAACCAATCCTTGGCAAAGCACCGTAGTGAAAACGGAAAGGCTCTCACTTGATATGGTCTTCAAGTGATTCCTTCAGCCTCAAAGGTGTAGAACACACAACCCGGAATTCTTTCGGATGCTTATGCGGATCCTCACCGCAAGACCATTAAACCTTGGCAACAAGTGTATCAAACCGGATTTTAATTCAAAAGGTGCAACAGCCTTTCAGGATACTCAATGCATAAACCATTGTAATTCACATCGGGGCAGCCAACTGCCTTAAAGTTCTTTGGTCAGCCATATCAAAAACAATTTCAGAATCTGAATCAAACAAGTTATGCAAGTAATCGGAATCGATGTTGAATCAATTACGGTGGTGAACTATTGCTAGCCTCGGATCGCTTCTACGCCGTGTGTGCAAAGTTCTTTCTACCTCAGGATCACAATCAAAAAGATCGTAACAAGAAGACCTAGTAGCCGTGACTAATGCAACAATGCAGCAACAATTGTCAAAATGCAAAAACAAACAGAATGAAGGAAAATGATTAAAATAAATTAAAAAATATATATAAAAACACCAAAATTAATCTAATGAAGTGAAATTAGAATTTTGAGAATTTTTTTGGATTTTTTCGACACTATGAAAACAGTAAAAAAATTAATTAAAAATAGAAAAAAATTAATTAAACCTATGACTCTAATATCGATTAATAACGACAAGAATCCCCTTAACGGCGCCAATTTTGATCCGTTGTCGCGCACGGATCAAAAAACGAGTGATTTTGAAAATGTAGTTACAAAGAACGACAACTCTCGAGTATCGCTCTCAAGGATTCTTGTATTATTATTAATCAATGCAGTAACGGTTAATGGGGGTTTAGATTATGATTTCAAGAAAAAGGAATTAAAATAAATTGTGATTATCGAATAAGCTAAAGCGAATCAACCTATCGGATCGACTTCCGACTTATCATTGATCCCTATAAATTCCAATTCCCTAAACAGGTCTGATCCTATTCGACTATAATAACCACTGACAAGCGCAATAGAAATTATACGGCATATGATCTTGAATTCCGAATTAAGCAAACGGATTAAGGACTATTGCGAATTAAGCAAACGCAATCTGATCAAACGCGATAATGTAAAAGCTACGTTAACGCGAAATTGATTCAAGATCAAATAACCAATCGAATTTAAGATTTATATCCTATAACAACAATCAAATTAAGAAAATAATTGAGATTATTGGAATAAATCAAAGGAAAGAGATTGACATGGAATTTATAAAAGAACCTCAAAGTGAAATCCGATTGCAGTAGATCGATTCTTCGGAAATTAGTTCTCCATTACAATTGCTCAAAACTCTCCAAGAAATTTCGTGAATAGTGAGTGAGTGAAGAGTGAATGAGTGCAGAATAAATATATGCACAGCAGCCGGCCCTAGCGTTTTAATAGAATAAGAGTTTCACTAACAATCCGAACCGGGTCGGAAAATACAAACCAGGCCCATAAAATTGACCCAAAACAACTTATTTCTTAACATCTGCAACTTCGACGAATTATTCAAGCCTTCTGCAATCCGAATCAGCTTCTGACTCCAACATGAAAGTTTTAGCTCTTTCTCTTATCTTTCCAACGAATATTAGAACGCCTCATTCCGATTCCTGTAGCTCCAGTTATGAATTTTCCATTGAAAGCTGCTAATGCTGAAAATAAAATACGAAAATTAAATAAAGCTAGAAACAAACTTAAATATGAAAACACACTAAAATGGTGAAACTAATGAAATAAACTAAGGAAATTCCTAAGAATAACAGTAGAAGAATGTGCATGAAGATGCACTGATCATTCACTCAACTTGAGCTACATCCAGTTCTCCTTTAACAACTATTAAAGGGTTACACTATAATCAACTGATTACAAAACAAGTATTCTTCACTACCACTTCTGGCTACAAGTATTCTCTATGCCACTACTGGCTACAAGTATTCTAAACCACTACTAGTTATAAGTATGAATCTCCCCTTGAGATTATACTTCCCAAGTATTATTTTATCATTAAGCCACTCCTGGCTTTCTATATAAATATGTATAAGATTCAGATAACTCTCAAAGAGAGGATATGAACAAGTGTTGAATCTGTATGAGCTTGTGAAAGATGGGTATTCTCTTTTCTCTTAACTCATGTTTCTTAGTTCTTTCTCAAAGTGCTTTGCTTGCTGTTTAGATTGCTTTGAATGGTTTCATTCCGGTTTAGTTCATTAGTCTTCTCGTTGCATGGAAGCATCTTTATATAGTAAGCTTCATGGATTTGAATGTTGGAGAAGATAAGTTTCCGTTGTCTCACAAAGAGTGTTGAAGTTGCTTTGACTATGCTTGATGTGACTGGAGCAAGTTCATGTCTCTATCATAGTTAGCTTTTAGCTTAAGGTGTGCATCTCAATGCTAATTAGTCTTTTGGCTGTACCTACACACTTCACACAATTCGAAACATGCAAACAATATGAGGAACAGAAGAAAATAAGTTCAGAGAGTATCTCGCTTTCTTTCTGTAACCAACAGTGCCTCTTTTAGTGTAAAGAATTAATTATAAAGCACATATTCCTCAACAAGTAAAACAAACCATGTTCTATTCCAGCACAGACAACGTCTAGCTTTAACAAACACAGTCTGGTCTGACTAAGCATGGTCTAGAATGACAGACATCGTCTAGCCTGGCTCAATCATGGTCTGTCTTGACTATGCGTTGTCTGACCGTGTTCCATACATGGTCTGGTCTAGTACTTATGCATAATCTAGTCTTAAACTTGTCTTGTCTATCCCAAGACTTCACATAGTTTGTCCGAGACTGTTGTATGGTCTAGTGTTAGACTTTGCATGAGTCTTTCCAAGACTTAGCATCGTCTGTTCCAAGACTGTACCGTCTGACCTCATAAACTTCGCATGGTCTATTGTAGAACTTATTTTAGTTTGATTAAAAGCATTTTTGGTGCTTGATAAATTATTATGAGTTATCAGACAATTAAGATAGAGAGTGATATGGAGAGATTATACCAATTTTATGTTGATCAATTTTGATTCCCTTAAATTACTTAATTGCAAATCATTAATGGATCAAATATTATCACATTTGTTATCATCAAAACCCATTAAGAATTAGGAGCCAAACATCATCTAGTGTCTTGGTTCTAACATATATATACATACACACACACACATACACACACACATATATATATATATATAAAGAAAAAAAAATGAAAAAGAAGAAGGATACTAAATAAAGTGAATCTGACACTATATCAATAAAATGAGAGAGGAGAGGAAGAATGAAAAAAAAATTATGATTACAAGTGTAAAGGAAAAGAGAGTTAAAATATATGAGATTGAGGGAAGAGCAATATTTTGTTCCTTAAGAGATTATCTTGACTTATTTTGTGAAGCCTTTTGTGTATCCCTTTCTTCTAGTGACTCACCCAACATATGAACCTTAGCCCCATTACATCCCATGAGTCTCCTCATTTGTACATGTTTACTATTTTTGTAGTGTGATTTGATTGAAACACAAGCTTATGGTAACAAATTCTCTAATGTACTTGAGTGTCTATTTCTCTTTCCATGTAAACACTAGGAAGTGTGAGTTGTGTGTAACTATATTCTCAGTGAGAGAGTTAATTTTTGAACACTTAAGTCTAACTGGACACCTAAGTGAATATGCCTTAGTGAGGTTCCTAGTTTTTTATCTTCAAAAGAAAAATTATTGTATATCATTCTTGATTGCAATAAGTGATATCATAGATTTATGTTTTACAATTTGAACTATTTGTTTTCCAACTATGACCAAAATAATTTCTTGAGGGCAAGAAATGCTCAAGTGTGGGGAGGTCTCGATAAACCCTATTTTGGTCTTTATTTTTATGGGGTTTCTCACATCATTTTACCCATATTTTTCATCATAATGCTTTCATTTAAATATGTTTTGGATTGATGCAGGGTATACGAAACCTCAAAGAAGTAGAAAAAGAATTAAAAAAAAAAAGTGTGAATTTGGTCTTAGCCAAAGTATGCACAGCCTCAAGCACAAAATCGTGCATAACCAACAACGTTTCAGATGAAAAGCACGACCCCGGGCACAAGGGAGTGTAGAAGGAACTCCGCTTCATAAAGTATGCATGGCCTCAAGCACTAGGTCGTGCATAACCTACAATGCTTCAGAAACTTCATCCAACCCTCACATAGTATGTATGACCATGTGCTTGACCCCTGCATAGTATGCATGTCCCCGTGCTTGACCCCCAACATACCCTGCAAGACAGCAATAACTTTTTTATCTATAAATAATTTAGTTTTTACTTTTGGGGGGATCTTTTTACATCTTTACATACTTTTCTAAATTACTTTCCTTTAAGCATTTGAAACTTATTCTGAGGGAACTAAAAGAGAAAGGAACATCACGGGGATTAATTCTTGTAGAATTATTCTCCTTTAATGTCTTTATTGCTTTCTTTCATGGATTATTTCTTTCCCATGTCTATGGCTAGCTAAACCCCTAATCTAGCGTTGTGATGTAAGACCTATCATGTGAACCTTAATTATTCTATTTCAATAAAATTCCCCATGGTTCTTTCAATCATATCATTGTGTTATTCTTATTGCTATTTGGGATTGATTACCCCATGATCCAAATTTATTAATTGTAATGATCAACACTTTTAATTAATTAACCTACACAATGGTTGAATTCTAGGGATTTGCATGACCAAACAAATACCTAAATTCCCAATCTGATTAACATATATTAATCAACCTATATGAAATTAAAACCTTCTCTCTAATTTAATCATTCATGACCAACAAGGGAATAAATTAGGGAGAAGAGAATTTTCAATGCAAGATCACACTTTGATTATTATTTTAGGAGGTGGGATTGGTAATTGGACACATGAATGGAACATAATTGAAATAGGAAAATAGGGGGAACATAAAGATAGGTCTGAACTTACGATCCTAGGTCATTTAATCTATTAGAACCTCCATTAATTCTCAATTGCGTTTTGCTTTGTTCCTTTTTACAATTAAATTACACTCAAAAAACTTTTGATCCCTTGACCTATATGAATTTGTTAATTGGGAACCACTACTAATCTCTAGGGTACAATATCCAAACTTAGGTCCACTATTACTACTGCGTAGGGTACGTTTGCCCTTAAGCGTTCGTATTTTATGTATCAAGTTTTTGGCATCATTGCCAGGGATTAGTTGTGTAAGTTCCAAAATAATTAAATTTGTTTAGAACCTAGTTTTATTGTTTTTATTGTATTTTCTTTACCCCTTCATAATATAAAGCACAATAGATTAATATGGAGAAAGAGAAAGATAGGCAATAGAGAGAATAAGAATTGAGTGTATTATTCTCAATAGGAGTAACATGTTTATAAGTACAATAAGATAAAGATAAACTACTACAAATAATAACAACAAGAAAAGATTATAAGATAATATTCTAATAGACATAGAAAGTCACAAATATATTATTCATGACAATTACTGTTTAAACCATTTAATCCTAAGATATTATTTATTAAAATTAATTAATTTAAGTATTTTGTTTGTTTTGATAAATTAGTTAGTTGTTTCTTTATTTATTTTTATATATATATATATATATATATATATATATATAAATAAATAGAAGTAATATATGAGAAAAATAAAATAAAATAGATAGATAGAATAATTTTGAACAATTTACAACATATTATTTATTATGTCTATTAAAAAAGCACGACTTTACAAAGTAGTACTTCTTTAACATATAAAGTTTTATTTGAAAGCTAAAAACACCATTTGGTCATTTTCATAAAATATTTAAAAAATACTTATTTCAATAATCTTTGAAAAAAAAAACACAATTTCGGTAGAAAAGCATTACCCCTCCCTCCACCTCTATTAACACTTAAGTCTGGATCATCTTCAATTTTTAATTTTTGGTGAGCAAAATTCTAAATGACGCTAGTGAAAGGGGCAGTTTCAAAAGTCAAGCCGTTAGAGTCACGCAAGGGCACCAAGCTAGCTGACTCGTGTTTCACTCTTTCCACTCTCCAGCCGCGAATACCCCTCTTTCCAGTTAATTTCCCCAAGTCTTCCTCAAGTCAAGTCAACTAGCGTAGTAGACACACACAACTACGCAATTAACGGTACAAAAATGATGGATGTACACCGTGAAACTAGAGAAAGCAAGTGTTTTTGGCTGTTGCTTACTTTCTTTAATTCTGGATGGCTGCCTACTCCATGTTTGGCTTCCATTTTCTACGCTCTTGTTTCATGCTTCTAGTCTTGGCTGCGGCTCAAAAGGACGAAAATTATGAGGAATGTCTAGTGTCTCAACCCTGTGGATATCTCGGGGATATCAACTTCCCCTTCACAACAAGACCAAGATGTGGGCTGCTGCAAATAGAGGGGTGTGAGGACCCCGGTGCAGTTAAAAAAATCCAACTAACAACAGACCCGCAACGGTATCAAATCGATACCTTATTGAACATCGCCAGCCCCGAGTACCGTTCAATTTTCATCCATCGCACCGAATATCCCGATCCATTTGCTTCAAAGACGCTCAAACCGTATTTTAAGATAATTAACAACATTTCCTTCTTCCGATGCACTTCAGACCTCAATATCCTTAATCATACAATGTCTTTATATAGAAAGTGTCCTTCCTACTATATCTACTTCAATTTTTCATCTGAATATGAACATGGTGTTCCCACCCATCTCTTACCTTTCCGCATGCCCATCCTTCCATTTGCATGTTTACTTAACCAGTTTCCTCCAATCAACCAAGTATCCGTCCCCACTTGCCCTTCATGTACATTCTTATTTTCTTTTCTCGAAATTAAAGTAACTATACCCGAATCTTGTAAACAATGTTATCCTCCCCAGTGTCACTTCAATCCAGGACCATACCCCTCTTGTGCGCCGATTCCTTCACCTGCTGAGCCGAAGGCAAAGAAACTGCGTCAACTTTCCTTAGGTGCTTACAATTTATATCACAGAGAATGTGTTTGGATAGAATTTTCTATAAGAACTTCTTGTAGGGGATGAAATAAAATTAGTTAAGTTAAAATTAGCTTTTCAAATAGTTAATTTATATATATATATATATATATATATATATATATTTCTATAAATTAATATTAAGGAAATTAATTTTAATTCATAGAGAAGCTAACTTTATTTTATTTTTCATGTTTTTTTTTTTAAAGTATTTCTAGAAAAGTTTAATATACTTAAACATGAGTGTTATAGGTTGCATGGATTTATTATTTAACTTCTTCTGCAGGTCTATCTATTCCAAGCGCGATTGCAGTTGTTGCCCTGTTAGCTGTTATTTTGCTGTACAAACAGAGAAAAAAACCTTCAGGCCTTAAAAACCAAACAAGAAGCGCTTATTCTGCTTCCTTCATAGAAAGTGGAGCAGTCTACTTTGGGATCCCCATCTTCTCCTATGAGGAGCTCCAGAAGGCAACCAACAATTTTGACCAAGCTAGGGAGCTTGGAGAAGGAGGCTTTGGAACTGTCTACTACGGTAAGGGACTCCAGATTCTCACACCCTTTTGCACTGACACAGATTCTAACAGTTTTCACGAGTAAACAAAAAATTTACTTCTTAACTTCAAGAGTTTCTATATGATTATATAGCCAGCCGATGTTTTCATAATTTTCATGTCAATTTTAAATATTTTAAATCAAGAAAATTTGGTTATATTTGGATCGTAATTTTCATAAAGTTCTAGTTTTTAAACACAAAATAATACAAACATCGATTTTATATCATTTTTTTAATGTATATTTTATTATTAAATCATTTCACTTATCATATATTTTGACCCTGAATATTCACAAATTTTTAAACATTTCCACGAGAGTCCTGGTTAATGTCCACAGGATTAGTATGGACAGAGGAGAGTTACAAGTAAAAGAGAAAAGGGTACTGATATAACGAGATAGATGTGATAAATGACACGATGGTAACGAAAGAGAGATCAAACAAAAACTGAGTAATGTTTATAATTTTTCTTGCCAAAATTGCAAACAATAATTGTAGCTGATCTACAGCAACGATGCAGTTGTGAACACCTTAACAAATCATAGTTTGAAACCTTTGAATAATAGAAATCACACTATAAGAAAATGAAAGGCTAAGATGATTTTTTGTCATGTTGAATAACCAGGAAAGCTTGCAGATCAGCGTGAAGTTGCAGTGAAGCGCCTATTTGAGCGCAACTACAGGCCAGTGGAGTCATTCATCAACGAAATCCAGATCCTCACACGCCTGCGCCACCAAAACCTCGTGCCCCTGTACGGTTGCACTTCGCGTCACAGCCGCGAGTTACTGCTAGTGTATGAGTACATCCCAAACGGCACCGTTAATTCCCATCTCCACGGCGATCAAGCAAAGCCGTGCTCGTTGCCATGGCTTGTGAGAATGAAAATCGCCATACAGACGGCGAGGGCGTTGGCTTATCTCCACGCCAACGACATCATCCACCGCGACGTGAAAACCAGCAACATCCTCCTCGACAATGACTTCTGTGTCAAGGTCGCGGATTTCGGCCTCTCGAGGCTCTTCCCCGACAATGTCACGCACGTCTCGACGGCTCCACAGGGAACGCCGGGTTACGTTGATCCGGACTACCGCCTGTGCTACCAGCTTACAACAAAGAGTGATGTATATAGCTTTGGAGTTGTTTTAGTCGAGTTGATGTCGTCGCTCAAAGCCATTGATATAAACCGGAGCAGGGATGATATCAAGTTGGCAAATCTTGCCATAAGGAAGATCCAAAAGGGGGCGTTTTGTGACTTGGTTGATCCTTTTCTTGGTTTCCAGACTGATGAAAAATTGAAAAGGATGATTGTTTCTGTGGCGGAGTTGGCTTTTCAGTGTTTGCAAGGGGACAAGGAATTGAGACCCTCTATGGGTGAAGTGTTGGAGGTGCTTCAGGGGATTCAAAGTGGATTTGATGAGCCAGGGAATCTTGAGGGAATTGTAGTTCATGGTGCTACTAGGGCTTCACAGAGCTATGCTCATCCACCTCTTTCAAACACTGTGATGAGGCCACATCCACGCCTTCACCAAACACACTGATAAAAGAGATAATAATTTTACTGCAGCATATTACTACTATTTAGAAAGCATGATGATAGTATTTTGATAATTGCATGTATTTATGTAACGTGATTATTATATTATAAGAGGAGATTATTAATTTATTATATTATAAGAGGAGGAATCAACTTGGTTTATTTTATGAGTTACCTTTCATCATGATCATTTATTTTTTGAAGATTTAATGGAGGTAATGAATCATTAACCTCAACTATTAGATTTTAACAAATAAATGCTTAAGATGAAATTTAACTATTTTAAAGTTATTCTTAGTAATTTGATTCGTTTTCATATTACAAAGCTGATCCTTTTTCAATCCCATGGCATGGCAGACAGGCAGAGGGAATGTAAATTTGTTACGCCTTTCCTTGTGGAGTTTTTTTCCTATGACTTTTTACAAATTGGGAATGTTTTTTTTTTTTTTTCAAAAGTAATTTGCTCCTTCTTCCATCGTCCCAAATTCAATATGGTTTCATCCCAAATACAGTTTGGCCCTTCCTTCTCCAAATGCTGCATTGCCTCATTAGAGATGCAATTTGGGTATTTATCTGCTGTGCTCCCTTACAGAGCACTGTTAGTATATTTAATTGCAACAAGAATATATGGAAAAATATCAACTAGTATCTTGATTATATCTTCAAAATATTTTTTTTAATTTATCTAAGCATTAGTCTTCCTAGTATCCCTATTATCCGATAAACCATTCACTGTAGTTAAGATTATTAGTATAAATAAGAGATATTAAATAATATCACAAAGAAAATAGAACAAATTACATTAATATCATCTAAAGTTTCATGTAATTAGACAGACAATATTTATCTTTTTGATCATTATTTTCTTCTTCCTAAATAGATGTTAATATAAGATTTACCAAAGTTTTAAAAAATATTATTGCAATGTTTTTAAACATATGTTAACGTAGAAATATATATATATATATATATATATATAAAGTAGATTATACAGGTATAATTTGATTAAAGATGAGAAAATGTTGCTATAATTTACTAAAAAAAAATATTATTTGAAACCTCCATTCTCTTCTTTTTCCCTCTCTGGCCATACTTTCAAGTTTCAACATTAACCTTCTTGGAAAGAACTTAAAAGGAAATGTTGAGAGTTAATCAGTCAAAGTCCTCCTAAGGGTCTACAAAAGGGGTAGGTAAGTATGAAACAAGTTCATACGTTTCGCAGTCTTCGTAAACGGGATTCTTAAGGTTGGACAGTGGGACACCCTGTGTTTCTCAAGCTTTCCAAGTCGTTATTTGTCCTAACTCGTAAGTCAAGACAAACACGCGTAAGTATGTTAACCACAACAACACAACATTAATTTTGTTAAACACTAATAAGTTTGCAAAATCACATAAAAGAAAAAAATGTTATGACACAATCAACGTAAGGAGCATTGTTTTCTACTTCTGCTCCGCTCACTTTGACTCTGTATTTGTGAAATCTAAGATGGTTCAGTTCTCTTTCTTGTGTTTCCTTGGTTCTCTGTTACTCTCTGCTTCCTCGGGGTCCAGATCCCCTACAGGTGTTCTGCCAGTGACCTATCCAGGACTTAATGATACAAATTATTTTTTTAAAATAATTTATAATATTTATTATCATAAATACGAAAAAAAATATAAAATACAAATTTTTTAACCAAAGTATAAAAAAATAAAACATAAAAAAAGTAAAAATTGATAAATATATAAAAAAAAAATTAAAGATAAAGGGCCAACTTATAAAAGCAGAGATGCAAAAAGTAATAACACTTGCATCCCTCGATAAAGCCCGGGTCCGCCACTGTGTATTTTTGCCTTTTGACACACAAATTTTTAATTAATATCCTTTTAATTAATTAAAAACATGTGTTGAATAACAGAACTTTATTCTTTGCGGTAGTTTGATGACAGCTAGTGATCCAAATCCGCTTCCTCTATTTTGGCTGAAGGTGAAAAGAAATACCAAAGAAAGTGCCCAGGATCTTTTCAATACCATCAATTCGGGGAACTCAAGTTTCCATTCACCAACACAAGCAAGCAACCATGGCTGTGGTTTGCCCATAGCGTTTTGTGATGATCAAAATGCACCTAAAACAGTCCAATCACTAGCAACATGGTATCTAATAATATCTAATATATAATTTAATCTATCAATCTATATGCTTTATACAAGTAAATTTTCTTTAAGCATGTCAAACATACAAGAAACAATATCATATGTCAAGAAGGATTGTAGTTGTAATTTTTATCAATTAAAGGCAAGTTTGCAAAAATACATTGATATTTAATAATACTTCGAAGCATAAGGTAAGTTGAGTTTCATCGTGTAGGTACATCTAAACATAATTCACTTGACGAATCAATGTCACTAAAAGTTTCAAGACACTTTTTAAATTTTATCATTCTACTCTCTGAACCTTTAACATATTTGATGTTATCCCTAATTTGATTCAAAACATTACCAAGTACCTTTAATCCTTCTAGAACAATTAAATTTAAAACATGAGCACAATAATGCACATGAAAGAATTCGGCATCACATACCAACCCACTTTGTAGTACAAGTTGACTTTTTAAAGTTATTTGCAAAACATCATTGGCATAAGTATTATCTAAAGTGATAGAAAAAAGATTTTTCTCTATATCCCAATCATGCAAAAAATCATTAATCTTTCTAGACAACTCAAAACCAATGTGAGGAAGAGGCATATGACGAAAGTTAATAATCTTGGTATTCAACTTCCAATTTATATCAACATAATGAGCAATCAAAATGATGTAACCCTAAGTGTTACAAAAGTCCGTAAATCAGTCATTAAACAAATTTACTAGGAATGTTAGCCAACACTCCTTTTAAGTATGATATTTTCTTTTGCATGCAATCTCCTTATATCACTCTTAGATGTATTTCTAGAATTGAAATAGAATTAAGATTCAAATAAGCAATCCAAACCCTAAGCTCCGGGTACTCAACGAATTTGTAGGACAAACCACGTTTAAGAATTAAATTAGCACACAACTTACGTGATACCATTTGATATATCTTTTTTGTCTTTAACTTTCCTTGCATGTCTAATATCATTTGACTCACATCTTCAAATTTTATTTTGTCACATCTCTCAACATGGTGTTTTAAATATTAAGTTCCATATTTTTTACCACCAAATTACATACTTTTTGTTACATGCATTACACTTTGTCTTTTCTTTTCCATCCTTACACACACCAATTTTAGTGAAAAATTTTCAACATTCTAATGTTAAAGACTTGCTCTTTTTATTTTTAGCTTCATCAGATTGAACATCATGATCATCCCCCTCATTTTCAGTATCCTCATCCTCATTTTCATGTTCATCATCACTCAAAACAACATCATAAAGGGGTTTATTAATTAACTCATTCATTTCAATATAGAAATCCTATACATTAAAGAAAACAAAATTTCAAAATCAAAATTCAAAAGTTCAATACAACCCACAGAGGCAGAGCATGCACAACAAATTTTAAAATCAAAATCAAAGCATAAACAGGCAAAGCATAAGCATAAATAGAGGTAGAGCATAAACAGAGGCAAGAAATCAAGAATGGCATAAATAGAGCATACCAATACCTGGTGAGGAGATGCTACTGGCCGTGGCAACGAGTTAGCAAGGAAGAAGGAACACCGACGAGGGAGATCGACGACAGATAGAACGACTGTGCAAGGCAAGGGTCGTGGTGGCAGGGCTCGCGCAAGGTGAGGAGCGTGGCAATGGGGCTCGCACGAGGTGAGGGCATGGTGGCAAGCTCGCACGAAATGAGGGCGTAGCAGCGAGGGCATGGTGGCGGCTGTGTGTGTGAGGAAGGTTTCTATTTTGGGTTTGAGACCTTTGTTTGAACTGAGAAGAACCTAATTTTTTTAAAACATCCTAAACTAGGTGGGCTGTGGGCTAGCAAGTTAGGCCGGTGGGCTGGAAGGCTAGTTCACACGAGCTGCGGGTTGAGGGTGGGGCGGGCCAAGCGAGCTGGCAAGCTAGCACCCCAACCCCACCTTGCCATTTTTTGTAGGCGGGCCCAACAAGTCGAGGCTCGTTTTGACATCCCTATGTCAACTTATTAAGATCATCTACAATGTTATGTTTGATTTTGGTTCCTTCCTTCTTGTGGGACCCATTGGTATACATCCATTCATTTTTACTCTTTTCCACACAAGTACCTTTAAAATTTAAATCTCTCCAATTATGCAATTTTTACAAA
Organism: Amphicarpaea edgeworthii; assembly: GCA_014843725.1. NCBI lineage: Eukaryota > Viridiplantae > Streptophyta > Magnoliopsida > Fabales > Fabaceae > Amphicarpaea > Amphicarpaea edgeworthii. Next base: position 10,926,759 of record CM026329.1, read on the forward strand.
GTTCCTCCCAATAAGTTTTACAAAACAAACTTAAATCAATATTTTTTAGAAGAATCATTATATTTTATTAATAATTAAAAAAAAGTTTTGAAAATTTAGATTTGTGAGATTGAAAATTTTAAATTAAATTAAAGCACAGATTCATATTGAATGAATTTTGATTTGAATCAATTGAATGAAAACATATAAAAGAAATTGAGATTTTTTTAGAGTAAAAATGAGAGAAGTTTTAATTGTGTAAAAAAATATTAGAATGTATCTTATTTATACAAAATAAAACAAAGGCTATAAACTCAAGGGCTTAAAGCAACGGCTATATCATTAATTATTATTTTAATAGTAAAATACTCGACATGAGGCCATTAAGCTTGATGCTTGTAGAGGCAGCATTGCTTCTAAAAGATTTTCTCTTTAAGAGCATCATCAAGGGTGCAACTTATTTTAGTTGCTTCAAATGGGGCCCATAATTTTTTTATACATTCTCCATAACAAGCACTTATTAGACATAATCCATGGAGCAACTTTTTTTTATTGCTTCCCATGGACCCTACCATGAACTTATTTTGTTATATTTTGTTAATAACTTATTTATTATTATAAATGTCTTATTGATAAATTTATTAATGTTTAAAAATTAAAAAAATTTAGATTAATATTATTATTTTAAAAAATTAAAAATATACACACAACTAAAATATATTTATTTTAAAAAATAAAATTCATTAATCCTACACAAATAACGAAACATAGAAGACATTAATTTAAATATTAAAAGTTACATGATAAAAATAATAATTAATTTGACTGATTATTGCGTCCAAAACGTTCCTAAATATGTTCTATTAAGTCCGCTTGAAGTTGTTGATGACGTCTCCGATTATGAACTTCCCTTCTTCTCTGCAAGTATGGTTCAAGGGTTGGATGTGAACCAATATTTATGTCAGTTGTCAAGACATCATCGTTAGAATGTTCATAATGGTGATCAAAATTACCATTATATGTGTGTCGTTCATCTTCAACAATCATGTTATGCAATATGATGCATGCATGTAGTATATGCTTCATTGCATCCATATTCCAAGTATGTGTAGGACTGCGTACAATCGCAAACCGAGATTGAAGCACTCTGAATGCACTCTCCACATCCTTTCTTGCTGCTTCTTGATATTGAGCAAACAATTTTCTTTTATTGCCTTGTGGCCTTGGGATGGTCTTCACAAGTGTCGCCCATTCTTGATAAATACCATCTGCTAGATAATATCCTATGTTATATTGGATTCTATTCACTGTAAATTGTGTTGTAGGGGCCTCTCCCTCCATAACTGCATTAAACACTAGAGATTCATTGAGTACATTGATGTCATTATTTGAACCTGGAATGCTAAAATATGCATGCCAAATCCATAAGTCTTGTGAGGCCATAACTTCAAGCACAATTGTGGGTGGTGCATCACCACGACAAAATTGACCTCTCCAAGCTATTGGACAATTTTTCCATTCCCAATGCATACAATCAATACTACCTAACATACCTGGAAAACCACGTTGCTTACCCATTTGCAGTAAGTATTTATCCAAGCATTATAATGTCGTGGTTTCTCCTATTCAAACATAATCATCGACACTCTCAGCAAGTGATCCATATGCTAGTATGTGAATAGCAGTAGTACATTTCTGCAATGGAGAAAGTCCCATCCTTCCGGTTGCATCAACTCTCGATTGAAAATATGGATCTTCAATGCCAAGGGCTTCTACGATGCGAAGGAAAACATTTCTTCGCATTCTAAATCTTCTTTTGAATTGTGCATCTGTGTATACTGCATTGTTGGAGAAGTAGTCATTGAACAATCGTTGATGCCCTTTTTCACGATCTCTTTTGATGTGTGTTTGTCTACGCCTTCTTCTTGCAACAGCTTGTTGTTGTTGTTGTTGTCGTCTTTCCATTACCAACCTTATGTAATGTTCTTCGTACTCATCATTTAGCAAATCTTCGATGAGATCATCTTCAAGAGATGAATAAGTAGAATCCACCTTTAACAACACTAGGATGGTGTATAAGTTACAATTTTATTCAACTTTGACACAAAGTTGAGATGTGTAATGCAAATGTTACAACAATCCAACTATATATAGATGGAGTTTGTAGTAAACGAAATAACGGCTAGTTTTTTTACAATGACTAGTTTTTTACAACGGCTAGTTCTTTTTATAACGGTTAGTTTTTTTCGATAAATAAAATAAAATAAAACATAATCAAAATAATTAATAAATACTACATAATTAAAAACAGATACATAATAAAAATTACATAATTAACTAAAGTCCATATTTTTCTATTATTTTCTTACACAGCTTTTCATGAATTTGTAATTGAGCATCAGTCATACCAATGGTTTCCTTGTAGAGAATCTCTAATTCCCTCAATCTATTGCGTTCATCTCTAGAACATGCAAGGTCTTGTAATGCTTTTGCTCTTCAGTACCTCTTCCATACGCGTGAGATCAACATCGGAAGATTTTTCCTTACCTTTTGATTGTGCCTTCCTCTTTGTTGCTTTTGTTCCAATTGGACATTCCATTGTAGCTAATGTTGACACGTAATCTGACTGTGTATCCGAGTTAGAAGATAATGTGTAAGCTCCAGAAGCAAAAACCTTTGATCTCTTGCTAGAATCTTCAAATTGTGCCAACCATTTAGGTTGTTTTCCCACTGTATGCCATACACTTTCTAATTTGAAACTTGTATTTTTATCTTGTAAATAAATTTGATGTGCATCTCCCATGATGTCAAACTCAAAATTACCACTCTTCTTTGGGACATCGATATTTTAATTGTGACACTTCTTTGGGCTTCATATATTGCTCACGAGAATTATTGTAATTTTATGTAATTTTTGACCAAAAAGTTTCCTTTTTTTGGTTGGTTCCCACAATTGCATTCTTTGAAACATTCAACCATGAATCGGCGAGAATTTCATCTTCCTTGCTAGAAAAATATGATCTTTGTTGTCTTCCGGTTGCTTCTTGTTGTTGTTGTTGTTGTTCTTCTTCTTCTCCTTGTTCTTCATTGACTTGGGTGGAAAATGGTGGAATTTCATATTCTGATGTGAACTCGGATGGTGTGTCAACACCTCTTTCATTGCATTGGTCGCAGCCTCGGTCCTAACAATTTAATAATAACATCAACATCAATATTTTCCAACATATCCTTCTCAATAGATAAAATTGCCAAACCATTCAACCTCTCTTGTGACATTGAAGATCTCAAGTAAGTTTTTATTAATTGTAGTTTTGAAAAACTTCTTTCAGCTAGTGCGACAGTCACAGGCACGATTAATAAAATTCTATAAGCAATTAAGACATTTGGATAACAATCTGCAGCTTTGATAAACTTAATAATTTCAATAGTTAACATTAAGTCATTAGGCAAAGTCATTTTCAACACTTTCAATTTAGAGAATAAATCATCTAAATCAACATCCGATAAATTGTCATGAGAAAAGGTAGAGTAAACTTTAACACAACATTCTCTCAATTCGTTATCATTTAATAATTTTAACTTCTTTGAATTAAACAAAATTCCAAAAATACTTTCAAATATATTTAATTGTTCAAATCTATCCTTTAAAGAAGTAATTGTCATATCCAGAACAATTAAAAAATAATTAACTTTAAATGACTCATCAGCTGACTCAGTTTCTTCATCATGATTATTTTCATCAAATTGTTTCTTTCTAATAACATGACATTTTTTTGAAAGGATAGGCTCTACATCCATACTAAGTGCAACATCTTTAGCAACATTCATTTATAAATGTATATCACATAAAGTAATTTAATGAATCTATTTTTAATTTTTATCATCTCTTTATATAGATAATAAATTTATATCCGTTGCACAAAATATGAAAAATATAATTAGTTTTTTAACTATTAGTTGTTACAAATCGGTTTTTATACGTTGAAGATTTTTTTAAAAAAATATAATAGGAGAAAATTAAGCTTTATGACCATTATAAATTGTTAGTGTTTTAAAAATAAAATATTTTGTTTTAATGTTTTAAAGATATTATAACTGATTAACCCTCTATTCCTATTTAAAATTGTTGATGCGTGATAGATGGTTAGAGATGAATGGGAATAATAGATATAGAAAAAAATTAGATTACATATTTTTTAAATAAAATTAATTAAATTTTTTTTTACTAAAATATTAAAAAAAAATAATTTGGGGCCCCCAAAATTAGTGGGCCCTGGGTGGTGGCCCCTCCCACTCCGCCCCAGGGCCAGCCCTGATTGGTCGGTACTAGTACCCATTGAAGACCCTTGATTCATGACATGATTAATTGGTGGTGACTGAAACATAGGGAATTGATAGGGATGAAATGAGAGTGTGGCATATGGATAATTTGCCATATTAGCATTGTTTTGTGGGTTAGATGAATCTAAAGAATTTTAAAAATTTGGATTGGTGGGAGGTTGAAAATTTGGATTTGTGGGAGGTTAAAAATTTGACATAAAATTAAACCAATGATTCATATTGAATGAATTTTGATTTGGATCTATGGAATAAAAAATAATCAAAGAAGTTGAAAATTTTTTTAGAGTAAAAATAAGAGAAGTTTAGAAAATTTTAGTTGTGTAAAAAATGTTAGAAGGTACTCTATTTATATAAAATTATCTAACGGTAAAAAAAAAAAACGGTCTTCTTCAATTGAAAAAAATATTAAAAAAATTGAATAAAAAATATTAAAAAAAATACAACGATAATAATATTTTAATATTAAAAACAATTTTAAGCCCAAGTGATGCTTCGATAAGCAACAGTGCTTGGAAAGCAAGCAGCTTTTTCTAATTGTGCACATTGGGAAAAGTCTATGAAGCTACGGTGCTTGTAACTTTTGTTGCTTCCGAGAGTATGCGTTGCGGGTGGCCTTAGGTGCTTATCAAGCAATCCGTTAAAAATGGCTTAAGTAACAATTGACACATATAAATCATACAAGCAATGTATACAATAAGTAAAAATCAATTAAATAGAAAATGCTATAAAATTTAATAAATTAATCATTATTAGTAAAAGAGTTCTTAAATTAATTTCGAGCACGCCGTAAGACTTAATAATATTGTAATTATTAAAATAGAATTTAAAAATAATTGCAAAAATGCTGTAAAATTTATTAATATTTTAATTATCATAATAACTATTGAAAATAGAATTTAAAATAATTATATCAATTAAATAAAAAAAATGTAAAATTTAATAATATTGTAATTATTAAAATAGTTTTTAAAATAATTTTGTAAATACTGTGAAATTTAATAACTTTGAAATTTAAAAATAGTATTTATAACCATTTCAAAAATTATGTAAAATTTAATTAAATTTTAATTATTAAAATAGGTTTTAAAATCAAATATGTGATCATATATAATTATAGAAATAGTTTTAATCAATTCTTAATATGACGATTAATTTTACAACAAAATCTAATGTTCTTGAAACCGAACCGATTATTGAACCAGTGAATTCATTGGTTCAAGATTCAATGGTTAAACCAGTTTTGATAAAATAATATTTTTATAATATACTAAGTAATGTTAAACGAAAAATAACATGACATATATATATTTATAATATTAAAAATTAAACTCCACTTAAAAGTGTTATAAGTTGTATATGAAATCAAATCTAATACAACATAATATTTAATTTCAACAATAAAAAATAAAATGGTATATTTTCTACATTTTCTTTGAAAACAAACAAAAATAAATAAATAAATTACTTTGGCCTATTTTACATTTGTTTCCATGGTTAAAGAAAATAAGTAATACCACCAAACCAGGTTGATAATAATGTATAATAGTGATAAGTTTTGTGTTTATATATAATAACTCAAATATAAAATTAATAATTTAATTATATATCGAATCATGTGAGTCAATTATTGACTCTCTGAGTTGACCTCTGACCTAGTGACTTAGTACCCCTATTGGGTCGTTAACCAGTTCGAGTCTGATAACACTAGTTCTGATAACACAAAAAAAATCAATCAAATATTAAATACTACATACTAATAAAAATATGAAGAGCAATATTTAAAATAGTATTTATGAGAATTTTGAAAATATGGTTAAATTTAAAATTTATTATAATTATTATAATAATGACTATTATCATAATTATTTATTATAATTATTTCTATAACTAATTGAAGGCTCGATATATTTTTGGAAAAAAAAAATTCAAAATCAATTACGTGATCAGTTTGTTTAAAATTATAATAAGTGTTTATAAAATAAGTGATTATTAGATAATTGATTATTTCATAAACAGATAGGATTTGCTTATTTAAATAAGCAGAAAATAACTTATTTTAAGTAGAAACAGACAAACATAGATAATTACTTATTTTATTAAAATAAGTGATTATTTTAAATCTAAACAAGAAAAATGCTCTACCCTCTCTCCTTTGAGAGATGGCAGCACGTTCAACAACCCTACCCTAGAGCTGCTTGGCTCCGCCCAACGCCCAGCCATCACACCATTTTGCCTCCCTCCATGCTGCCTCACACCCTAACTATCACCAATCCTTTGCTACAACCCTGAAAACACTTGCACCATTCCACTCAGCCAATTTTCTCCGCCTTGCATCAAAGGAGATGACCTTGCCGTCAAAATTCCAGAGGAGGAGTATCTTGCTGGCTTGGTTGAGTGCAAGCACAGCCTCCATGACCGGTTGATCCTTCCTAAGGGTTCCACACCCCCTAGGACTCATGATTTGAAGGAGAAACTACTCAAGGTTTGGCATAAACCGGACAACTGGAAATTGGTCTCCCTAGGTCGCGGATTCTTTGAGTTTTCGTTTGCCAATTTGGAGGATATGCGCCGCTTTTTGGCTGGAGGTTCTTTAAAAAAAAAAAAAAAAAAAAAAAAAAAAAAAACGAGTGATTTTGAAAATGTAGTTATGGTAACGACAACTCGAGTATCGTTCTCAAGGATTCTTGTATTATTATTAATCAATGCAGTAACAGTTAATGGGGGGTTTAGATTATGATTTCAAGAAAAAGGAATTAAAATAAATTGTGATTATCGAATAAGCTAAAGCAAATCAACCTACTATATCGACTTCCGACTTATCATTGATCCCTATAAATTCCAATTCCCTAAACGGGTCTGATCCTATTCGACTATAATAACCACTGACAAGCGCAATAGAAATTATACGGCATATGATCTTGAATTCCGAATTAAGCAAACGGATTAAAAACTATTGCAAATTAAGCAAACGCAATCTGATCAAACGCGATAATGTAAAAGCTACGTTAACGCGAAATTGATTCAAGATCAAACAACCAATCAAATTTAAGATTTATATCCTTTAACAACAATCAAATTAAGCAAATAATTGAGATTATTGGAATAAATCAAAGGAAACAGATTGACATGGACTTTATAAAAGAACCTCAAAGTGGAATCCGATTGCAGTAGATTGATTCTTCGGAAATTAGTTCTCCATTACAATTACTCAAAACTCTCCAAGAAATTTCGTGAATAGTGAGTGAGTGAATAGTGCTGCGTGAACAGTAAATCTATGCACAGTAGCCGGCCCTAGCGTTTTAATAGAATAAGAGTTTCACTAACAATCCGAACCGGGTCGGAAAATACAAACCAGGCCCATAAAATTGACCCAAAACAAATTATTTTTTAACGTCTGCAACTTCGACGAATTATTCAAGCCTTCTACAGTCCGAATCAGCTTCTGACTCCAACATGAAAGTTGTAGCTCTTTCTCTTATCTTTCCAACGAATATTAGAACGCCTCAATCCGATTCCTGTAGCTCCAGTTATGAATTTTCCATTGAAAGCTGCTAATGCTGAAAATAAAATACGAAAATTAAATAAAGCTAGAAACAAACTTAAATATGAAAACACACTAAAATGGTGAAACTAATGAAATAAACTAAGGAAATGCCTAAGAATAACAGTAGAAGAATGTGCATGAAGATGCACTGATCAGAGGATATGCGCCGCTTTTTGGCTGGAGGATCGTGGAACCTTTCTCTTGGGATTCTTAGACTCTTTGCTTGGACACCGGACTTCAACCCTATCTTGTCAAGCAAACCAATGCACAATGCTGTGTACGTATTTTTGGTTTATTGCAAGAATATTGGAGACAATGTATTCTATTTCTATTGCCCACGGCATTGGTTCTCCTTTGGCTGTTGATGAGGCCATGACCTCTAAAACGTTTGGACATTTTGCTAGGGTCCTTGTTGATGTGGACTTGAAGAAACTGTTGAGAGACAATATCATGGTGGAGAGAAATGGTTTTGCTTTTTATGTTGATTTGGTTTATGAATGCCTTCCAGAATTTTGCAGCAATTGTCAAATCATTGGCCACTCTTTGGAAAGTTGTAGGAACACTAAACCCTTGGCCAAGGGTAGGGAGGAACGACCGCAACCAGCACCTAGGGCAAAGTCACAGTTTGTGACTAAACCAACACAACCTTAGGTGCACCACGATCATGCTGAAGTAGAATATGACCATGGTGATGCAAAGAGCAAGGCCGTGTTGAAGCAGAGCACGGCCGTGCTGAAGTAGAATACGCCCATGGTGATGCAAAGCATGGTTGTGCTGATGGTGAAGAGGAATTTGTCCCTAACTCCCCTATTTTGGATGCAAAGGTGGAGCATTCGGATTCCTCTGCCTTTGGCTACGGGATTCGATGCCATGAGGCATGGGCAGAAATGGTTAAGGATTCTGAACAACATTCACCAGGTAAAGAGGAACCATTCTAGCTAGTGGTTTCCAAATCCATAAAGAAAAATAACTCCAAGAGGCACCATGGTACAACAGGTAACATAGAGGGAGAGATACCATATAACCTCTACGGAGATGTGAGCCCTTGGGATGAGGGCGAGGATACCATAGCTAATGAGGGCGAGAATAAGGATCAGGGAAATCAAGCAATAGAGGATGTTGTTTATGAAGCGAAAGATTCTATGCAAATTAGTTTAAAGACACCAATTTCAAATGCTAATGATGTTTCTTTAGAGGTTCCTGCCTCTTAGAATCCCAGCCCTAACACTAGACGGGTAAGAAATTGGGTAGAGGAATTATATGAAGAGGAGGCTAGATCCCCTAAGCTACACTTTCAGGTTCAAGCAGACATGAGGCTTATCTCGCATTTCCTTAACAGGGAGGATGATTTAGCCGACCAGGAATTCCCCTCCATGAGCATGATAGGAATGAAATATCAACCTCAGAAAAAGAAGAAGAAAAAAGGAGTGAAAGTACATAGATAGTACTACAGCACAAGCTCACTAAGTTGCTTTGTTAACATTGATTTTAATCATGGGTTTTGGTCTAGTCCCCCCATGTTGTTTAATGTTTTCTTTTTGTGGGTCTTGGCCTAGTCTCCCCATATTTATTTTGTTTCTTTTTTCTTTCTTCTCAATAAAATACAGTTATCTTTGTCCATGATGGGGAGTCATGGGGGTTTCCAACTCTCTTGGGTTCTCCATAGCCCTTGAGATTTTGGTGGATTGCAACTTATATACAAAAAAATAAAAATAAAAAAGTGATTATTTTACCAAATAAGTTTAAACAAACCAACCCATAATTTTAGAATTATTTTAAATTAATCCTTAATATGAAAATTAATTTTACAACTAAAAATCAATAAAATATTAAATAATACCTACTAATAAAAATACGAAGAGCACAATTTAAAATAATATTTTTGACAATTTTGAAAATGCGGTTAAATTTAAAATTTATTATAGTTGATATAATGACCATTATCATAATTATTTATTAAAATAATTATTAATATTATAATTATTTCTATAATTAATTGAAGGCACAATATATTTTTAAAATGTTTTTTTCAAAATCAATTGTGATCATATATAATTTTAGAAATAGTTTAAATTAATCCTTAATATGATAATTAATTTAACAAATAAATCCATCAAATATTAAATAACTAGTTTTTGACATGTGCGATGCACGGAATAAACATAGTCTTAATGTCTTTATTTGGATTGTAATTTTTTTTAACTGTGAAGATGGGCATAAACCATTTTCATTATTTGAGAATGTGTGATAAATGAATATAAATATATAGATTAGCAACATAAACAAAATACATAATATATAGTCTAAAAGATTATGATTGCAATACTTTACTATTTAAGAAGAAAGTTTAATGCTCATGCACTGATGCTGTAAAATAATTTTATAAAAGTGAACTGACTTATCATAAATGAATGGTTGTTATTTACTGATAATATAAAACTATTTTACACTGTTAGTACATCATCTTTTTTTTTTTTATTATTTTGTTTTGTGTCTAAGTGTGTGATTTATGATGTAATGAGAATTAAATTTAAATTATGTGATTATGTGTATTATTGACTTTGGAATATTATAGATTATGAGAGTAGTGGGGGTGTGTTCCTAGTAAAGAACCTAGGTGTCAATAGAAACTTTCTGAAAATCCCCTCCCTAAAAATCACTCACCAGCCGAGCTTCCCATTTCACTCTCCCTTGCAATCTCTTTCTCACCCAAGCCACGAAAATGCTTCTTAGAGCCTAGGGCATGGAAGATTTCATCACCCATCTCTCTCTCCTTGACATGGTGAGTTTCTTTAAACCCTAAGTACCATAGATTTCATTGTTCCTCTCCTTCAAAGCAACATAGAGGGATTTCATGAGAAACCCTAGGTTAGGGTTCAAAATTCTGAAATTGGAAATGTTTAGGTTGTTTTTTGTTTCCTATGAAGTGTAGCATAGCTAGTGGAGTAGAGGAGAGCTTTCGCATTTGAACATCAAGCTTGCTCTGTTTTTGTTTCTCCCAAAGAGTTGATTTTCAAGCTAATTAGGTAAGGGAAGCTTGTTAATTTCTCCTTTTCTCTTACTTAAATTGATGTGGGTGTGTGCAATTGGTAACTTGAGTGAAGTTTTGATTTTCAGGGCTATGAATGTTATTTTGCCTCTATTTAGTCGTCAATTTTCTACTATGAATGCTAAATTTTGCTACTGTTCAGCCTTGCAATTCTCTGTTATAGAATTTAATTGTTGCTGTTATAAGAGTTTTGCTCTTGCTGCTACTGAGTTACATTTCTCTGTCATGGAAATTTGATATGTTGTCCTGAAAGTTAATTCTACTGCTGTTTGAGTTATAGGTTTATTGATATAAAATTTATATTCTCATGCTATTTTAGTTCTAATTTTTACTGATATGAACTCTTGTTTCTAGTGCCACTATGTCTAAAATTTTGCTATTATTGAGCTTGCATTTGCCATCATAGAATCTCTAAAATTTTGTTGTTATTGAGCTTGCATTTGCTGTCATAGAATCTCTAAATTTTGTTGTCATAGAATTTAGGTTCTACTCTCAATAGATTTTCATTTATGCTTTATATGAAATCTGATCCTGTTGCCATTAGATGTCAATTTCTAATTTTTCTTGCTATTGTGTAACCTCTGTTCTTATTGCCATGAGACTTTATTTTCGCTATCATAAAATCTTGTTTCTACTGTCATGTAACTTTGATATTTGGCTGTCATGAAACTTTGCCTGAAAATGAATCTATATTGTTGAAAGAAAATGAAAGTTTGGCCCAAAACCATGCCCTCTACAGTGTTCTTCTTTCGCTTCGAATCTGTTTTAGTTAGAAACTTAATTTTTTAGTTAGAATTTAAAAATATAGTCTGCATGAAAGTTGTAGGTATGGATGTTTACTAATGAATGACCTTTGATTCACTCAAAAATATTATGTACAACTCTAGATATGATCAAATTAGTAAGTAAAGGTCAAGCTATCACAAATTGGTAAAAGTTTCACTTTGCTCATAATTTAGGCATAGTATACTTTCAAACTCGGTCTTGAGATTAACATAAGACTTGTAGATAATATTCTTAGCTTTAGAATGAGATAATAACCAACTTAATTGAGCTAGTATATTTATAGGTATCATAGTTATAACAAACAATAGTCTTAGACGCATGATAGAAATTGGAAGAGATAGTAAACCTTGACTTAGGGAATGGTATGTCGATCATGAATCTAGTTGAATAATTTTATTTAGATGTATGTGATTTCTTGATGATATGTTTATATTTTATTGGAATGCGGAGTTTTTTGTAATAAAAATTATGAATGATGGTATGCTTGAAGTGTATTATATAGTTGGTGGTATATGCATTCATACATAATGTGGCATTTCATATGGGTAAGCACATAAGTTGAGAGTCAGGTGGGCTCTCAACCTAGTGTTAGGGGTTTTTGTGGTGGCTAATGAGAATGGGCCTATAGAATAGACAAGTGGGTGAATCCCTATAGATGTATAGTCTTGCAAACCTTACAGAAGTAAGCTAATACCAATACTTGTCTATATTCAATAAAACCACAAATATTCCCTAAGGTAGCTCAAGGGACTCCTTGAATGGTCAGAGAGTGAGACCATGGTAGGGGATGGAGCCTATGGGGGCTGCCCAAAAGTTGTAGAAATCTCTATGGAGTCGAGTTAGTATGACATATATGATATAATTACAAATTGGGATTGAAATGCGAATTGAAACTAAAGTGAGTTGAGATCGTTTTGTTTAATGAGGTTATATTACTTATGATCACTAATTTATTGGACTCTCTTTTAAACTAAATCTATCTTTAGTTTATATCTTCATATAATTATGTTTATTTTATATAAATAAGCTTACCTTTGCACTTTGTATTGTCTGACTGTGATGATCATGTGGTTGGCACGGGAGCAAATAGTGATGCAGTTGCAGGTTCTCAGACATCTCACCAATGAAGTGGATTTGGATGATACATGCGGGACAAGATCCCACTTTTGTTGTGCTATTACGTATATGTATATAGTATGAGGATCAACTTAGGACGTGTGTGTAATTGCTTAAGTTTGTTGTGGAGGTCCTCTTGTAGAGGACCATTTTGGTATTGTATGAACTTATGTACCTATGTTTTGTAATGTCACTCTTAAACCTTTATATTATGACGACATATATTACGTGAAGGCTTGTACACATTTACATGAGTGTGTGTAAAAAAAAAAAAAAACTAATATATTATATAAGTAACGAAGTTGGGTCATTATAAATGTATTCATATATTTTCTTGAAAGTGAAAGTCGATATGCACCCTTTCAAGTCTACCTAGGTATGTCGTTGCTATGGATACTCATGCAACAAATGAATATAAATATGAAATAGCACAACATAAATAAAATGCATAATAGTGTTTTCTTTTTTATCGAAAATACATAATAGTTGTAAAAATATATTTTATATAGTTTAATATTAAAAAAAATGAAGGATATTTTGATATATTTTAAACATCGTTCATATAAAAGTTGTATACATTAAATTTTTTGAAACCAAAACATTTGATGATGTCTGACCCCTAATACCTTGATAAGTTTTGATGATAACAAATGTGATAATATTTGATCAACTAATGATTTCAGACTAAGTGATATCAGGAACTAAAGTAAGAACAGACAATGGTATAATCACTTTAACTCTCACTTTCGTCTTAATTGTTTGGTAACTGATAATGATTAAATCATGCTCTATAATTTCTTGTAAATAGACTAAAATAAGCTCTTAACGGATCATGCAAAGTCTATAAACTAGACCATATAAACGGTCTCAGACAGATTATGTGAAGTCTTGGGACAAACAACACAAGTCTTGGACCAGACCATGTATGGAACTCGTCAAACAACGTATAATTCGCAAGCCAGACGATGTTTGAAGCCAAGCCAGACGATGCCTAAGGCTAAAACAGACGATGTTCTTCATTCTAGATCATAGTAAGTTAGACCAGACTATGTTTGTTAAGCCAGACACTGTTTGTGCACGAACAAACCATAGTAAGTCAGACTAGACCATGTCTGTTAAGGTAGACGCTGTCTATGCAGGAACAGAATGTAGTTTGTCATATGTACTGAGGAATACGTGCCTTATAATTAATACTCTACACAAATAAAGGAACTGTTGTAACAGAAAGAAAGGGAGATACTCTTTGACATTACTTTCTTCGATTCCTCGTATTGCTTATATGTCTCAAATTACGTGAAGTGTGTAGGTACAGCTAAAAGACAAATCAACATCGAGATGCATGCCTTATGCTAAAAGCTAAGTGTGACACAGATAGAAACCTGCTCCTGTCACATCAAGCACAGTTAAAGCTACTTCAACACTCTATTGTGAGACAATGGAAAGAAGTCTTCTCCAACATTCAAATTCATGAAGCTCACTATATAAGGATGCTTCCATGAAACGAGAAGTAGAATGAATAGGAACAGAATAATTCAAATCAATCTAGACAGCAGCAAAAGCACTCAAAAAAAAAAAGCCTTGAACACGAGCTGAGAGAAAAAGAGAACACCATCTTCTACAAGCTCATAAAGATTCAACATTTGTTTATATCCTCTCTCTGAGAATTATCTGAATCTTATACATAATTGTATAGAAAGCCAAGAGTGGTTTAGTGATAAAAGAATACTTGGGAAGTATAATCTCAGGGGGAGATTCATACTTGGAACCAAGAGTGGTTTAAAATACTTGTAGCCAGTAGTGGCATAGAGAATATTTGTAGCCAAAAGTGGCAGTGAAGAATACTTGTTTTGTAATTAGTTGATTATAGTGGAACCCTTTTAACAGTTGTTAAAGGAGAACTGGACGTAACTTAGGTTGAATGAACTAGTATAAAAACAAACTCTCATTTGTTGTCTTGTAATTACTATATTCATCTTACCTGCTGTGCTCTTTTGAAAAGATTTCTCAAACTTTGCTTTATAATGATATATTTGCTGGTTTGAACTTACATATATCCAAGAAAGCAATTTGTGAACTAATAGTGTTTAAAAGAAAGTTTTTTAACCCACTATTCAACCCCCCTTCTAGTGTGTTCTTGTGTATTTCAAAATTTAAATATAATTATAAATATCGAAGAGTTTTTCAACATTAAAAAATTGATGATTATAAAAAAAAAATAGCTAACATAAATAGAATATTTAATTGTTTAAAATATATAGTTTTGTACTTTTGAATAAAAAATTATATAAAAATAATTAAACAACATTTGAACCATTAAATTAAATATAAATATCTAAGGTAATTAAATTAGTCTTTAAATTAGTCATAATATATTTGAAGTTATAGTTGTGTCTTTGTTTTTTTTATTTATTAAATTAGTCTTAATATATTTAATATAAAAATGTTATAATATTTCATCATTAAATATACTAAGCAAATCGACTAAAAGAGAACACAAATTAATAATAAAATATAAAAAAACACATATTTAGCATTATCTTTATATTTATTATAATATATTTAATGTTTAATATTTAATTTTATATATAATTAATCGTTAATTAGTATCATATACAAATTTATTTTCATTTTGAAAGCTAAAATAACTTAGAAGTAGACGATTTTGTCTCCCATTACAATATTTTGAATTATGAATAGTAGAATCCATACATTTTAGATTTTATTATTATTAAAATGAAATTCCTTAATAAGAAACCCAACTAAATATATTAGGTTATCAACTTCTATCCATATTTTGAAATCTAATATCATAGTTGTGTATTCATATTTTAATTTTTGAATCAGATAAAATGCATTAATATATAATACCTTTAAAATGGAAAAATAAAATTAATGAATGATTAATATTTAAGATAAATAACTTGAAAAAATTATTTATGAAAATAATAATTTTAAAGGTGAATTGAAAATTAATTAAAGTTTGGGGTGTCTATTTATAAAATAAGTTAAAGTTTAAATATCAAATAATAATAAATTTAAAGTTTATGATGTGTATTTAAAAGGAGTAAAGTTCAAGGACTTGATACTCTTTTCCCTTAAATTTATTTTAAGTTATTTTTTAAAATGTATTAAAATTTAGATATGTTAATTTGGTATGCTTTATTTATCATGTGTCTTCAAAAAAAAAAAAAAAAATTTATCATGTGTATGTTATAATTTTAAAAGTATTTTTGTTCAAAATTATAACTAAGAATTAACAACAAAAATATAAAATTAAACGTATGCTAAATTGATTTGTTTAAATGAATATATTTATATTTATATATATAATATAATAATAAATGAATAAATAAAAATATCATATATTTAAACTCAATAAAATATACAAATTTGTGTTTAGTATTTTAGTATTTTTATATGTTTCATAATTTGTCAAATAGTTAATAGTAAAATGTAATGAGATAAATTTCTATTCAATTATGATGCGTAAATTAAACTCACTTAAGGACAAGTGTACCCTACGCAGTAATAACAATGTATCTAAGTCCAAATATTGAACCCAAAGGACTGATGGTGATGTTTTTACTGGTTTGAGAATTTAAATAGAGTTTTTCTTATAATTCAATTTAGTTGTTTGAGAAATGCACAAAGTAGAATGTTAAGTGATTGCGATAGAAGTGAAATAATTAGAACCTAGGATTGTGGTTTCATTAATAATTCGATTCCTCTGAACCCCAATTTAAAACCCAATTCATATTAATCACTAGCTTGATTTTAATAAGATAATTACTATGATAAAGAGAATTGTCCCTATTCCTAAAACGCAACCCCAATTGATCATAGGAGGTTTTTCACTTTAGAAAAGCATTAAGAACAATCAATAAGTCAGAAGAATAGGAATTAAGAATGATCATACAAAATTCCTAAACTCAACTAGAGCGCAAGTCTACGGTTTATTGTTAATGATCATAAGCAATAAACCAATTCAATTCAAGTTTAAGATGGTCATTCCTTAAATAGGCATTAAGGAACACGCAGTAGTTTTAATTAATAGAGTGAATTAGAGAATTGGGGATTCAGGCTCATCAATTATTAACTACATCACAACCCCTGATTTAGAAGTTAGTTACTCATTATCAGAGGAGAACACAATATATATTATAACTTATAAGCAAAATAGAAGGGAAGAGAGTTTTACAAGGAAATGGTGATTCTTGATAGTTACCACAATCATGGTGATCATAAAATTACGACACTTTAGTTAGCATGGTCGTTTTGTTGGCCGTGTTGTAAGATGACCACAGTCGTGTTGAATGTTAACACAACCGTGCTAAAGAATGAGCACCTAATCCCTCGTTTTGACCTCTTTACAACTCCTTTCCTTAATTCTCAAATTCCTACACACTTAGAACATAAAGTGAAGTTTGCCAATACAAAAGTGATCAAATTCAGTTGAAAACATGGCAATAATCACCCTAGAATTAATATCAAAAAGTGGCTTATCAAATTACTTTTTAAATTTGAATTTGATAATACATGAATTTTATTTTAATTAATAAACATAATTTTTCATCTTATTTTTTAAAATTTCACATTGTCAATTAATGTTTAAATTTATAAAAGGCTTAATTACAATTTTCATCCCCTTAGTTTTCTGAAATGGTGATTTTCATCCATTTGTTTTAAAAGTGAACAATTAGGTCCTCCTAGTTTCAAAAACGCACAAATTTGGTCTCTTCGTCTATTTTAAAGAGTTGACCATTAGTTTTAACGTTGACTTTGTCTACTTAATTTTTTTGAATTAATAATAATGGCCCAACACTCTCCTCCTCCTCTCCAGAACCCTACATTTTTTCCCTCATTGTTCTGAAGTCTCCTCTCCTCTTCTCCTTCGAGACCCAACGACCTTGCCTCCCTTCTCCTCCCCTCTTCTCCTTCCTTTCGGTATTCGTTGCATGAGCCATCAAGGTTGAAGGAGAAGACTTTGTGGAGGTCACACGTCACGGTGGTCGCGTGGAGGTCATGCAGTGGTTACGCGATGGTCTCACGATGGTCGCGTAGTGGTTACTCGAAGAAGAAGAGGAGAGGAGAAGGGAGTCGGGATCGCTGATCTTGGAGGAGAAGAGGAGAGGAGACTTCAGAACAGTAAGGGGGAAATTTTAGCATTCTAGAGAGGAGGAGAAAAGTCTTGGGCCATTATTGTTAATTCAAAAAAATAAGGGTCATTATTGTTAATTCAAAAAAATTAAGTAGACAAAGTTAATGTTAAAACTAACGACCAACTCTTTAAAATAGACGAAAGGACCAAATTTGTATTTTTTTAAACCAGGAGGACCCAATTGTTCACTTTTAAAATAGGGGATGAAAATTGCCATATCAGAAAACTAGGAGGATGAAAATTACAATTAAGCCTTTATAAAATTAATCGTCAATTTAAGGCTAAAATATAATGATGTTCTCTTAACTTATTTTTTGGTTCAAAATTGGTCTCCTAATTTTTAAAAGTTCTAAGATTGTCCCTAACTTATTTAATCAATAAAAAAATGATTCTTTCAAAAATGGTCCCCTAACTTATTTAATTTGAAATTACAATTTACACACAACTATTCTTATTTATAAAAAGTATTTGTAATATTTTTAAAAGTTTAAAATTTTAAGAAATCATTTATTACACGGTCAATATACAGTTTTTTCTCTTTCATATTTAATGCATTTAAACTAACTCACTAAAATGTTAAATTTAACTCACTAAAAAATGTTTTTTTTTTCACAATTCAGACCATAATATCACATATTGCAAAAAAAAATAAAAATAAAATATATATATATATATATATATATATATATATATTTATGAATTTTCACTAAAAAATTTAATTTCTAAACTTAAAAAAAAAATATAATTACAATCCTAGAATTGATTAGATATTAATTTGAATATTTTTGTGAAAAGCAGTTTCACATCATCGTTTAAGTATATTTGGTAAGAAAAAAAATCATCATTTATGAATTTAATATTGAAAAATTAATTAAAGTTTATGATATCAATTAGTCAATTAGTACATATAGTGACTAACATAAATATATCTTTTTTCCTAAATTTGTTTACATGTTATAATGTTAGAACCAATAAATTGAATAATGTCTAACCTCTAATCTTTTGATTGATTTTAATGATAACCAAATGTGATAATATTTAATCAACTAATGGTTTGAAATTGAGTAATTTCAGGGAATCATATTCATCACAGACAATGGTATGATCTCTATTATCTCACTTTATTATATTGACTGAAACCCTTTTCATAACAAACTAAGCATCCAAAGTACTTTTAATCAAACAACGTTGTGTCAAAACAGACTATGAAATGGTCTTAGGAAACACTAAGTGGAGTCTCGGACCAGACCATGTAGTAGTCTTGGAACAAACTATGTGGAGTCTCGGACCAGACTATGCAATAGTGTTGAACCAAACCATGCAGAAGTCACGGACCAGACTATGCTATAGTTGGACCAGACCATGCACAGTCAAATCAGACTATGTCTTAGTTGGACCAGATCATGAGTAGTTCTATGCTCTGCAGACAATGTGCTTAATTATAATAACTTGATTTTATGAACGCACTGTCTAAAAATAGAGAGAGGTAGAACTTTATTGAACACTTTTCAAATACCTCGTATGTCTGTTTGCATATCTTGTGAAATGTGAAGTCTAGTAGGTACAACTAAAAACGCTAATCAGCTTCGAGAAGCACACCTACAGCTAAAAGAAAAGTTGTGACAAGATAAGAACCTGCTCCTATCTGATCAAGCTCAGGCTAAAACAATTTCATCACTCAACTGTGAGATAACGGATCATTCTTCTCCAACGTTCAAATCCATGAAGTTCTGCTATAAATAGATGCTTTCATGCAATGAGAAGACTAACGAAAATATCTAAGGAAAAATGAGCAAGTGAACACAAGTCGAAAAGCAAAGAAAGCACACGTTGAGAAAAGCTTGAAACCCTAGTAAGAAAAGAGAAAGAGAAAAGAAACTTCATCTTTTACAAAGCTCACAAAGATTCAAACACTTGTTCATATCCTCTCTATGAGAGTTACTTGAATCTTATTCATATTTGAATAGAAAGAATACTTGTAATCTTAGGTAGTATAATCTTAGGGGTGAGATTCATACTTGTAACCAGTAGTGGTTTAGAATACTTGTACCAGTAGTGGCATAGAGAATACTTGTAGCCAGAAGTGGTAGTGTAGAATACTTGTTTGTAATCAGTTGATTATAGTGGAATGCTTTAACAATTGTTAAAGGAGAACTGAATGTAGCTTAGGTTGAGTGAACTAATATAAAAATAAGCATTCTACGTTCGTTATCTTGTGCTTATATTTATTCATCTTGCACTCTGTGCATCTTGAAAAGGTTTTAACAACATTATTTTGAAAAAATATATTAGCTTGTTTTAAAACCTTCATATATCTATAAAGGCAACCTTCGAACTTATATATATTGTGAAAAGTTTTATTAACCCACTATTCAACTCCTTATAATGTGTTCTTGTGTATTTTATGTAACAGAGGGTTGTTCATCTTTGGTTTACCCAGACTTGTAAGCAAGGTAACCAAATTTATGAACAAATATTTTTTTGCACATTAACCTAATTAAAATATTTTTCCAAGTTAAAAAAATCTTAAAGAAATAATTTAAAATATTGATATCTGCATTATAATAACAAAATATTCATAAATAAAGTCCATGTGTTAAGTTATTTTAACAATATGCTAATTTAAGATTTTTTTAAAAATTAATTCTTTAATCATGTGCTCAATTTTAAGTAATCATTTTAAAAAGTTTGAATTTCAACAAAAAAAAATTTGCCATCATTATATTTAATTATAAGAGCTAATTTTACAATTATTAATTTAACTCATAAATTTATAATTTCAAGAAAATATTTATAAATTTATAAATAATTAATATTAGTAAATATAATTATTTAATATAAATCATTTTTTGTTTCAAGAGGTATGTGTTTATAACATTATTAATATTTAAAATTTTATAAAAGTATTCATAAGAGATTCTATTATTTTAAAATTTTAATTTAAAATATAATAATAATAATAATAATACATTGTATCAAATTTAATTTGACATTACAACCTTTTTTTAGCCTCTCATGTTTTTAAAACATTTACTCATTTGTCTTTCAAAATTCTCTCTTCACCAAATTTGTTTGTCAAGGACAGCAATGATTTTTTTGAAAGTAAATAAAAAATAAAATCAAATATAATATTTATATTCATCACTGATTTATTTAAAAGTTGAATTTCCATTTTTAAGTTATAACTCAAAGTTTAAATATTCAAATTTAAATATTTTATTTAGATTACCTGTATAAAAAATCCTATTAAATATAATAGTCTAAAACTATTTTTCCCTTTATTTTTGCTAATTTTTTTTTTTATCATATAAAAGATTTCTAAAATAGTATCGTGAAAATGATGCAACTTGTAATTCCTTAATTAATATTCAAAACCCACAATTGATTAAAATGAATTTACTTCCTTAATTTGACTTAAAATTTTGTTCCATTTTTTTATGGTTTTCAAAATTAATATATAATTTTGCATCTCTCATTAATTATATTTTATTAAATTACGATAACTATATTTGATCATGATATATTATTTTAAAATTTTCTATTCAAATATATGATTGTGATTGTACTTAATAATAATAATTAATTGTAATAAATTAAACAACAAAAAATAAAATGGGAAAATTTTCACCAATAATCTTTTATATAATATATTGATATTGATAGATAATAATGTATTAATTCAATTGTTTTTATACTTTAATAGTTAAAAATTTTAAAACGGGCAACTCAAATTTTTCTTCCATAAAAAATGGAAAATTTAAAATATAAAAGTTACTATTTTTATTTTTCATACAGAGATCAAAATCTTATAAAATATCAAGCGAAGATCTAAATTCTTTTATAGAAAATATAAATTTATATTTTTTTATTTCATAATATATATTGAATTTTTACATCAATTTATCAAAGATATTTTTTTAATTTATACATAACAAAGATGATATATTTTTATTGATTTATTTGATATATATAAATCTTTATGGTTATTAGTTATGTTAATGAATTTAAATGCCTTGTGTTTTATTATTAGTTATAATATTTTTTAAAATAATCCAATTAGGAATAAACAAATATAATTATTACTTTAAATAACTAATTTAAAATATGCGTTAAAACTATCATTTTAAACTCGTACTTACAAAGCTAATTTTTTATTGCCATCGAAATTTTCAAATTTATATATCATGATAGTCATTTATGATGTTTATTACTTTAAATAGATATACTTTATTATGAGAGATGGGATAATTTATATATATATATATATATATATATATATATATATATATATATTTTGTAAATATCTTTAAAATGAAATAGATATCTTTTTTGTAAGATGAGATAATTTTTTTTTGATAATTTTAAAATTTATATAACAAGATAATTTTTAATTACCATACATGAATGTTAATCTGTTTTCATATTTTTTATTGATTAAAATTAAGTTTTTTTTTTCTATAAATTACTATTTGTAAATTTTCACGTATCATTCTAAATTTATAATATTTTAATTATTATGATAAATTACTTTTATCGATCAGCGTAGTAATCATGACAATATACGTATTGGTCAAATTTTTTCTAATGTGCTATTTTACTATTTCATCAAATAAGCTAAATTTGGAGACTCCAATAATTTTGGCAATGAATAACTTTCACTTATGCATTAAAATATGCTTTATTACAAAATTGATTTCTAATTTAAAATTGCAATGATTTTTTTTTGCTGGAGGTACGGGCAAATAGCTCTAGAATCACAGACTATATATTATTCATCAACTGTAAACATGTTACATTATTAATCTCCATAATGGAGTGTTGCGTAAAGGAAGAAATTGCATGAAAGTAAAAGCTATCATAGTTAATATTCTTACCATGTTTAGCAAAGGAATCAGCTAAACAATTTAGCTCCCTGTCAATATAGATAAAAGAACATTGGTGAAAACCATAATAGACCTTCCCAATCTCATTAAGGAGGTCATGGAACTAATCACTACTATCCCATCCCATGTTTAACCTTTGAATTGCCTCCACAAAGACTCCACTCGAGCATCATCAAGGTGATTACCTTTTTTGAATTGTTGTCAATTATTTATAAAATTCATAATCTATATTTTGGTGGTGCTTAAAAAACTAAAAAATAATCATAATATCTCACGTAAATAAAACTACTTTAATCATATAAAATGTCATAAGAAATTTAATAAACAAATATATTGATTACTTTAAATAAGTAATTTAAAATATTTGTCAAAACTATAATTTTAACATGTTAGTACAAAGCTACCTTAAATAACAATAATTTTTTTTTTTTATCATTTCCAAATTTACATAACATGATAATTTTTTATTATTGTACATTAACAGACAGGTTAATCTGATTTCGTATTTTTATTTATCAAGATTAAGTTTTGTTTTCCAATATAGTTAAAGCTTTCACACATTATGATAAATTTATAATATTTTAATTATTATATAAATTATTTGTTTCAGCGTAGTAGTCATGACAATATATGTAGGGGTCAACTTGCTTCTAACATGCCATTTTATTATTCCATCTTATACATTAAATTTGGAGAGTCGGATAATTTTGTCAATAAATAACTTTCACTTATCTTTAAGATATGCTTCATTACAAAATTGTTTTTTAATTTAAAAATGCAATACCATAAAAGTATTCTAATCAGTACAAAAATCCTAATCCTAATAATTATAATATTGAAATCTTCCTTGACTGGAAGACCAAACAATGATTTCATTTTAATTCTAGTTTCCCTAAAATAAAAAGACAGATTATTGTTAGTATTTTTAGTAAAGTAGTAAAAACAATGCTAATAAATTAAATTAATTTTTTTTAATGGAAGTTTAGTCTACCAATACCTTAAGAGAAGGGCCAAGAGGATCCCAACAGAGTTGGAAATCTCGTGACTCCCCATCACGGACAAAGGCAGTTGCATTTTATTAAAATAAAGGGAAAGAAAAACAAGATAAAAGTGGGAGGACTAGGCCAAAACCCACAGAAGGAAACGATTAACAACATAGGGGGATTATGTCAAAACCCATGATTAAAACCAATGCTAATAAAGCAACTTAGTAAGTTTGGAATGTAGTGAGTCGGCCTTCGCGCCCTCTGTCATTGACCTTCGCGCCCTCGCGCAGCGCACCGCTTTCATCACGCCCTCATGCCCTCGTCCCCTCGCCGCCCTCGCACCTCGTCGAAATCGCCATACCAAGTACTTTGCTCTCCATCACCCTCTTCTCATCTCACGAACCTTGATTTGATCTATTGTGTTGTTCTTAACATTTGATCTATTAGTTATGTTATCGTGTTTTGTTGTTGTGTTCTGTTGTTGCTGTGTTATCTTGAATGATTCTGTATCATCTGTTTCTCCATCTCCTATTGCTCCAAATGTTCTTACATAAAAAATGCCTGAGCCATTGTTATAGCTGTCATTGTGAGTAGGCTTTGAAGGTTTAGAAGATTTATGAGAATGTGAATGCTTGTGTTTTGTATGATGAGAATGATGATGCCTAGCTTGGATGAGAATAACTAAACTAGTTGAAGCAAGGAAAAATATGCAGAATGCTAGTGGTAAAATCTAAGAATGCTTTATTCTAAACAAACTAGTTGAAGCAAAATAAACCAAGAAAGAGAAGAAATTTATTACTACTGTCTAGTCTTTAAGACTTCGAAAACTTGAGTGAGACCAATTTCGCTTAGTAATTGCTATAGGAGAATATAACAAGTACTTTCTCATTGTTAACTAATTAGACCCTGAGTTTTGGGAAGTAGAAAGAAAAGAAAGCTCTTTTAGTAGTACAAGTGAGAGCACCATGAGCACTAGCTAGAACACAAGTTGCAATAAGTTTAAGTGAGTTTGGCCCTTGGAGTTTAGATGTTGTCTGTTATGTTTCTATTAATGTTTTAGATCATGTTGGCTTTGAAATCTATGCCATATTGGATAAGGATGCTTACTTTTCTTTTATTTTATTTTTTAAACAGGATTTTAAAATAAATTGAAATGGATGAGTCGATTAGTAAACCACCTTTTGATGTTAATGTTACTGATGATGTAATTGAGAATGAGGATGAGGATACTGAATGTGAGGAGGAGAATGGTGATGATCTTGAATTTGTTGAACCATCAAGTAAAAAGGCCAAGAGTTTAACATCGAATTGTTGGAAATATTTTACTAAAATTGGTGTGTGTAAGGATGGAAAATAAAGGGCAATGTGTAACGCATGTAACCAAAAGTATGTAATTGGTGGTAAAAAATATGGAACTTCATCTTTAAATTGTCATGTTTTGCTATGTAAGAAAATAAAAAATGAAGATATGGGTCAAATGATATTAGACATGCAAGGAAAGTTAAAGCCAAAAAAGATAGATCAAATGGTTGTGCGTGAGTTGTTGGCTGATCTAGTTCTTATGTGTGGGTTGCCTTATAAATTTGTTGAGTACCCGGAGTTTAGGGCCTTTGTTGCTTATTTGAATCCTGATTCTACTCCAATTTCTAGAAATACATCTAAGAGTGATATTGGGAGAGTTTATGGGAAAGAAAAGATCATACTTAAAAGGGGTGTTGGCTAGCATTCCTAGTAGAATTTGCTTAACTTCTGATTTGTGGACATCTTGTAACACTGAAGGATATATTTGTTTGACTGCACATTATGTTGATTTAAATTGGAAGTTAACTACTAAGATCCTTAACTTTTTCATATGCCTCCCTCTCACACTGGTTTTGAGTTGTCTAAGAAGATTAATGAATGTTTGCATGAATGGGCAATTGAGAATTTTTTTTTTCTATCACTTTAGATAATGCTTCTGCCAATGATGTTATGCAAAATACTTTAAAAAGTCAACTTGTTTTGCAAAATGGATTGGTATGTGATGGTGAATTCTTTCATGTGCATTGTTGTGTTCATGTTTTAAATCTGATTGTTTAAGAAGGATTAAAGGTACTTGGTTCTGCTTTGGATCAAATTAGGGATAGCATCAAATATGTGAAGGTTCGGAGAGTAGAATGATAAAATTTAAACAATGTCTTGAAAAATTTAGTGATATTGATTCATCAAGTGGGTTATGTTTAGATGTGCCTACCAGATGGAACTCAAGTTATCTGATGCTCTATAGTGCAATTAAATATCAACATGTTTTTACAAGCTTGCCCTTGATGGATGAAAATTATAAGTACTGTCCTTCTACGGAAAAATGGGAAAGTGCTAAAAAGATTTGTAAATTCTTGATGCCATTTTATGATATAACAACCTTGATTTTTGCCACAAGTTATCCCACTTCCAACTTGTATTTTTTACAAATTTGGAAAATTGATTGTCTTTTAATTGATAGTATGAAAGATGAAGATAGGGTTGAAAAGAATATGGCTGAAGTCATGAATGAGAAATTTGAAAAATATTGGGATGAGTATAGCATTGTGCTTGCATTTGGTGCTATTTTAGATCCAAGGATGAAGTTTGAAACATTGGGTTTTTGTTTTGAAAAAATTGATCCGCTTACTTGGGAAATGAAATTGTTAAAGATAAAGGACAAATTGTACATGCTTTTCTCTCAATATTCTAGCAATGGTTCAACATCAAATGATCGTAAGCGGAAGCATGTTTCTACTTCTGATTCCAAACCTAGCCTCTTTGATGCAAGTTACTTTGTTTTATTTGAATTTTATTATTTATTTTTCCCTATTGTATATTTATAACTTTTACCTTTTCTTATCATATTAGGAATTAAAAATGTGTAAGCTTCAAGTTTCCAGTAGAACGGGATAGACTTAACTTGATATATATCTAGATGAACTAACTTTAGATTGTGATTTTACGGAGCAACTGGATGTCCTACAATGGTGGAAGAATAATAGCCAACATTTTCCAGATCTTTCCTTGATGGCCAGAGACCAGTTATCCATTCCTATTGCCATAGTTGCATCTGAGTCTGCATTTAACATTGGTTCTTAGATTCTTAACAAGTATAGAAATCGTTTCTTACCTGAAAATGTGGAAGCAATTATTTGTACCCAAAGTTGGAAGTGTGGATTTGTTGATGGTATTTCATTTAAATTTATTTAAATTATTTTTTATATTTATGTTATTTTGATAACCATTTTAGTATTGTAACTTTGAATTTTTTTTTTCAATCTAATGTGATATAGGATATGAGTTGGAAGGTGACAAAGAGAGACAAGTAGTGGAGGGGAGTTCTTCCAAGGCCGGATCTAATGTGGTTGAAATTGTTGACTGAATTGTAATTTCTAATTTGATATTGTGGTTTAAGACACTACTTGAAGGATATGAGTTTTTTTATTTATTTATTTAGTATTTTGATTTAAGACTAATTTGTAATTTGGTATTGTGGTTTAAGACATAAGTTTATGAGACTATGAGTTTACTTCTTTTTTTTCATATATACGATTCTTAATTATTTAATTAAGAGTGTCAATAGATAATAAACAAATCATCACGCATGAATGATAAACTAAATAATAATATGATAAAAAATCGTCTAAAGAAATAAACGGATTAATATTCTTTATTGTAAAAAGAAAAAAATTAATTAATTAAAATGAAGCAAATATCGAAAAACGACATAATTCTTTAACAAAAAAATTACTTTGTATTTACTATCTAATCTGTCTTGTTGTAATAATAATTTAGAATATAATAATTGAGAATAAAAAAATATATAGAAATAATTTTTTTTTTTGAAAAAAAAAAGTTGAAAATTGGCGTGCCAACTTGTCAATTTGCCTGATGGCGGGGCGGGTTGGCTCGTCTGGCTTGTGCTGACCACCCCTGCCTCGCCTCTGGCAGGTCCAACCTGCCTTGCCCTGTTTTGGGTGGGTTGGCCCGCTTTGCCACCCCTACCCGCACTTTCACTCCTTTTTTCTTTTCCTTTTGTTGTGGTATGGAGGGGTAGTCCTGGTCAGCTATATCATCCTCCCTAGAAAGGAAATGTGAGATAAACCTCATGTCCACTTGCATCTAAGGGTGCAACTCAGAGGATCTAGTCTCTTCTTCATATAGTTCTTCAACCCAATTTCTCACATGTCTAGTGCCAAAGCTGGGGTTCTGAGAGGCAACAGCTGAAGTAGTATGAGGAACCTTTGAAGATACAACTTCGCATTTAGAACTAGTGTCTTATTCTGCATAGAATCATCCTCTTCATGGACAACAACCTTTGCTGCCTGATTTCCTTGATCCTCATTCCCGCCCTCATTAGTTATGGTATCCTTGTCCTCATCCCTAGGGCTCTCATCTCCACAAAGGTTATATGGTATCTCTCCCTCCGTGTTACCTTCCGTACCATGGTGCCTCTTGGAGTTATTTTTCTTTTTGGATTTGGAAACCACTAGCTGGAATGGTTCCTCTTTGTCTAGTGAATGTTGTTCAGAATCCTCAACCATGTCTACCCATGCCTCAAGGCATTGAATCCTATAACCAAAGGCAGAGGAATCCGAATGCTCCGCCTTCACATCCAAAGGGGAGTTGGGGACAAATTCCTCTTCATCATCAGCACAAGCATGAAATACACAAGAACACACTAGAAGGGGGGGGGGGGGGTGTTGAATAGTGGGTTTAAAACTTTTCGCAAATACTATTAGTTCACAAATTTCCTTCTTGGATATATGTTAGTTTAAAACAATAAATATATCCTTGCAAGGCAAAGCTTAGAAAATATTTTCAAAAGAGCATAGTGAGCAAGATAAATATTTGTAAGCACAAGACAGCAAATGATAGCTTGTTTTTATACTGGTTCACTCAACCTGAGCTACGTCCAGTTCTCCTTTAACAACTGTC
Source organism: Amphicarpaea edgeworthii (assembly GCA_014843725.1). NCBI lineage: Eukaryota > Viridiplantae > Streptophyta > Magnoliopsida > Fabales > Fabaceae > Amphicarpaea > Amphicarpaea edgeworthii. The sequence goes on from CM026329.1 coordinate 10,955,542, forward strand.
AAAGGGTTCCACTATAATCAACTAATTACAAAATAAGTATTCTTCACTGCCACTTCTAGCTATAAGTATTCTCTATGCCACTACTGTCTACAAGTATTTTAAACCACTTCCGGTTACAAGTATGAATCTCCCCCTAAGACTATACTTCCCAAGTATTCTTTTATCACTAAGTCACTCCTGGCTTTCTATACAAAAATGTATAAGATTCAGATAACTCTCAAGGAGAGGATATAATCAAATGTTGAATCTACGTGAGCTTGTAGAGGATGGGTGTTCTATTTCTCTCAGCTCGTGTTTAGGACTTACTCTTAGAATACTTTCTCTTACTGTCTAGATTTTTTCGTTATTCAGTTCACGTTCTTTCGTTTATCTCTTTTTTTATTTAGTTCCTTCCACACCTTTTTTGTTTCATAGAGGCTTCCTTATAAAGTGGGCTTCATGAATTTGAACGTTGGAGAAGACTTCTTTCTGTTGTCTCACACAGTAGAGTGTTGAAGTAGCTTTGACTGTGCTTTATCTGACGAGAGCAGGTTTTTGTCTCTTGTTATAATTTGTCTTTTAGCTAAAAGTGTGCATCCCAATGCTGATTGGTTCTTTTGGCTGTACCTACACACTTTACATAGTACGAGACTTGCAAGTGATACGAGGAATCAAAGAAAGTAATGTCAAAGGGCATCTCCCTTTGTTTCAGTTGCAATAGTGCCTTCATTTGAGTAAAGAATTAATTATAAAACATGTATTCCTCAGTACTTATGACAATTTACATTCTGTTCTTGCATAGACAAAGTCTGGCTTAACAAAAATAGTCTGGTCTTGATTAAGTATGGTCTGTTCATGCACAAACAACATCTGTCTTTAACAAACACATTCTTATTGAAAAGACATGGTCTGTTCTAGCCTTAGACATCGTCTGGCTTAACAAACACATTCTTAATTAAAAGACATCGTCTAACACTAGGCATTAGACATCGCTTGGCATCAGACATTGTCTGGCCTTGCATCAGACATCGTTTGGCACTTGGCATCAGACATTGTTTGGTGCTTGGCATCAGACATCGTTTGGCCTTGGCTTTAGACATCGTCTGGCGCTTGGCATTAAACATCGTCTGGCCTGGGCATCAAAGCATAAATAGTGAATAACTTATTTAAATCTGTTTAAAGCCAATTTCAGTGCTAAATTTAACCATTATAAGTTCTTAGACATTAGAGCGTAGGATTTGAGTTGAGAGATTTTACCATTGTCTATTCTTACTTTGATTTCCTAAAATCACTTAGTCTGAAATCATTAGTTGATCAAATATTATTACATTTGTTATCATCAAAACCTATCAAGGTGTTAAAGGCTAGACATCATCAAATGTCTTGGTTCTAACAAGCCATGCTCTACATCACCATGGGCGTGCTCCTCTTCAGCACGACCGTGCTCTGCTTCAACATGGTTGTGTTCTGTTTTAGCACGGCCGTGCTCTGTTTCAGTATGGTCATGGTTCCTTGTTTCTACGTGCTTTGTTACAACATAGTCGTGTTCTACTTCAGCATGGTCATGCTCTACCTCAACATGGTCGTGTTCTACTTTAGCATGGTTGTGGTGTACCTGAGTATGTGTTGGTTTTGGCACAAACTGTGGCTTTGCCCTAGGTGCTGGCTATGGTCGTTCCTCCCTACCCTTGGCCAAGGGTTTAGTGTGCCTACAACTTGCCAAAGAGTGGTCAATGATTTGACAATTGCTGCAAAATTCTAGAATGCGTTCATAAACCAAATCAACATAAAAAGCAAAACCGTTTCTCTCCACCATGATCCTGTCTCTCAATGGTTTCTTTAAGTCCACGTGTACAAGGATCCTAGCAAAATGTCCAAACGTTCTAGAGGCCGTAGCCTCATCAATAGCCAAAGGAGAACTAATGCCATGGGCAATAGCAAACAGAATACGTTGTCTCCAATATTCTTGCGGTAAACCAAAAATACGTACCTAGCATTGTGTGTTGGTTTGCTTGACTAGATGAGGGTTGAAGTCCGGTGTCCAAGCAAAGAGTCTGAGAATCCTAGGAGAAAGGTTCCACGATCCTCTAGCAAGAAAGTCACACATATCCTCCAAATTGGCAAATGAAAATTCAAAGAATCCGTTGCCTAAGGAGACCAATTTCTAGTTGTCCGGTGGATGCCAAGCCTTGAGTAGTTTCTCCTTCAAATCATGAGTCCTAGGGGGTGTGGAACCCTTAGGAAGGATCAGTCGGGCATGGAGGCTGTGCTTGCACTTAGCCAAGCCAGCAAGATACTCCTCCTTTAGAATTTTGACGGCAAGGTCATCTCCTTTGATGTAGGGTGGAGAAAATTGGTTGAGCGGAATGGTGCAAGTGTTTTTCAGGGTCACAACAAAGGATTGGTGGTGGCTAGGGTCTGAGGCAGCATGGAAGGAGGTAGAAGGGTGTGACGGCTAGGCGTTGGGTGGAGCCAAGCAGCTATAGGGTAGGGTTGCCAAACGTGTTGCCATCTCTCAAAGGAGAGAGGGCAGGGCGATTTTGCTTGATAAATTAAATTAATTGTTTACCTTTTTAGAATTGTTGTCAATTCTTTATAAAATTCATCATCTATATGTTGGTGGCACTTGAAAAACTAAAAAAAAAATAATCACAATATCTTGTGTAAACAAAAGTACTTCAATCACATAAAATGCATAAGAAATTTAATAAAAAAATTAATATAATCATAAATAATTAGTTTTGTTTTGCCTCAAAATTCTTAATATGATGGTTGTCAAATAATATTGCACTTTCTATTTTGCTACTAAAAGTGAAAAAAAAAAAAGGTAAATGAAAAAAAATATTACAACTAATTCTAAGGTAAATGAATATTGTTTTACCTTTTAATTTTTTGAAGCAACAATTCTTCTTTTTTTACCATTTTTCAAAGTTGAGTCTTATCCGTGATCATAGTTGAACCCAGCCAATAGAAAATAATTTGAGACAATGAACCTGCAACAATAAAATTATAATTTTCAATAATTATAAAATAATTAATTGACCTTGTTGTCAATTGGAGATATTGTTGCAAGTGAATACTCGTTTTTCCAATCATTCCATAACTTTTCAAACTGGCTTTCCTACAAAAACAGAAAATTTATAAAATAATTAAAAAAAAATAGCTAAAAATAAGAACAAATTAATAACCTCTAACATGTATAATGAGGGGTGAAAAAGGAGAGATTGCTCCAAACAAAATAAAAATCACTTCAAAAGAAGAAAGTGAAAGTGCTCGAATAATTATCTCACCTCATATAGAAAAAGTTTAAAAAATAATTGCATCTTCTAAATTAATCAGAATCAACTGATATATATTGATTTTTTTAATTATAATATTTACTTATTATATTATTGATATTATCAAATTATATTGATATATTATATTTATTGGTTAGGATCAATTATCCATATTTATATTAATATTAATTAGAATCAATTTTCAAGAAATATTTTGTTAGAGCTCACCAGAGTGTGACATGTGTGCAACCTAGCCTAGTTAGCAAGTGTCTTTTATATAATACTAATTTTTTTGCCCATGCCATGCACATACTATTTCTTTAGTCATTGTTATGTATAATATATATTAAATAAATATATAAATATGAATTTATAAAATAATTATTTTGAAATTTTAAATATAATATATAATAAATAAATATAAAAAGATGAATATAAATAATCAATTTGATTTATTTGTATTTAAATAAAAAATAATAATTAATTTTTAATTAAAATACTTTCTATTTATTTAATAGATACATATCAAAACTTAATTTAAATGAAAACCAATAAAAATTAATTAATTACATAAATATCAATTTTTAAAAATGTAAATTCAATTTTATAATAAATGGATACCAACCACAACTTGAAAATAATTTTTTTAGAATTATTTAATTTGAAGAATTATAATTCTCTCTATTTTCGAAAGCAAACAAAAAATATCTTGCAATGTACAAAAAATATTTTTAACAACATGTACAAATTTATTAAATATTTTCAATTTCAATTAAACATTAACAACACATTTTAAATTATTAAAATTACTTAATTGGCTTAATACCCCTTTTAGTCCCCAAGTTTGATTTAATTGCCTATTTTTTGGTTTTCAAGTTTAAAAAATAAATAAATTTGGTCCCCAGGTTATTTAAAATGCTCCAATTTAATTTTTGGTTGTTAATTTTCATAATGATGTTAAATCTTATATTTGTGATGTGTCACCTTACAATATTATAATCTTATTTTTGCTAACTGTTTATTTATACTTATTATTATAATCTCAATTTATTAAAAATGCTTCAATTTAGTATTTGGCAGTAAATAATTTTACATTACAATACTAATTTACGCTCAACTATTCTTAGTTTCAAGAAAGTATTTATAATATTAATAAAATATTAGAATTTTATATTATTTTAAGACAGTTGAAAATAATAACTTGAATATAATTATTTAATCCTAACTATTCCAATTTCAAGAAAATATTCATAAGATTTTTTTTGTTTGAATTTCAAAAAAGCATTTAAGATTATTATAATTAATTTAAATAAGTAAATTTCAAATTATTAATTTAACTTGTAATATTTATAATTTAAATAAAATATTTATAAATTTAAATAATTAAAATTAGTAAATTCAATTTAGTTATTTGATCTAAATTATGTTTATAAAATTCAACTTCAAGAGTTATTTATAACATTCCTAAAAATAAAAAAATTCAGGAAAGTCTTTTTAAGAGTTTCAAATATTTAAAGTTAAGAAATATAAAATCACTAATTTAATTTCACATATTTTTAATTTTTTATATCAAAAAATTATACACTGATCTTGATTAAATCATAAATGCATATAATGACTTAGTTTTTACATTGAAATAAATAATTAAAAAATATTTTTCTTCTAGAAAAAAAACAAAAACTATTAAATCAATGTAGGGGACAATTTTATTTGCATTCAATAAGTTAAAAACTTATTGTAGGATGTCATTTTGTCTCCAATTATTATTTTTTGAATTTTGAAATAGTTTTTGAAAAATTAAATTATTAATTACAAAAAAATATTTTGAATTAGAGCTTCGTGTTGTTATATTTTCAAATTGAACGATTAAAATTTTGTTTTCATAACATGATATTATATTTTAAAATTTGGATGAATATCATTAGTTAAAAAAATATCCAGAGAAAATTTTATTTACATTTAAAAAGCCAGCCTTTAATTAAAAGAAATATTTAATGTTATTTTTATATTATTCAATAAATTATTTTTATTAATTAAATGATATTTTAAACAAATATTAAAAAAATCCATTTACTTAATAGTTAAGGTAATAATTGATTTTCGTTCGTTAATAAAATCAACTTTCCAAATTAATCCCCCTATTAATTTCCACAATAATTATGATAATAAATAATTTCTATTAATTATTTTCACTAATTTAATTATATTTTTCATTTAATATTGTTAGAATCAAGACATTGGATGATGTTTGGTCCTTAATCTTTTAATTGATTTTGATGATAACAAATGTGATAATATTTGATAAACTAATGGTTTGAAATTGAGTAATTTCAAGGAACCAAACTCATCACAGACAATGGTATAATCTCTTCTATCTCACTCCACTATATTGAGCGTCTAAAAGTTTTTCATAACAAATCAAGCGTCCAAAGTGCTTTTAATCAGACAAACGTTGTGTCGGAACAGACCATGAAATGGTCTCAAGAAAGACTAAGTAAAGTCTCGGACCAAACCATGCAATAGTCTTGGAACAGACTATGCAAAGTCTCGAACCAGACCATATAGTAGTCTTGGAACAGACTATGCAAAGTCTTGGACCAGACGATACAAGTCTCAGACCAGACTATCCAATAGTGTTGGACTAGACCATGCATAAGTCTTAGACCAGACTATGCTATAGATACCAAACCATGCACAGTCAGACCAAACCATGTCTTAGTTGGACCAAACCATGAGTAGTTCAATGCTTTGTAGACAACTTGCTTAATTATTGTAACTTGACTTTATAAATGTTGTGTCTAAAAACAGGAAGAGAGGTATGAAATACACAAGAACACATTAGAAGGGGGGGTTGAATAGTGAGTTGTAAAAACTTTTTTGCAAAGAATATTAGTTCACAAGTTGCCTTTAGAGATATACATAGGTTTAAACAAGCAAATATATCCTTTCAAGGCAAAGCTTTAGAAACCTTTTCGAAAGTGCACAACGTGCAAGATGAACAAATGTAAACACAAGACAATAAAGGTAGAATGCTTGTTTTATATTGGATCACTCAAACTGAGCTACGTCCAGTTTTCCTTTAACAACTGTTAAAGGGTTCCACTATAATCAATTCATTACAAAACAAGTATTCTTCACTGCCACTCTTGGATACAAGTATTCTCTATGCCACTATTGGCAACTAGTATTCTAAACCACTATTGGTTACAAGTATAAATCTCTCCCTGAGATTATACTTCCCAAGTATTCTTTAACCAATAAGCCACTCCTGGCTTTCTATTCAAATAAGAATAAGATTCGAATAACTCTCAAAGAGAGGATATGAAATTGATTTGAATCTCAAGGAGCTTTGTAGAAGATGAAGTATCTTTTCTCTAAGCTCTTGTTTCTCATTGGGTGTTAGCTTTTCTTAGAATGCTTTTCAACTTGTGTTTGCTTTGTTAGAACTAAGACATTGGATGATGTCTGGCCCCTAATCCTTTGATGGGTTTTGATGATAACAAATGTGATAATATTTGATCAACTAATGATTTGAAATTGAGTAATTTCAAGGAATCAAAATGATCATAGACAATGGTATAATCTCTCCATCTCACTCTATTACTTTAATTGTCTGATAACGCTTTAATAATACATCAAACATCCAAAGTGTTCTTAATTGGACTAAGTTAAGTATCGAAACAAACCATGTGAAGGTCCTTATAATAGAGAGTCCAAGTCTTGGAACAGACTATGCAAAGTCTTAGACTAGACCATGCAATAGTCTTGGAATAGACCATGTGAAGTCTAGGACCAAACGATAAAAGTCTTGGACCAAGCTATGCATAAGTATTGGACCAGACCATGCATGGAACTAGGACCAGACTATGTGATAGTTGGACCAGACCATGCATAGTTAGACCAGACCAGGTCTGTGTTAAAGTAGACCATGCTTGTATCAGACTAGACCATGTCTATGTTGGACCAGACCATGTCCTTGCTAGACCAGACCATGTGCTATTTTAGGTGCTAAGGAATATGCGTTTAATTATCATCTCTTGACTTTAAGAACGCACTGTCTGTTACAAAAAGTAAGGAAGATACTCTCTGAATTACTTTCTTCTATTCCTTGTATGACTTCTTGCATGTCTCAAAAAGTGTGAAGTTATGTAGGTACAACAAAGGGCTAATCAGCTTTGAGAAGCACACCTAAAGCTAAAATCATGCCGTGACAAGACATGAACCTACTCCTTTCAAATCAAGCTCAACTAAAGCGACTTCAGCACTCTATTGAGAGACAACAAAAACCTTTCTTCTCCAACTTTCGAATTCATGAAGCTCTACTATAAATAGATGCCTCCATACAACAAGAAGACTAACAAACTTGAACTAAACAAACAAGAGAACAAGAACAAGCAAGCAAAAGAAAGAGAAAGAAAAGCAAATACATAGTGAGAAAAAGAGAGCTTAGAGAATAGAATACTTCATCTTCTACACAGCTCCTTGAGATTCAAACCAACTTCTTATCCTCTCTTTGAGAGTTATTCGAATATTATTCATATTTGAATTGAAAGCCAGGAGTGTCTTAGTGATCAAAGAATACTTAGGAAGTATAATCTCAGGGCGAGATTTATACTTGTAACCAGTAGTGGTTTGGAATACTAGTTGCCAATAGTGGCGTAAAGAATACTTGTAGCTTGGAGTGGCAGTGAAGAATACTTGTTTTGTAATCAGTTGATTACAGTGGAACTCTTTAACAGTTGTTAAAGGAGAACTGGACATAGCTTAGTTGAGTGAACCAGTATAAAACAAGCGTTCTACTCTTGTTGTCTTGTGTTTACACTTGTGCATCTTGCATGCTCTACACTTTCGAAAGAGTTTCTAAAAGCTTTGCCTTGAAAGGATATATTTGCTTGTTTAAACTTACATATATCTTTAAAGGCAACTTGCAAACTAATACTCTTTGCAAAAAAATTTCTAGTCCATTATTCAACCCCCCCCCCCCCCCCCCCCCCGTTCTAGTGTGTTCTTGTGTATTTCATGCTTGCTTGCTTTTCTTTAGCTTGAGTTTGATTTGATAGGCACAAGTTCCTATCTTGTCACAACTCTGCTTTAGCTGTAGGCGTGCTTCTCAAAGTTGATTAGCCTTTTTGCTGTACCTACAAGACTTCACACTATTTGATGCATGCATGATGCGATTCCAAGCCACGCAAGCTTGGTTTGGACCGTCCGGAAGCAAATCAAAGAGCTTCATTGAAGCTCGATCAAGAACTCAAAAAAAAGGAAAAGCGGAAAAGAAGAAGAAGATGAACTAGAACGACGCCACAATCTACAAGGGAACGATAAGCCGAGGTGTATTCGCCACAAGGAAAGCTTCCTTGATAAGAATCAATGGTCTTTTCTCAAAAACCAAAAAGAGACTAAGTTCTCAACTAAGCAACAAGCTTATTTCATTCACAAATGAGGTTCTTCTCAACTATTTATAGAGCTAGGCCTTAGAAGAGAACTAAGTAACTAATCTCCACTTAAACGCATCATTTTAAGGCCTAATTACACAATCCTAAAGCCCCTTAGACAAGTAAACAAGGTTTTCAAAAATTTCCACGATAGACCTCCGCTAAGCTCAACCTTGCGCTTAACGCCACTCTTCTTTGTGTCTACTGAGCTCAACGCTGTGCTGAGCAAGCTGCTAGCCGAAGCAAAACTCCGTTGAGCTCAACGTTGCGCTGAGCGACCTGTTGGCCAAAGCGAAACTCTGCTGAGCTTAATGTTGTGCTGAGCGAGCTGGTCAACAAATTTCCAAGTGCTCCAATTTAGCTCCTTTGGACTTCTTCCTTCTTGGCCTTTGATGAATAACCCTTCCTTTAGTCTCTTGGTCATTTCTTATTGAAGAATCTTGGCCTTGGACCTTGTCATTGGTCCCTTTAATTTGTGAAGTGACCCTAGGTCCTCATGTTCCTTAGATAGCCCTTTATTATCCCCTCCTTCTTGAAAAGAATCTGACCTCGGATTCACATATAAAATACTTGCATCACAAAGAAGAAAGATCAGTGATATTGAAGCTAGAACTCACCCCATACTTGCTTGGTAAGTCAATCTTGTAGGCATTGTCATTAATCCTCTGAAGGACCTTGAAAGGATTATCACCCCTAGGTTGGAGTTTAGATTTCCGTTGTGAGGGAAACCTATCCTTCCTTAGATGACCTAAACCCAATCACCGGGGTCAAATACCATGGGTTTTCTCCCCTTGTTTGCTTGCCTTGCATATTGCTCCATCTTCTCAATTTGATTTCTTACCTTCTCATGGAGATCCTTCACAAAGTGGCTCTTGAAAGCCCATCCTTACTCAAAATAGAAGAATCATTAGGTAAAGGAATTAGATCAAGAGGAGATAAAGGATTAAAGCCATAAACAACCTCAAAAGGAGAAAAAGAAATGGTAGAGTTGGTTACCTTGTTATAGGCATGGGATGCATCACATTCATTTGCAAAAGATTTTGAAAATTTTGGTAAAGCAAGAATGGGTGTATTTTTGGCCTTTGCTTCAATTCATTGAAGTCTTTCTCTTGTTCACTCTCCCATTTAAATCCCACATTTTTCTTAACAATTTCATTCAATGGAGATGCTATAATACTAAATTCCTTGACAAATCTCCTATTTTTGAGAAGACACAAGAACCACGAAGTTCATCCAACATATCATCAAGTCTAGGGATAGGATGTCTATACCTCACGATGATGTTGTTGATGGGTCTACAATTTGTGCACATCCTCCAATTGCCATCTTTCTTTGGGACTAGGATGATCGGCATTGCACATGGGCTCAAGCTTTCTTTCACCCACCCTTTTTGCATCAACCCTTCAAGTTGCTTTTGTATCTCCTTTGTCTCTTCCGGATTGCTCCTATAGGCAGCCCTATTAGGAAGTGAAGCTCCTGGAACAAGATCAATTTGATGCTCAATTCCTTTTAAAGGAGGCAAGCCATGGGGAAGGTCTTGTGGAAAGACATCCTCAAACTCCTTCAAAAGTGCATCAAAACCTTGAGGCAACTCAAGAGCACTAGAAGACAAATACATGTAATTTGGAATGAGCAAATACATTTGTTGCCTAGCAAGCATTACTCTTTTTACCTCTTTAGGTTTCATGAACAAACTCTCTTTTATCACTAATTGTTTTTCACTCTCTTTTTCTCTTTTCTTTTGATATTTCTTTTCACTCTTTTTGCCATATTTTTCTTTTTGGCTTTTCTCTCTCAAAAGACTTTTTCCTTCTTTAATTTTCTTTTCTTTTTCTCTTTTCAATCTCATTTTTATTTGATCCTCACACACCTCACTTGGAGATAAAAGTGAGAGAACTACCCTTTTACCTTTATGCAAGAAAGAAAATCGATTGGTGACCCCATTGTGGACAACATCTCTATCATATTGGCAAGGTCTACCAAGCAACACATGTCCGGCTTCCATGGGAACCATATAACAAAGCACTTCATCAACATAACTTCCAATGGAGAATGTAAGCAACACTTTCTTATTCACAACCAACTCACCACTATCACTCAACCATTGCAACTTATAAGGCTTAGGGTGAGGGATGGTTTTTAGACCAAGCTTCTCCACCAATCTAGTGCTTGCAACATTGGTACAACTTCCACCATCAATGATTAGAGAACAAACTTTTCCATTCACAATACATCTAGAATGAAAAATGTTTTCTCTTTGTGTATCATCTCTATCCTTGCATAAGCTTCCCATGAGTCTTCTAACTATCAAAAGATCTCCCTCTTCCGGTGGAAGAAAACTATCATCCTCACCTTCACTAGAGGAACTATGAGAACTCTTACATGACTCACTATCCACCTCTCCATTTTCCAACATAATCATGTTCCTTTTATTAGGACATTGGGATGCAATGTGACCCTTGCCCAAACACTTAAAACATTTAATAGAACTAGATTTATTGGAAGTAGGTTGAGTATGAGAAGTAAATTTATGGGGAGGGGTTTGAGGAGGAGAAGTAGGGTTACCTCTTGAAGACTTTCTTTCAAGATGTTGTGAAGAAGAACCCTCCTTCTTGGAAGTGTCTTTATCCCTCCAAGAGGAATAATTGTATGAAGACTTCTTGTAGGAATGCTTCCTCCTCAATTGTTGCTCCACTTGCACGGCTCTATGTATAAGTTCATCCATGTTGTTGTAGCTTTGAAGTTCTACAACATCTTAAATGTCCCTATTCAAGCCATTCAAAAATCTAGTCATGGTAGCTTCATTAGTTTCTTCAATGTTAGATCTTATCAAAGTAATCTCCATCTCCTTGTAATAATCATCAATACTTTTACTATCTTGATAGAGCCTTTGTAACTTGATATGAATGTCTTTAATATAATGAATGGGCACAAATCTCCCCCTCAAGACACTCTTCATTACCTCCCAAGTCTTCTTTGTCGTTCTCTATCCACTTGAACTTGTTGCCACCACACCAAAGCATATTTCTCAAATTCTAAGCTAGCCATCCTTATTTTCTTTTCTTCACTATAGTTGTGGCAACTGAAAATTTGGTCTACTTTCATCTCCCAATCAAGGTAACCCGTCGGGTCATAAGTACCTAAGAACTTGGGGATTTTGACATCCAATCCATCTTTATTCCTCCCATTCTTATGCCTTCTACCTTCATCATAGCTATCATCACTCCCTTGAGGTGAATGAGGTGACCTATGATGCCTCCTTCTTTCTATGTCTCCCACTCTTCCACTCAACTCTTGAGTACATCTTTGCACATCTTCAAATCTCTCTCCCATCCTCCTCTCAAAGTTTCTATGCAACTTATCCATTTGCTTAGCAAATGAAACCATTAGCTTAGCAAATCTAGGTGAGGGTGGATCACTATCACTCTCGGAAACCATTGCTACAAGAAAAAGGTTAGTAAAAAAAATATTGGACCTTACCACTCACTAAGTGTTTACACTCTTCAACACTCGTGTTTCACTCTTATAAGACTTTTTCTATAAGGTTCATTCTTGTCTTTTTTCACTCTTTAACTCTTCTTTAGCCCTTAAGATCAACCAAAGATTTCAATTCAAGGAGTTTCCAAGTGAAAGATGAAACAAATCGAAGCTCAACTTAAGAGGTCAAGGAAAAGAAAACTCTAAGACAAAACCATGGAAGTTTAGAAGACAAGCAAGAAAGCTCAAAAAGAAAGGACAACTCAAAAGGAATGTCAAAGAAAAGACAAATAGGAAGATATAAGAATGACAAGACGCGTGCTAAGCGAGAGCTTTGTGCTAAGTGAATTTGCTAATCGAAGCAAAAATTCGCTAAGCGACATTGCTCAACAAGCTTCTCTAAAGATGTAAAAAGGAAAATTTGGGCAAAGTAGCAACCATTGTAATTATGCAAAATAAATGTATTAGAAAGCAATAAGAAGCACACACTAAGGAGAGAGGGTTGTAGAAATTTTTTGTAATTTTTTTTGTTTTTTTACACTTGGGTCCTCATATTTTTTGATATTTGCATTTTGACCCTAGAATATTTTTATTTTTACACTTTGGTCCCACATATTTTTCTATTTTTGGACCAGAAACTTTTTATAATTGCAAGCAGTCATACGAGGAATTGAAGAAAGTATTTTCAGAGAGTATCTTCCTTTTTTTTCTGTTTTAAATAGGGTGTTCTTAAAGTTAAGTATTAATGATTAACACATAGTCCATAGCGCATTGAATAGTGCATGGTCTGGTCCAATTATCACATAGTCTAGTCCAAGATTGATGCATGGTCTAGTCTAGCACTTTGCATAGTCTGTTCTGAGACTATTGCATGGTTTGGTCTGAGACTATTGCATGGATTGATCACATAGTTTGGTTTGAGACTTTTATCGTTTGGTCCAAAACTTTACATAGTCTGTTCCAAGACTATTGCATGGTCTGGTCCGAGACTTTGCGTAGTCTGTTTCAAGACTACTACATGGTCTATTCCAAGACATGTATCGTTTGTTTTAAGGACCTTTGCATGATTTGTTCCAATACTCAACGTAGTCTGTTTAGAAGCACTTTGGATGCTTGATTTATTATTAAAGCGTTATCAGACAGTTAAAGTAATAGAGTGAAATGGAGAGATTATACCATTGTCTATGATCATTTTGATTCCTTGAAATTACTCAATTTCAAATCATTAGTTGATCAAATATTATCACATTTGTTATTATCAAAATTGAAATACACAAGAACACACTAGTGAGTTATAAAAATTTTCACAATGAATATAAATTCGTAAGTTGTCTTTATAGATATATGTATATTTAAACAAGCAAATATATCCTTTCCAGACAAAGCTTTAGAAACCTTTTCAAAAGTGCATAACATGCAAGATGAATAGTTGTAAACACAAGACAAACAAAAGTAGAATGCTTGTTTTATACTAGTTCACTCAAACTGAGCTACGTCTAGTTCTCCTTTAACAACTGTTAAAGGGTTCCACTATAATCAACTGATTACAAAACAAGTATTCTTCACTACCACTTCTGGCTACAAGTATTCTCTATGCCACTACTGGCAACTAGTATTCTAAATCACTACTTACAAGTATAAATCCCCCCCAGAGATTATACTTCCCATGTATTCTTTAATCACTAAGCCACTTCTGGCTTTCTATTCAAATGTGAAGAAGATTCAAGTAATTCTCAAAGAGAGAATAAGAATATAGTTTGAATCTTAATGAGCTTGTAGAAGATGAGGTGTTCTTTTCTCTTAGCTCTCTTTTCTCACTTGGTATTTGCTTTTCTTGCTATTTGCTTATGCTTGCTCATTTAGATTAGTTTTGCTTGGACTCGTTAGTCTTCTCATTGCATGGAAGCATCTATTTATAGTAGAGCTTCATGGATTTGAACGTTGGAGAAGAAAGATTCCGTTGTCTCACAGTTGAGTGCTGAAGTTGCTTTAGCTTGAGCTTGATTTGATAGGAGCAGGTTCTTGTCTTGTCATAGCTTACTTTAGTTGTAGGTGTGCTTCTCAAAGCTAATTAGAATTTTTCCTATACCTACACGACTTCACACTTTTTGAGACATGCAAGCAGTCATACGAGGAATAGAATAAAGTTATTTAGAGACTATCTTCCTTTCTTTTTGTATTAGACAGTGCATTCTTAAAGTCAATTTAATAATTAAACGCATAGTCTTTAGCAAGTTAAACAGTGCATGGTCTAGTCCAATATAGACATGGTCTGGTCTGACTGTGCATGGTCTAGTCCAACTATCACATAGTCTGGTCCTAGATTCATGCATGGTTTGGTCTAGTACTTATGCATGGTCTGGTTCGAGATATGTATTGTTTGGTCCGAGATTTCACATAGTCTGTTCTGAGACTATTGCATGGTTTGGTCTGAGACTTTGCATAGTCTGTTCCAAGGCTACTGCATGGTTTGTTCCAAGACATATATTGTCTGTTCTAAGGACCTTTACATGGTCTTCCAATACTTAACTTAGTTTGATTAGAAGCACTTTGGATGCTCAATTCAATATTAAAGCATTGTCAAATAGTTAAAGTAATAGAGTGAGATGAAGACGTTATATCATTGTCTGTGATCATTTTGATTCCCTGAAATTATTGAATTTCAAATTATTAATTGATCAAATACTATCACATTTGTTATCATCAAAACCAATCAAAAGATTAGGGGCTAGACATCATCCATTGTCTCGGTTCTACCAATCTCCCTCTTTTAGATGATGCCAACATATGTTATAATTTTGATTAATAAACAATAAATCATAGAGAATAATATATCAGAGTGTAGATTATTTCATGTTAAGAGTATGTGTAGTTATGAATATGAGAAACTCCCCCTAAGTCTATCATGCATATGCAAATGACAGTTCATACAGGAAATAATCAAAGCGGATAAGCAGATCAATATAAGGAAAAATCAATGAACCTATCACTACATTTTATTCAATTTAAGCATAAATTGAGTCAAAATTCTATATAAGTTTTCTCCACCTTTGTCATTAACAAAAAGAATGGAGGAAAAAGATAGAATATGCTTTCATAATCAAGGTTGGGGTGTTTGGCTTGACTATTTAGAACTCCCCAGCTTCTGATGGAGCAGTTGTTGAAGGAGGATCTTTTGTTGGCAGTGGTGGATGTGGTGGTGGTGGCATGTCTAGTGAGGGTGGAGCAGCAAATTGTGGAGCTAAGAGAGCCACGAGAGACTAACAGTGAGAGTTACCTTTCGAATGATGCTCTCGTGTTGCTAGTCCATCTTGGTAAGTCTCGCTTCCAATGCATTCTCAAGAGCAACCAAGTCAGTATGAGGTTTTGACTGGGATGCTACATTCAATGGTATAGCAGTGATTGGAGCACTTAAGCCAGACTGTGTGAACACTAGGTCTGTGCACTTCAAGGCTAGTTGAGATTTTGCAGACTTTTCAGCCAAGTCTACAGCTTGCTCTACGGCAAGTGCAGTAGCCTGAGCTACCTCAGCCTCTTACTTCAGGGCTATCTCCTTGAGCCTTCTTTTTTCAGCCTCCTTAACCTCCTTCTCCTTGGCTAAAGCCTTGAGTCTCTTCTCTTCTTCTTGAGCAGCAAGCATAGCTCGAAGTCTGGCAGCTTCTTCCAATTGGCGAGTAGTTTCAGCTACTTCTAGTAGTGCTTGAGCAGCCTTGTATGCAGTAAAGTGGTCAACAAGCATATCTGCTCAGCTTGTGCTTCATCTTTAGGTGTATGAGGAGTCAGTAATGTGGGTACAACCACAGTTTCTAACACACGAATGAAGCTATTAGAGGATGAGGTGCCTTCACCAATAGTTTCAATCTTCTCTGAAAGGGAATAATCCATTGATCACTTTGTAGAGGAGGGAGCTTTACCACCTCTGCTATGCTTGGTTCCTCAGTTGTCTGCTTTGCATGGGACTCATGGTGAGTCTCTTCTCTGTATGCTTCAGATTTAGCTTTTTCTCCCACATAGAGCAAGGAGAATCTTTGCATCATCTTCTAATGTTATGAGTTAGTTGGAGGAGGTGGAGGAGGAGTAGCTTCCCAAAAGCAAGAGAGCTTGCTGGTACCATCTATGTTGAATGGTTTGTTGTCCCAAGAAAGAGCAACAGACTCTTCAAGAGAGGAGATGATGATATGCTCCTCTTGCTTAGACCCAGAAGAAATGTGGATAGACTCAGTGTGTGTGTAAGTCATTACTGAGTTTGTCATCTCTGTTATGGTGACAGGTGAGGGGGATTGGTAGGGTGGAATGGCAATGTCCAGAGGAGTTTGTGGTGATGTTGTTGCAGCAATAGTCTATGATGATAGTTCATGCTGTGCTTCAGACTGAACAATGGGTTCAGCCTGTTGGGTGATGGTCTATTTAGTGGGGCCAGACTCTAGATTCTTTTCTGTCTGAACAGTAAGTTTAGACAATAGCCTTTTCTCAGTTTGTGTTTGGGCATCAAACTGTGCAGCCTCTATTTGAATATAGTTTGAATCTCAATGAGCTTGTAGAACATGAGGTGTTCTTTTCTCTTAGCTCTCTTTTCTCATTGGGTATTTACTTTTCTTGCTATTGCTTGTGCTTGCTTGTTCAGATTAGTTTCACTTGGATTCGTTAGTCTTTTTGTTGCATGGAAGTAGACTATTTGATAGCTGGACCAAACCATGCATAAGCAGACTAGACCACGACGTGATCGACTAGACCATGTTTGTGTCAGACCAAACAATGTTTGTGTTAGTCCAGACCATGTGCTACTTTGCATGCTGAAGAATATGCATTTAATCATCATCTCTTGACTTTAAGAACAAACTGTCTATTACAAAAAGTAAGGAAGGTACTCTTTGAATTACCTTCTTCTATTCCTCGTATGACTGCTTGCATGTCTCAAAAATTATGAAGTTATGTAGGTACAACAAAAGGCTAATTAGCTTTGAGAAGAACACCTAAAGTTAAAAGCAAGCTGTGACAAGACAGGAACCTGCTCCTATCTGATAGAGGGCTAGTTAATGAACATGAGGACCTAGGGGCACTTTAAGAACTAAAGGGACCAATGACAAGATCCAAGGCTAAGATTCTTCAAGAAGAAATGACCAAGAGACTAAAGGAAGGGTTATTCATCAAAGGCCAAGAAGGAAGAAGCCCAAAGGAGCTAAATTGGAGCACTTAGAAATTTGCTGATAGCTCGCTCAGCGCAAGCTTGGGCTCAGCGAAGTTTCGCTTCGATCAAGAAGCTCACTCAGCGTAAGATTGAGCTTAGCGGAGATTTGTTTCGATCAAGCATCTCACGCAACACAAGATTGAGCTTAGCAGAGATTCGTTTCGATCAAGCATTTCGCGCAGCGCAAGATTGAGCTTAGCGGAGATTTGCTTCGATCAAGCATCTCGCTCAGCTCAACGTTGAGCTCAGCGCAATTTGCACTAAGCTCAAGGTTGAGCTTAGCGGAAGGTCTGATGCGGGAATTTTTGAAAACCTTGTTTACTTGTGTAAGGGGGTTCTTAATTGTGTAATTAGGCCTTAAAACGTTATGTTTAAGTGGAGATTAGTTACATAACCCTCTTCTAAGGCCTGGCTCTATAAATAGTAGAGGAGAACCTCATTTGTAAAAATCATATAACCCATTTGTGAATGAAATAAGCTTTGGCTTAGTTTGAGAGCTTAGTCTCTTCTTGGTTCTTGAGTGAAACCAAATTGATTCTTATCAAGGAAGCTTTCCTTGTGGCGAATTCTCCTCGGCTTATCGTTCCGTGCGGATCGTTGCGTCATTCTAATTCATCTTCTTCTTCTTTCCGCTTTTCCCTTTTGGTTTGAGTTCTTGATTTTGCTTAAATGGAGCTCTTTTGATTTGCTTTCGAACGATCCAAACCAAGCTTGTGTGGCTTGGAACTGCATCATGTATGCATCACTATCAAATGAAGCTCAGCTAAAGCAACGTCAGCACTCTACTATGAGACAATGGAAACCTTTCTTCTCCTTAGCGCACCTTTCTCGCTGAGCGCACCTTGCTCGCTTAGTGCAAGTATTGTCTTTATTAGATCTTCCTATTTGTCTTTTCTTTGGCATTCCTTTTGTGTTGTCCTTTCTTTTTGAGCTTTTATTGCTTGTCTTCTAAACTTCCATGGTTTTGTCTTAGAGTTTTCTTTTCCTTGACCTCTTAAGTTGAGCTTGGATTTGTTTCATCTTTCACTTGGAAACTCCTTGAATTGAAATCTTTGGTTGATCTCAAAGGCTAAAGAAGAGTTAGAGAGTGGAAAAAGACAAGAGTAAACCTTATAGAAAAAGTCTTATAAGAGTGAAACACGAGTGTTATCGAGTGTCAACACTTAGTGAGTAGTAAGGTTCAATATTTTTGTTCACTAACCTTTTGCTTTTAGCCATGGTTTCCGAAAGTGATAGTGATCCACCCTCACCTAGATCCGCTAAGCTAATGGTTTCATTGGCTAGGCAAATGGATAAGATGCATAGAAACTTTGAGAGGCGGATGGGAGAGAGATTTGATGATGTGCAAAGAAGTACTCAAGAGTTGAGTGGAAGAGTGGGAGACATTAAGAGAATGAGGCATCATAGGTCACCTCATTCACCTCAAGGGAGTGATGATAGCTATGATGAAGGTAGAAGACATAGGAATAGGAGGAATAGAGATGGCTTGGATGATGTGAAGGTCAAAATCCCCAAGTTCTTAGGTACTTATGACCTAGCGGGTTACCTTGATTGGGAGATGAAAGTAGACCAAATTTTCAGTTGTCACAATTATAATGAAGAAAAGAAAATAAGGATGGCTAGCTTAGAATTTGAGAAATATGCCTTGGTGTGGTGGCAACAAGTTCAAGTGGATAGAGAACGACAAAGAAGACCTAGAGTGGAGACTTGGGAGGTAATGAAGAGTGTCTTGAGGGAGAGATTTGTTCCCATTCATTATATTAAGGACATGCATATTAAGTTACAAAGGCTCTATCAAGGTAGTAAAAGTGTTGATGACTATTACAAGGAGATGGAGATTACTTTGATAAGAGCTAACATTGAAGAAACTAATGAAGCTACAATGGCTAGATTTTTGAATGGCTTGAATAGGGACATTCAAGATGTTGTAGAGCTTCAAAGCTACAACAACATGGATGAACTTATACATAGGGTCGTGCAAGTGGAACAACAATTGAGGAGGAAGCATTCCTACAAGAAGTCTTCCTATAATTATTCCTCTTGGAGGGATAAGGACACTTCCAAGAAGGAGGGTTCTTCTTCACAACATCTTGAAAGAAAGTCTTCAAGAGGTAACCCTACTTCTCCTCCTCAAACCCCTCCCCATAAATCTACTTCTCATACTCAACCTACTTCCAATAAATCTAGTTCTATTAAATGTTTTAAGTGTTTGGGCAAGGGTCACATTACATCCCAATGTCCTAACAAAAGAAACATGATTTTGTTGGAAAATGGAGAGGTGGATAGTGAGTCATCTAAGAGTTCTCTTAGTTCCTCTAGTGAAGGTGAGGATGATAGTTTTCTTCCACCGGAAGAGGGAGATCTTTTGATGGTTAGAAGACTCATGGGTAGTTTGTGCAAGGATAGAGATGATACACAAAGAGAAAACATTTTTCATTCTAGATGTTTGGTGAATGGAAAGGTTTGTTCTCTAATCATTGATGGTGGAAGTTATACCAATGTTGCAAGCACTAGATTAGTGGAGAAACTAGGCCTCAAACCCATCCCTCACCCTAAGCCTTATAAGTTACAATGGTTGAGTGATAGTGGTGAGTTGGTTGTGAATAAGCAAGTGTTGCTTACATTCTCCATTGGAAGTTATGTTGATGAAGTGCTTTGTGATATGGTTCCCATGGAAGCCGGACATGTGTTGCTTGGTAGACCTTGGCAATATGATAGAGATGTTGTCCACAATGGG
Source organism: Amphicarpaea edgeworthii (assembly GCA_014843725.1). NCBI lineage: Eukaryota > Viridiplantae > Streptophyta > Magnoliopsida > Fabales > Fabaceae > Amphicarpaea > Amphicarpaea edgeworthii. The sequence goes on from CM026329.1 coordinate 10,975,636, forward strand.
GTCACCAATAGATTTTCTTTCTTGCATAAAGGTCAAAAGGTAGTTCTCTCACCTTTGTCTCCAAGTGAGGTGTGTGAGGATCAAATAAAAATGAGGTTGAAAAGAGAGAAAGAAAAGAAAATTCAAGAAGGAAAAAGTCCTTTGAGAGAGAAAAGCCAAAAAGAAAAATATGGCAAAAAGATTGAAAAGAAAGACCAAAAGAAAAGAGAAAAAGAGAGTGCAAAAAAATTAGTGATAAAAGAGAGTTTGTTCATGAAACCTAAAGAGGTAAAAATAGTGATGCTTGCTAGGAAACAAATGTATTTGATCATTCCAAATTACATGTGCTTGTCTTCTAGTGCTCTTGAATTGCCTCAAGGTTTTGATACACTCTTGAAGGAGTTTGAGGATGTCTTTCCACAAGACCTTCCCCATGGCTTGCCTCCTTTAAGAGGAATTGAACATCAAATTGATCTTGTTCTAGGAGCTTCACTTCCTAATTAGGCTGCCTATAGGAGTAATCCGGAAGAGACAAAGGAAATACAAAAGCAAGTTGAAGGGTTGATGCAAAAAGGGTGGGTGAAAGAAAGCTTGAGCCCATGTGCAATGTCGGTCATCCTAGTCCCAAAGAAAGATGGCACTTGGAGGATGTGCACGGATTGTAGACCCATCAACAACATCATCGTGAGGTATAGACATCCTATCCCTAGACTTGATGATATGTTGGATGAACTTCATGGTTCTTGTGTTTTCTCCAAGATAGATTTGAAAAGTGGTTACCATCAAATTAGAATTAGAGAAGGTGATGAATGGAAAACCGCTTTCAAAACTAAGTTTGGACTTTATGAGTGGTTTGTCATGCCTTTTGGCTTAACCAATGCACCAAGCACTTTCATGCGTCTCATGAATCATGTTTTGAGGCATTTTATTGGTAAATTTATGGTTGTTTACTTTGATGATATCTTGATTTATAGCTTAACAACAAATGACCACTTATTCCATGTTAGAAGTGTCTTGGAAATGCTTAGAAATGAGAGCTTGTTTGCTAATAAGGATAAATGCACATTTTGCACTAGTCAAGTAGTGTTTCTAGGATTTGTTGTGAGTGCTAAAGGAGTCCAAGTGGATGATGAGAAAATTAGAGCTATTAGAGATTGGCCCACACCCAAAAATGTGAGTGATGTGAGGAGTTTCCATGGGTTGGCTAGTTTCTATAGGAGATTTGTCAAGGAATTTAGCACAATAGCATCTCCATTGAATGAAATTGTTAAGAAAAATGTGGGATTTAAATGGGAGAGTGAACAAGAGAGAGCCTTCAATGAATTGAAGGAAAGATTGACAAATGCACCCATTCTTGCTTTACCAAAATTTTCAAAATCTTTTGAAATAGAATGTGATGCATCAAAAGTTGGCATAGGCACGGTATTGTTACAAGAGGGTCACCCAATTGCCTATTTTAGTGAAAAACTTAAGGGTGCCATCTTGAACTATTCCACCTATGATAAGGAACTCTATGCACTTATTAGAGCCTTGCATAATTGGCAACACTATCTCCTTCCTAAGGAGTTTGTGATTCATAGTGACCATGAGTCACTCAAACATTTGAAAAGCCAAGGCAAGCTTAATAAGAGACATGCCAAATGGGTAGAGTTCTTGGAACAATTTTCTTATGTGATTAAACACAAGCAAGGCAAGGCTAATGTGGTGGCCGATGCCCTTTCTAGGAGATATGCTTTAATCTCCATGCTTGAAACCAAAATGTTTGGGTTTGAACACATAAAGGATTTGTATCCTCAAGACCATGACTTCTCTAACTTGTTTGAGCTATGTGAAAAAGGGTCTCACCAAGGTTTCTTTAGGCAGGAAGGGTACTTGTTTAAAAATAACAGATTATGTTTGCCTCAAAGTTCTTTGCGTGAACTAATGATTTGTGAAGCTCATCAAGGGGGGTTAATGGGACATTTTGAAGTTGAAAAGACTTTGAACATCTTGCATGAACATTTCTTTTGGCCTAAAATGAAACATGATGTCATCAAATTTTGTTCTAATTGCATTGTGTGTCATAAGGCCAAGTCTAAAAGCATGCATCATGGTTTATATACTCCATTGCCAATCCCTACCTCTCCTTGGACCGAAATTTCCATGGATTTTGTACTTGGTCTTCCACGGTCCAAGAGAGGCAAGGATTCGATTTTTGTGGTTGTTGATAGGTTTTCCAAGATGGCACACTTCATTCCATGCCACAAGGTGGACGATGCTTGTCATGTGGCGGATCTTTTCTTCAAAGAAGTAGTGCGTCTTCATGGATTGCCTAGGAGCATTGTGTCAGATAGGGATTCCAAGTTTTTAAGCCACTTTTGGAAAACATTGTGGGGAAAACTTGGAACCAAGCTTCCTTTCTCCACCACTTGCCATCCTCAAACTGATGGGCAAACGGAGGTGGTGAATAGAACACTTTCACAACTCCTAAGGTGTTTCATAAAAGGTAATTTGAAAACTTGGGAAGAGTGGTTACCTCATGTTGAATTTGCCTATAATAGGGTAACTAACTCTACCACTTCTTTTTCTCCTTTTGAGGTTGTTTATGGCTTTAATCTTTTATCTTCTCTTGATCTAATTCCCTTACCAAATGATTCTTCTATTTTGAGTAAGGATGGTCTTTCAAGAGCCACTTTTGTCAAGGATCTCCATGAGAAGGTAAGAAACCAAATTGAGCAAAAGATGGAGCAATATGCAAGACAAGCCAACAAGGGGAGAAAGCCCATGGTATTCAAACCCGGAGATTGGGTTTGGGTACATCTACGGAAGGATAGGTTTCCCTCACAAAGGAAATCTAAACTTCAACCTAGGGGTGATGGTCCTTTCAAGGTCCTTGAGTGGATAAATGACAATGCCTACAAGATTGACTTGCCAAGTAAGTATGGGGTGAGTTCTAGTTTCAATGTCACTAATCTTTCTTCTTGTGATGCAGGTATCTTAGATGCAAATCCGAGGTCGGATTCTTTTCAAGAAGGAGGGGATGATAGAAGGCTAGTCAATGAACATGAGGACCTAGGGGCACTTCAAGAATTAAAGGGACCAATGACAAGATCCAAGGCCAAGATTCTTCAAGAAGAAATGACCAAGAGACTAAAGGAAGGGTTATTCATCAAAGGCCAAGAAGGAAGAAGCCCAAAGGAGCTAAATTGGAGCACTTGGAAATTTGCTGATAGCTCACTCAGCGCAAGCTTGGGCTTAGCGAAGTTTCGCTTTGATCAAGAAGCTCGCTCAACGCAAGATTGAGCTTAGCGGAGATTTGTTTCGATCAAGCATCTCGTGCAGCGCAAGATTGAGCTTAGCGGAGATTTGCTTCGATCAAGCATCTCGCTCAGCTCAACATTGAGCTTAGTGCAATTTGCACTAAGCTCAAGGTTGAGCTTAGCGGAAGGTCTGACACGAGAATTTTTGAAAACCTTGTTTACTTGTGTAAGGGGGTTCTTAATTGTGTAATTAGGCCTTAAGACGTTATGTTTAAGTGGAGATTAGTTACATAACCCTCTTCTAAGGCCTGGCTCTATAAATAGTAGAGGAGAACCTCATTTGTAAAAATCATATAACCCATTTGTGAATGAAATAAGCTTTGGCTTAGTTTGAGAGCTTAGTCTCTTCTTGGTTCTTGAGTGAAACCAAATTGATTCTTATCAAGGAAGCTTTCCTTGTGGCGAATTCTCCTCGGCTTATCGTTCCGTGCGGATCGTGGCATCGTTCTAATTCATCTTCTTCTTCTTTCCGCTTTTCCCTTTTGGTTTGAGTTCTTGATTTGGCTTAAATGAAGCTCTTTTGATTTGCTTTCGGACGATCCAAACCAAGCTTGTGTGGCTTGGAACTGCATCATGCATGCATCACTATCAAATGAAGCTCAGCTAAAGCAACGTCAGCACTCTACTATGAGACAATGGAAACCTTTCTTCTCCAACGTTCAAATTTAAGAAGCTCTACTATATAAAGAAGCCTCCATGCAATGAGAAGACTAACGAATCCAAGCAAAATAAATTTGAACAAGCAAGCACAAGCAAAAGAAAAGAAAAGCCAATATGCATGAGAAAAGAGAGCTTAGAGAAAAGAATACTTCTAAAAAGCTCACTGAGATTCAAACCAATTTCATATCCTCTCTTTAAGAGTTATTCGAATCACTTTCTGTATTTGAATTGAAAGCCAAGAGTGGCTTAGTGATCAAAGAATACTTGGGAAGTATAATCTTAGGGGGAGATTTATACTTGTAACCAGTAGTGCTTTAAAATACTAGTTGCTAGTAGTGGCAATGAAGAATACTTGTTTGTAATTAGTTAATTATAGTGGAACCCTTTAACAATTGTTAAAAGAGAACTGGACGTAGCTTAGTTGAGTAAACCAGTATAAAACAAGCATTCTACTTTTGTTGTCTTGTGTTTACATTTGTTCATCTTGCACACTGTGCATTTTCGAAAGGGTTTCTAAAAGCTTTGCCTTGAAAAGATATATTTTCTTGTTTGAACTTACGTATATCTATAAAGGCAACCTGCGAACTAATATTCTTTACGAAAACTTTTCTAACCCACTATTCAACCCCCCTTCTAGTGTGTTCTTGTGTATTTCAGTTGGTATCAAAGCCTAGTTTTTGATAGTTATCTTCACAAATACAGAGCTAAAGATCCTACACAAGAATGGAGAAGGGAAGTCAATCCATCCACAAGCCTCTAGTTTTCAAAGGAGAAAACTTCGCTTACTAGAAACAATGAATGGAAACATTCTTTGAGTCATGCCATATAGACATGTTGGATGTCATATAAAATGGAAACTACATTCTAGTTGATGATGGAGAAAACGAGATTCCAAGAGAACACTAGACAGAAGAACAGAAGCAAAGATTCATTCTCAACTCTAGAGCAAGAAATGCTAATCATGCATGCATCTTAGAAATTGAACACAAAAAGATTAGTCAGTTCAAATCTGCCAAAGACATATGAGACACATTCATAATGACTTATGAAGGGTCCACCCACGAAAGCTCAAAGACCCAAGCAGACCACACAAATGGAATCATCTTCATCCAAGAGCCAATCTTCTAGACCGTCCAAGGGACGAACCTCTAAAGCACTAAAAGCTAAAGAATGAAAAGAGGAGACTACATCCTCAAGTGAAGAAGACTTAGGAGAAGATGATGAGCTCTCGTTCATCTTCAGAAGAATCCGCAAGATATGGAGGAAGAAAGGAGGTTCAAGGTGGAAGAACTATAACAAGAAATTCCAAGGAGACCATGAGAAGAAGGAGAAGAATCTTGTCGTCTGCTACAAATACAAGAAGCCAAGACATTTCAAATTTGAATGTCCAAAGCTTAACAAGGGAAAGGAAAGAGTCAAGAAAAGATTCCCTAGAAAGAAGGGCTTGATGTCCACATGGAAAGATCTAGAAGACTCAACAGACAAGAAAGAATTAGAGGCATCATACGAAGAAGCCAACCTTTGTCTGATAGCAGACGCTGCACCCTCATCATCTGCGTCTGGTGGAAGACCTGTATCAGAAAATGAGCAAGTCATAATGACTAATGACAGCACCTCAACATCTGCGTCTGAGGCTTCAGATGAAGAAGATACTAAGGTAGATCTCAATGACCTTTTCTCTCTTCAAGAAGCTTATCAAGAACTTCTCTCTAACTCATCTATTATTTCAAAAGTCTATCTATCTATGAAAAAGAAATTAAAGAAATTGTCAAAAGAGCATGAAGAACTTAAGTCTTCATTTATTGAGTTATCTGAAAAATATTCTACATTAGACACAGCTAGTAATGCTCTAACTGATGATTTTCAAAAACTAACCATAGATCACCAATGCTTAATTAAAAGCAAAAGTGAACTCTAGATAGAAAAAGAACAACATAGAACGCAATTGAATGAATTGATTAAAGAAACTAATGAAGCCAACAAAGTGAGAGCTTTGAGTAAAGATGAAGTTGAAATTGCTTAATTGCACAAAGAGGCTACATCTCTCAAGAGCACTCTAAGTAAACTTGTCAGTGGGTCTGAAAATTTAAAGAAAATTATTTCATACAACATACACCCACATGACATATCCGACCTTGGATTCACAGACAAGAAAGAAGCATCTAAGGATAAAGCTTCTTTTATTAAATCTCATTCTGGAATTGGACATATGAAGTCCAAAAGCAAGAAATTGCCTACAAGAGGCAAATCACCTGCCTTTAAGACTAACACAAAAGGACCCAAAAGAATTTGGGTACCTAAGTGAAAAATAATTCCTGTTGCAGATGTCCTTGATGGTAGGAAAGAAACACCAATCATGGTACCTGGAGAGTGGCTGCTCACATCACATGACGAGCGTAAGGTCTATGTTCCTAAGCTTGACACCAATGCATGGTTGTATAGTCACTTTTGGAGGGAATCAGAAAGGGAAGATAAGGGGTACAGGTAAAGTAGGTATTCCCCCTAGTTTCTCTATAGAAAATGTTTTATTTATTGATGGACTCTACTGAGCATAAGTCAATTTTGCAGCAATGGATATAATGTTTCCTTCAACAAAGAGTCATGCATAGTCAAAGACTCAACTGGTTCACATCTCTTTTTTGCTAAGAGAAAAGGCAATCTTCATAATAATTTAATAAAATGTATCATGCTTACTGTCTATCAAAGAAAGTCATTGGTTATGGCATAAGAAGCTTGGCCATGCAAATTTGAGATTAATCTCAAAACTACAAAGATATAGCCTCGTAAGAGGACTACCAACAATGTCATACAAAGATGACTTACTTTGTGAGGCATGTCAGAAAGGGAAACAAGTGAAAACCTCTTTTAAAAGTAAAAATATTGTTTCCTCTACCAAACCATTAGAGCTATTACATATTGATCTGCTTAGTCCAACCAGAACTGACTCTCTAAAAGGGAAAAGATATGGATTAGTAATAGTTGATAACTATTCTAGATGGACATGGGTTGTATTCCTCACCCACAAGGATGAAGCCTTTAAGGTGTTCTATAAATTCTGCAAACGTGTTCAAAATGAAAAAAGTGTATGTATAACTTCTATTAGAAGTGACCATGGAGGAGAGTTTGAAAATGAAAGTTTTCAGAGGTTTAGTGCAGAAAATGGAATTCTTCACAACTTCTCAACACTTAGAACACCACAGCAAAATGGTGTTGTTGAGAGGAAGCACATGTCATTACAAGAAATGGCCAGAACCATGTTGAATGATAACTCAACTCCTAAGCACTTATGGGCGAAAGCTATAAATACTTCTTGTTATTTATAAAACAAAATTTATATTAGGCCTATTCTTAAAAATACTCCATATGAACTGTGGAGAGGAAGGAAACCCAACATATCATACTTCCATCCTTTTGGATGCCAATGTTTCATTCTTAACACAAAAGACAATTTGGGTAAGTTTGATTTGAAGTGTGATATAGGCATCTTACTTGGATATTCTGAAGCATCCAAGGCATATAGAGTGTTTAACTCTAGAACCAAAAATGTTGAAGAAGTTGTTCATGTAAGGTTTAATGATACTCAACCTGATAAGAAACTATCAGAGTTAGAAGATTCATTTGTAGATATTAGACTAGATGAAGCAATAACGAGGACTAGACCATTGCCTGAAGGCACACCATCTGCATCTGCTATACCATGATCATCTGCTCGACATTAGACCATCTCAAATGATGAAGAAATTAGAGAACCTCAAAGCAGCAACAAAATGATGATCAAGAACCATCCTCCTTCCCAGATCATTGGAAAAGTAGAAGCTCCCGTAAAGCCAAGGTCATCCTTCCAACAAATAGTGCTATTGTTTGAAATAGAACCAAAGCACATTGATGATGCCATGGAAGATGAGAGTTGGGTTCAAGTAATGTAAGAAGAATTGGATCAGTTTCAAAAGAACGATGTCTGGAAACTTGTGAATATGTCAGACAATAAGGAAGTTGTTGGTGCCAAGTGGGTCTTCAGAAACAAGTTAGATGAGAATGGTAAGGTTGTGAGGAACAAGGCTAGATTAGTGGCCAAAGGTTAGTCACAACAAGAAGGTATTGATTATACGGAGACATACACTCCAATAGCTAGACTTGAGGCAATTCAGATTTTACTTTCATTTGTTGCTCATAGAAATATGAGACTCTATCAAATGGATGTAAAATTTGCATTCCTCAATGGTATAATCAAGGAAGAAGTTTATGTAGAAGAACCCCCCAAGTTTGAGAGTACTGTCTTTCCAAACCATGTATTTAAACTAAATAAAGTTTTATATGGTCTTAAACAAGCTCCAAGAGCATGGTATGAAACACTCAGTTCATTTTTAATTGAACATAATTTTATAAGAGGAAAGATAGATATTACACTGTTCCACAAACACTACTCCTTTGATTTCATTATAGTCCAAATTTATGTTGATGATATTATATTTGGTGCTACTAATGAAAAACTTTGTGAGGAGTTCTCCACTTTGATGCAAACTGAGTTCGAAATGAGTATGATGGGAGAACTGAAATTCTTCCTAGGACTGCAGATCAAGCAAACTAACAAAGAAATTTGCATACATCAAACCAAGTATGTGAAATAACTCTTGAAGAAATTCAAGATGGATGATGCCAAAGTTATGAAAACTCCAATGCATCCAACCACATCAGTTGGACTTGATGAAGATTCAAAGAAAGTAGATGTCACTCAATTCAAAGGGATGATTGGGTCTCTACTCTACTTGACTGCATCCAGACCAGACATCATGTTCAGTGTCTACCTCTGCTCAAGATTCCAGTCTGATCCAAGGGAGGTACATTTATCTACTATTAAGATAATTTGTAGATACTTGCTTGGAACACCTAATCTTGGTCTATGGTTTAAAAGGAAAAAAGAGTATAAGCTGGTAGGCTATTATGATGCTGACTATGTTGGAGATAGAATTGAAAGGAAAAGCATTAGTGGAGGTTGCCACTTCATTGGAGGCTATTAGGATCAGCCAGGTAATCAATCAAGAGGGGGGGGGGGGGGGGGGGGGGTGAATTGATTTACGTAAAGTGACAAATTCTTTTCCTCAAAAAGATTTTTCACCACTGCTCTTGAGGTTTTAATAAAAACGTTTTCAAAGAATGTTATATTAATTGAATAAACCAAAAAAACAACCTCATCTTATGACAGAAATGATTTAGAACAAATTATCTTGATAAAGATCAAATACTAAATTGAAATAGATCAAGGGTTAGAGAGATTGAGCCTGTTGATTTATACAGGTTCAATCAACCACCGATCTACATCCAGTTCTCCCTTTCATTAAGGGGTTCCACTATGAATTTGATTACATACACCATGCACACACAATTCACAGCAAATCCTGATTTCACAACCTGAAACAGGAACCTAGAAGATTGAATGTGAAAACACCATTCACCATCCAATTTCTAAACACAATACTACAAACAAAATTAGAAATACCATCTAATTTCAACACAACATTTAGGAACGAAATTTCCACAATGCTAATCAAACAAGATCAATGAAAAAGATTAAAGAATGAAAACACCTTGATGTGCTGATATAGCTTATATGAGATCAGTTCAAGAAACTCCAATATGAGCAAATTTAGCAGTCAAGAACAAATGTTGAACCACCTCAGTTCATGAAAGAACAAGAGAGGAATATAGTTGTATAGGATTAGAGGTTTAATCTCAAATGGGTATAGCAGTAAAAGCAATATTGAGTTTTTTTGAAAACTCAAGAGATTAGAGAATGTGCAGAAGAAAGAAGAGAATGTTCAAAGCAATATCAAATTTGAAAATCAAATCAAAGATTTGGATTTTGACAATTGAAAGAATGAAAAGATATTGTGAAAGTTGGTCTCTCTGCACAGAATGCTATGGGTTCAAATATATAGAATGGGTCAAAGAGATTCGGAGTTAGTTAGACAAAGAATGAATCTTGGAGATCTTTTAAAATGACCATTATAATAGATATAATTGATTGCAATAAGGTGTAATTGATTATCCCGTGTATCAGAATATGATTTAAACTTGCTGTCATCTATTGTAATCGATTGCATTAACATGTAATCGATTGCAAACAAGACAGAGCCAATTCTGAGTATCAGAGATCATCTGGTAATCGATTGCCACAAGATGGTAATTGATTGCAAATGAAATAGAGCAATTTTTGAATCTCAGAGATTGTCTTGTAATTGGTTGCAGTTCGATGGTAATCGATTGTAATTGAAACAAAACAATATTTGAACTCTGAAATTAACATTGTAATTAATTGCAATGGTTGGTAATCGATTAACCCAATACTAGAGATGGTTTCAAAACTGATTAAGCCATCTGGTAATCAATTCCTACAACTTGTAATCGATTGTAATCACTCAGAATTAGTTCCTAAGAAGTAAATCATTTAGTGATGCTAGAGATAATAGAAAATAGGGCAAATCAAAACATCAAGAAAAAATAATATGGCTTAGTCTATAACAAACAATACAATGCCATCATCCATACATGTTAAGGCATAAAAAGAAAATACTAGACTAAGAACGGAGAAGACTTAAGGTATGAGAATACCAAAAATCTAAAAGAAGAGGCGAGACGTCAATCTTTGGAGGCAACATGGTGTCATGGCTTAGCAAGAAGCAAGGGACAATAGCATTATCAATAACAGAAGCAAAATACGTTTTAGCTGTAAGTTGCTGCTCTCAAATTCTATGGATCAAGAATCAACTTGAAGGCTATAACATATTTGAGAGTAACATTCCTATCTTCTGTGATAATACTGCTGCTATCTCTCTTTCGAAAAATCCAATCGTGCACTCTAAAGCAAGCATATAGAAATAAAACATCACTTCAAAAAGGGACCATTAATTTGGAATTTTTCAAGATAGACGATTAGCTTGCTGATATTTTTACAAAACCCCTTACTGAAGACAGACTAATCTTTTTGAGAGAAAAAATTGGCATGGCCTGTGTGAATTAATGTTATATGATTTTTTTTGTCCACTAGTAAACTAAGGACACATCGTCTGGCGTATTACTTAAGTGGGGGCATGTGCATGCCATGTGTTTCGTGCTAAAAAAAAAGAGCAGACCATGTGGAATTTGAAACATTTTTGTAACTTAAGCATTTATTGTGTTCTGATTCATTGAAAGCCCAAAACGCACATTTAAAGTTTTATTAATGTGTCGTTTCAATCATTCTTAACCATACCATCATATTTAATGCCTACCATTTCTCAAACTTACTCTCCAAGCTTTCCGAAACCTCTCATCTCTCCCATTGCCTTCTTTGCAACCAAACCTCTTGGAAACCCTAAACACCTTTCACTCACCATGGCCAAAGGTAACCTATCCAAGGGCTCTTCTTCTCAACAACCATCCTCACCCTCTCAAGCTTCTAATAAGCACCATGAGGAGCCACAACCTGAAACCACCATGGACACAAAGAGCTCCGCCACTACTGATATTGACCCAAAGATTAGAAGGGAAAGAAACCTCAATGATGTTGAGAACATTCTTTATCAAGCCACGGGGTTCATACACTGGGAACATCCATGTGGAGTACTACATTGATATTCGCTATCTTGAGGAGCGCGGCCTCAACATCTCGAAGTATCTTGAGTTCACCAGAATCAGAGGATACTTCAACGATTGCCAGAAGATTGCTCTCGGTTTGATTAGGGAATTTTGAAGGAATGTCACCGTAAATGGGAATGAAATAGTAAGCAAAGTGTACAGGTGTGATGTGACCATATCCCCCACCACTATTGCTCAAGCCATTGGGTGTGAGTTGCACCATAACTATTTCATGGAGTAATGGGACTCCAATCTAGAAGAAGGAACTGTGGAAAGATTCATTCTTGGACCCACCTATGAAGTGGAACGTTCTAAGAAGAAGATGAAGCTTCATCCGGCCAAGTTCACCACTTTGGCCAAACTACTGCTCAACATCATCAATAAGACCATCTTGCACAAGATAGGATCTAGGGATCATGTCTCCACTCTCCACAGATTCATCCTCTACCACATCATCAGAGGGAACCCATTCAACCTCCCTCACATACTCTTCTACAACATGATCAGCCACATTCAGTTTCTGTCAACTTCTGTGGCCACATACTACACTGCCCTGATCAACAAGATTCTCTGGGAGCAGCACAATCTGCTGAGGAGCCACCGGCTAACAAGCAAAGGTAGACCACTCAACAAGCTCCTCCCAGACCACCCATTATAAGGATCAAGATCAGGGCTCAGCAGAAAGGCAAAGGTCTTGCCAAGCTATTTATTGAACCCTTAGTGTCTTTAGAGGATATTGCAGACATTGGAAAAACAGCTGTCACAGTTGTTGATGCTAAAAAGGAGGAAGATGATGATGGATTGGTCTTCAAGAGGCCATCAAGACAATAGCAACCTAAAGAGTCTATTGTTATAGATCTTTAGATGATAAGACCACCCAGCACCATAGCCAGGAAGCTGACTGTTAAGAGGAAGGTCGTGTTGGAAGATGACATGCCTAGATTGGAATTCAATCCCTCTTTCACTAATCCAAGTATAACTCCATCCACCTTTAATCTTCCCACTCACCCTCGTTCCACTGCCCAAAAACATCTTAGGAAGAATATTCCACAAACAACTCCCTCTCCAACACAAATAGAAGCCACAACAAACGCATTGTCGGTTGAACCTTTATCGTCTGTGTCACCTACACAGACTATGGTAAACCAAACAATAGCTATATGGTCTGATGCCCATGCACAAACTGAGCAAAGGTCACTGTCTGAACCCATTGTTCAATCTGAAGCACAGTCTGGACCATCAACTCAGACTGTTGCTCCAACAACATCACCATAAACTCCTTCAGACAATATAATTCCACCATACCAATCCCCCTCACCTGTCACCATACTAGAGATGACGAACGCAATGATAACTTACATGATGAGTCTATCATCATCTCTTCTGGATCTAATAAAGAGGAGCAGATTATCATCTCCTCTCCTGAAACATCTACTGCTCCTTCCTGGAACAACAGACCATTCGACATTAATGGAACCAGTAAACTCTCTTACTTCAAAGATGAGACTCCTCCTCCATCTCCTCCAATTGGCTAATGGCATAAGAAGATGATGCAAAGATTCTCCTTATACTATGTGGGAGAAAATGTTGAGTTTGCAGCATACAGAGAAGAGACTCAAATTGAGCCATTAGCAGAGCAGTCAACTGAGGAACCAAGGGTCGCACAAGTGATCAAGCTCCCTCTTTTGCAGATAGACCAAGGGATTATTCCTTTTAAGAGGACACTCCGCAACACAAGCCTTCTACAAGGTGTAAAAGATGATGCTAACCTTGCAAGAAGATTGCAAGAAGAAGAATATGCCTTTGCCATCCCTTTCATGCATCAACTGGTACATGAGATTGCACATTGGTACACATGTGTGAGAGAGGACTTAGACTACTTTTATAATAAACCAACACTTCTAGAGCCCATGACAATGGAAGAGAACCAGAAGCTGGAAGCCACCATCCGCACCATGCATCGTGATGCATTGCGAAGAATTTCGAGACCTAGAGTCTCAGTCAAACCCTCTCGGCTGATTACATGAGGGGTTTCTCCAAGCTGTCCTACCTTTAAGGCCAACTGTGCTGAATACAAAGCCTTGTGTCTACTAAAGTTTCAAGGTTCATTCCCCAGAAAGTTGTATCCTCCAAGCTTGCATATCTAAGAAGAAATTGATATACGTGTTACCCCATACCGTATAGTACCAAGGCTACCAACTATTAACCCCAACAAGCTAAAGGGGAAGAAAATTATGAGAGCAGACAACCTTTCATAGAACATCCCTAACATTGAGCCTCTTCTTCAACCAGAGCGTGTACTGCCTAAAGAGAACAATGAGTCTGATGTTGGCATCTATTGACTGAACGTGATGAACAACATGCTCCATACCACAAGATCATCCAGTCTCTCCCATGAAGAAAACGAGAAGATTGAAACTGTTGGTGAAGGCTTTTCTTCCTCCAATAGCTTCATTCACGTTTCAGACACTATGGTAGTACCCACATTGCTGACTCCTTACATACCTAGAGATAAGGCACAAGTTGAATAGATGCTTGCTGATCACTATGCTACATACAAGGTTGCTCAAGCATTGATAGCAACAGCTCGAGAAGCAACTAAAGAAGCAAGGAAATTAAAAGAAGTTGTCAGACTTAGAGCCATGATAGTAGCTCAAGAAGAAGAGAGGAGACTCAATGCTCTAGCAAAGGAGTAGAAGGCTAACAAAACTGAAGAGAATAAGCTCAGAGAGTTAGCCCTGATGCAAGACGTTGAGGCAGCCCAGGTTACTGCACTTGCCGCAAAGTAAGCTATAGACTTGGCTGAAAAGTCTGCAGAATCTTCACCAGCCTAGGAGTGTATAGACCTGGTGTCTACACAATCCTAATCAAGCACCCCAATCGCAATCGTGCCACTGAATGCTGCAGCTTAGTCAGACCATCAAACTGACTTGGTTGCCCTTGAAACTGCATTGGAAGCTAAGCTTGAAGCCAAAATTACTGCCAAGATTGATGCCAAGTTGGAAGAGCACAGAGTAAGCATTATCAAGGAAGTGACTCTTGCAGTCAATGCATCCCTTGTTGTTCTTCTAGCTCCATCATTTGCTGCACCTCCAACACCACCGCCACCACCAACAGAAGACCCTCCTGTATCAACTGCTCCATCAGAAGCTGGAGTATCATCTTCTAAACAGTCAACCCCACCTTCTCAACCCTGACTGTGATGGCATTTTCTACTCTTCTCTCCTTTCTTTTTGTTAATGACAAAGGGGGAGAAAAAGATGTATAGAAAATTTTGACCCAAACAATTCTTATTAATAGAACAATGATTGGTTCACTATTTTTTTTTAATTTCATATATTGTCTACTGTTATCCACTTTAATTTTTTCATGTTTTGAACTGTCATTTGCATATGCATATATGCATGATAGACTCAGGGGGAGTTCATCATGTTTATAACTGCACATAAATAATTGACATGAAATAATCTGAACTTTGATATATTATTCTATGCTTTATTGTCTGTTAATCAAAATTATAACATGTGTTGTCATAATCAAAAGGGGTGGATTGTTAGAACCAATACATTGGATGATGTCTCGCCCCTAATCCTTTTATGGGTTTTGATGATAACAAATGTGATAATATTTGATCAACTAATGATTTGAAATTGAGTAATTTCAGGGAATCAAAATGATCATAGACAATGGTAAAATCTCTCTATCTCACTCTATTACTTTAATCTGTCTGATATCGCATTAATTATATACCAAGCATCCAAAGTGCCTTTAATCAGATTAAATTAAGTATCAGAATAGATCATGTGAAGGTCATTAGAACAGACGGTACAAGTCTTGGAACAGACCATGTAGTAGTCTTGGAACAGACTACACAAAGTCTTGGAACAAACCATGCAATAGTCTCGGAACAGACTATGAGAAGTCTCGGACCAGACGATATAAGTCTTGGACCAGACTATGCATAAACACTGGACCAAACCATGCATGAATCTCAGACCAAACTATGTGATAGTTGGACTAGACCATGCACAGTCAGACCAGACCACGATTATTATAGACCAGACAATGTTTGTGTTAGACCAGACCATGTGCTACTTTGCGTGCTGAAGAATATGTGTTGAATCATCATCTCTTGACTTTAAGAACGCATTGTCTGTTACAGAAAGCAAGGAAGATACTCTCTAAATTACCTTCTTCTATTCCTTGTATGACTGCTTGCATGTCTCAAAAAGTGTGAAGTTATGTAGGTACAGAAAACAGCTAATCAGCTTTGAGAAGCATACCCAAAGCTAAAAGCAAGCTGTGACAAGACAGGAACCTGCTCCTCTCAAATCAAGCTCAACTAAAGCAACTTCAATACTCTACTATGAGACAACGGAAACCTTTCTTCTCCAACATTCAAATTCAGGAAGCTCTACTATATAAAGAAGCCTCCATGCAACAAGAAGACTAACGAATCCAAGCAAAATAAATCTGAACAACCAAGTGCAAGCAAAAGAAAAGAAAAGCCAATATGCGTGAGAAAAGAGAGCTTAAAGAAAAGAATACTTCTAAAAAGCTCACTAAGATTCAAACCAATTTCATATCCTCTCTTTGAGAGTTATTCAAATCACTTTCTATCTTTGAATTGAAAGTCAAGAGTGGCTTAGTGATCAAAGAATACTTGGGAAGTATAATCTCAGGGGAAGATTTATACTTGTAACTAGTAGTGGCTTAGAATACTAGTTGCTAGTAGTGGCATAGAGAATACTTGTAGCCATGAGTGGTAGCGAAGAATACTTGTTTGTAATTAGTTGATTGTAGTGGAACCCTTTAACAATTGTTAAAGGAGAACTAGACATAGCTTAGTTGAGTAAACCAATATAAAACAAGCATTCTACTTTTGTTGTCTTGTGTTTACATTTATTCATCTTGCACGCTGTTCATTTGCGAAAGGGTTTCTAAAAGATTTTCCTTGAAAAGATATATTTGCTTGTTTGAACTTACGTATATCTCTAAAGGCAACTTGTGAACTAATATTCTTTACGAAAACTTTTCTAACCTACTATTCAACCCCCCCCCCTTCTAGTGTGTTCTTGTGTATTTCACGATTCAATATTAAAGCATTGTCAAACAGTTAAAGTAATAGAGTGAGATGGAGAGGTTATACCATTGTCTATGATCATTTTAATTCCCTGAAATTACTCAATTTCAAATTATTAGTTGATCAAATATTATCACATTTGTTATCATCAAAACCAATTAAAAGATTAGGGGCCTGATATCATTCAATGTTTGTTTGCATGTCTCATGAAGTCTAGTAGATACAACTAAAAAGGCTAATCAGCTTCAACCCTTATAGCTAAAAGTAGAGTTGTGATAAGACATGAACCTGCTCCCATCTGATCAAGCTCAAGCTAAAGCAACTTCAACACTCAATTGTGAGACAATGGATCATTTTTCTCCAACGTTCAAATCCATGAAGCTCTGCTATAAATAGATGCTTCCATGCAACGAGAAGTCTAACGACTTGGAACGAATCATTCAAATGAAAAGCAAGCAAGAAAGAAAAGAGTAGAAAGCATACTTTAAGAAAGCTTGAAACTTTAGTGAGAAAAGAAACTTCATCTTCTACAAAGCTCACAAAGATTCAAACACTTATTCATATCCTCTCTTTGAGAGTTACTTGAATCTTATTCATATTTGAATAGAAAGCCAAGAGTGGCTTAGTGATCAAAGAATACTTGAGTAGTAGTGGTTTAGAATACTTGTAGCTAGTAATGGCATAGAGAATACTTGTAAGCAGTAGTGGTTGAGAACACCTGTAGCTAGTAGTGGCATAGATAATACTTATAAGCAATAGTGATTTAGAATACTTGTAGCTAGTAATGGCATAGAGAATACTTATAGCTAGAAGTGGTAGTGTAAAATACTTGTTTGTAATCAGTTGATTATAGTGGAACCCTTTAACAGTTGTTAAAGGAGAATTTGACGTAGCTCAGGTTGAGTGAACCAGTATAAAAACAAGCCTTCTACCTTTGTTATCTTATGCTTACATTTATTCATCTTGCACTTTGTGCATCTTGAAAAGGTTTTAAAAGCATTGTCTTGAAAAGAGATATTAGCTTGTTTTAAAACCTTCATATATCTACAAAGCCAACCTTCGAACTTATATTTATTGTGAAATGTTTTATTAACCCATTATTCAACCCCCCCCTTCTAGTGTGTTCTTATGTATTTCAGTTGGTATCAGAGCTCGGTCTCTGATAAATATCTTCACAAATACAGAGCTAAAGATCCTACACAAGCATGGAGAAGGGAAGAAAATCCATCCACAAGCCACCAGTATTCAAAGGAGAAAACTTTGGCTATTGGAAACAAAGAATGGAATCATTCTTTGAGTCATCCCATATAAATATGCTAGATGTGGTTGAGAATGGAAACTACATTCCAATTGATGAAGAATTAAATGAGATTCCAAGAAATCTCTAGACTGACGAACAAAAGCGAAGATTCCTTCTCAACTCCAGAGCAAGGAATGCTATCTATGGCTGCATATCAGAAACTGAGCACAAGAAAGTCAGCTAGTTCAAGTCAGCCAAAGAAATGTGGGACACTTTCATAATGACCTATGAAGGTTCCACTCAGGTAAAAAGAAACAAAGTAAGTGTCTTAACTAGACAATATGAACTCTTTACTATGGAAAAAAATGAAACTATTGCTACTATGGTGTCTAGATTTCAAACTATATTAAACAAGCTCCGAAACCTTGACAAAAGTTTCGAGAACTTCGAACATATTGACAAAGTTCTTCATAGCTTGCCTAGACAATGGGGATTGCAAGTCACAGCCATTTGAGCTTCAAAGAACTTGGACTATCTAGCTCTAGAAGAACTCATAGGCATATTGATTCTACATGAGCAAGAGCTACAAGGAGATGCCCAGATGAGAATAGGAAAATCTCTATCTCTCAAGGCTCAAAATCCCAAGCACACTACATCTAAAGAGCCATCATCTAAAAGTCAATCATCCGACCACCCAGAGGATGGACTTCAAAGGCACTCAAGGCCGAGGAGTCAAAAGAGGAGACCACACCCTCAAATGAAGATGACTCTAGAGAAGATGATGAGTTGTCATTTATTTCCAAAAGGATCCACAAGAAGTGGAGAAAGAAAGTAGGATCAAGTTCCTTGCAGACCATGAAAGAAAGGAGAAAAATCCTATTGTCTGCTATGAATGCAAGAAGCTAGGACACTTCAAATTAGAATGTCCAAAGCTGAGCAAAGGGAAGGAAAGGGTCAAGAAAAGCTTTCCCAAAAAGAAAGGGTTGATATCCACATGGGAAGACCTAGAAGACTCAATAGACGAGGAAGAATCAAAAGCATCAAATGAAAAGGCCAATATTTGTCTGATGGCAGACACAGCACCCTCATCGCCTGCGTTTGGTGAAGAAGATGCACCAAACAATGAACAAGGTCTGATGACTGACAACAACACCTCAGCGTCTACATTTAAAGCTTTAGATGAAGAAGAAACTGAGGTAGATCTCAATGACCTTTCTTCTCTTCAAGAAGCTTATCAAGAACTTCTTTCTAATTCATCAATTCTTTCAATGGCCTATCTATCTATGAAAAAGAAATTTAAAAAAAAACTTTCAAAAGAACATGAAGAACTTGAGTCTTCATTCACTAAGTTGTTTAACAAATGTACCACATTAGTCATAGCTAGTAATGTTCTTACTGAAGATTTTCAAAAGCTAACCATAGAACACCAATGGTTAGTTAAAAGTAAGAGTGAACTTTGGGTAGAAAAGAACAGCATAGAAGACAATTGATTGGACTGATTAAAGAAATCGATGAAATCAGCAAGGTAAGAACCTTGAGTAAAGATGAAGTTGAAGTTGCAAAATTGCGCAATGAAGCTGCATCCCTCAAGATTAGTCTAAGAAAATTTATAAGTGCGTTTGAAAGTTTAAACAAAATGATTTCAATCAACAAACATCCACATGAAGAATCTGGCCTTGGATTCACTAGCAAGAAAGAAGCATCTAAAGATAATGCTTTCAACAAGGAAATGGACATGTGAAGTCCAAAAGCAAGAATTGCCTACAAGAGGTAAATCATCTACTTCTAAAGCTAATCCCAAAGGACCTAGAAGAATTTGGGTACCTAAGAGCAAAATAATTCCTGTTGTAGATATCCTTGATGGCAAGAAAGAAACACCAATCATGATACCTGGATAGTGACTGCTCACATCACATGACAAGCACAAGGTCTATGTTCCTAAGCCTAACACCCATGCATGGTGGTATAATCACTTTCAGAGGGAATCAGAAAGGGAAGATAAAGGGTACTGGTAAGGTAGGTATTCCTCCTAGTCTCTAAATAGAGAATGTTTTATTTGTTGATGGATTAAAATACAATCTACTGAACATAAGTCAATTTTGCAATAGTGGATATGATGTATCCTTCAATAAAGAATCATGCATAGTTAAAGACTTTGCTGGTCACATCTCTTCTCTACAAAGAGACAAGGCAATCTTTATAAGATTAACCTTGATGAATTGAAGGATCAAAATGTATTATGTTTGATGTCAGTCAAAGAAAGTCACTAGTTATAGCATAAGAAGCTTGGTCATGCAAGTTTGAGATTAATCTCAAAACTACAGAGACAACCTCGTAAGAGAATTGCCAACAATGTCATATAAGTATAACTTACTTTGTGAGACATGTCAAAAAGGGAAACAAGTGAAAACCTCTTTTAAAAGTAAAAACATTCTTTCCCCTTCTAGACCACTAGAATTGTTACATATTGATCTATTTGGTCCAACAAGGACAACCTCTTCATGGGCGAGTTATTGTTGATGACCATTCTATTGGACATGGGTACTGTTCCTCACTCACAAGGATGAAACCTTTAAGGCGTTCTATAAATTCTGCAAACGTGTTCAAAATGAAAAAGGTGTATGTATAACTTCTATCAGAAGTGACCATGGAGGAGAGTTTGAAAACAAAAGTTTTCAAAGGTTCAATGAAGAAAATGGTATTCTTCACAACTTCCCAACACCTAGAACACCATAGCAAAATGGTGTTGTTGAGAGGAAGAACAGGTCATTGCAAGGGATGGCCAGAACCATGTTGAATGATAACTCAACTCCAAAGCACTTTTGAGAAGAAGATGTAAATACTTCTTGTTATTTACAAAATAGAATTTACATTAGACCTATCCTTAAAAAGACTCCATATGAATTGTGGAGAGGAAGGAAACCCAACATATCATACTTCCATCCTTTTAGATGTCAATGTTTCATTTTTAACACAAAAGATAATTTGGGTAAGTTTGATTCGAAGTGTGACACTAGAACATTACTTGGATACTTTGAAACATCTAAGGCTTACAGAGTGTTTAACTCTAGAACCAAAAGTGTTGAGGAGGCTATTCATGTAAGGTTTAATGACATTCAACCTAATAGGAAACTATTAGAGTTAGAAGATTCTTTTGCAGATACAAGACTAGATGAAGGACTGACAAGGACTAGACCACCGTCTAATGGACCATTGTCTGCTCCCTCATCATCTGCTCCAAGATCATCTTCCCAACATCAAACCATATTAGATGATGATGAAGAAATAAGAGAACTCCTGGGCAACAACAGACTAATGATAAAAAACCATCCTCCTTCTCAGATCATTGGAGAGATAGAAGCTCTAGTAAGAACAAGATCATCATTCCAACAAACAACTCTTTTGTCAGAAATAGAACCAAAGCACATTGATGATGCCATGGAAGACAAAAGCTAGGTCCAAGCAATGCAAGAAGAGCTGAACCAATTCTAAAAGAATGATGTTTGGAAACTTGTAAAGCTACTAGACAACAAAGAAGTTGTTGGTGCCAAGTGGGTCTTTAGAAAAAAGTTGGATGAGAATGGTAAGGTTGTGAGAAACAAGGCTAAACTAGTGGCCAAAGGTTACTCACAACTGGAAGGTATAGATTACACGGAGACATAATTTCCAATTGCTAGACTTTTGAGGCAATTAGGATGTTACTTTCATTTGTTGCTCATAGAAATATGAGACTCTATCAAATGGATATAAAATGTGCATTCCTCAATGGTGTAATTAAGGAAGAAGTTTATGTAGAACAACCCCCCGGGTTTGAGAGTACTATCTTTCTAGACCATGTATTTAAATTAAATAAAGCTTTGTATGGTCTTAAAAAGGCTCCAAGAGCTTGGTATGAAAAACTTAGTTCGTTTTTAATTGAATATGAATTTATAAGAGGAAAGATAGATACTACATTGTGCCACAAGAACTATTCCTCTTATTTCATTATACTCCAAATTTATGTTGATGATATTATCTTTGGTGCTACTAATGAAAAACTATGTGAATAGTAATCTACTTCGATGTAGACCGAGTTTGAAATGAGCATGATGGGAGAACTTAAGTTCTTTCTAGGATTGTAGATCAAGCAAACTAACAAAGGAATATTCATACATCAGACTAAGTATGTGAAGGAACTCTTGAGGAAATTTAAGATGGATGATGCCAAAGCAATGAAAACTCCAATGTATCCTACCACATCACTTGGGCTTGATGAAGATCCAAAGAAAGTAGATGTCACTCAATTCAAAGGAATGATTGGGTCACTACTTTATCTAACTGCATCCAAACCAGACATTATGTTCAGTGTCTGCCTCTGCTCAAGGTTTCAGTATGATCCAAGGGAGGTACATTTGTTTATAGTTAAAAGAATATTTAGATATTTGCTTTGTACACCTAATCTTGGTCTATGCTTCAAAAAGCAAAAAAGAATATAAATTGGCAGGCTATTATGATGTTGACTATGCTGAAGATATAATTGAAAGAAAAAGCACCAGTGGAGGTTGCCACTTCATTAGAGGCAACATGGTGTCATGGCTCAGCAAGAAACAAGGAACAATAGCATTATCAACAGCAGAAGCAGAATACATCTCAACATCTAGTTGCTGCTCTCAGATATTATGGATCAAGAATCAACTTGAAGACTACAACATATTTGAGAGTAACATTCCTATCTTCTGTGATAATACTGTTGTTATATCTCTTTCGAAAAATCCAACCATGCACTTTAGAGCCAAACATATAGAGATAAAACATCATTTCATTAGAGACCATGTTTAGAAGGGAACCATTAACTTGGAATATGTTAAAACAAATGATCAGTTTGCTGATATTTTTACAAAACTCCTTATTGAAGATAGACTGGTCCTTTTGAAAGAAAAGATTAGGATGGTCTATGTGGACTAATTTTTTCTCACTATTTGTTGTCCATGAATAAACTAAAGACCTATTTTCTGGTGTTTAGTGGGGCACATGCATGTCACATGTTTCACGCTCAATATATGAGCAAACCACATGAGTTTTTGAAAAGATTTTTTTGTAACTTAAGCATTTAATGGGTCACTAAGTCATAAACCCCAAAATGCACATTTATTATTTCTTTAATGTGTCATTTCAAAACATTCCCTGATTGTTCAAATTCTATATAAAGCTCACTCATTGCCTTTGAATGCCAATTATTACTGAAACTTCTTCAACAAGCTTTCGTACCTAAATCTCTCTTCTCTCTCATTGCTTTCTCTAAACCTAAACCCTTCTCTCACCAAACACCATGGCCAAAGGTAACTCCTCCAAGGGTTCATCCTCATTCCAACCACCATATACTTCTCAAGCTTCTAATGAACACTTTGAAGAACCCCAAGCTGCATCGTCAACGGATATTGTCAGTTTTGGAACCAGGGAGATGGATCTAGAGGTAAAAAAGGAGAAGAATCTTGACCCTATCAAAGCCATTATCATATGACCATGTGGAGTATTTTGTCAACATCAACTATCTTGAAGAACATGGCCCCTCAACATCTCAAGATACCTTGAGCTTTCTAGTATAAGGGGCTACTTCAAGGACAAGCTGAAGATCGCTCTAGGACTGATAAGGGAGTTCTGGGAGAATGTCATTGTCAAAGGGAATGAGATGAGCCGAATTGTGATTCTGTAGACTTTTCAGCCAAGTCTACAGCTTGCTTTGCAGCAAGTGCAACGACCTGAGTTGCCTCAACCTCTTGCTTCAAGACCAACTCCTTGAGCCTTTTCTCTTCAACCTCCTTCTCATGGGCTAGAGATTTTAGGAGGTGGAGGAGGAGTAGCTTCTCATGCTCGTTGGGAGAAACTAGGACGAATGGCTTATTGTCCCATGAAGGAGCAACAGACTCTTCAGAGGTGGGGGTGATGGTCTACTTAGTTGCAGAATCAACTGATACCTCAGTAGATTCAGTGTGTGTGTATGTGACTACTGAATCTGTCATCACAGGTATGGTGACAGGTGATGGGGATTGGTAGGGGAATGGTATTATTAGATGGTGTTTGAGGGGATATGGTGGTGGTGATGATAGTTTGTGTTGTGGATGCAGACTATACTGCAGACTGAACAGTGGGTTCAGCCTGTGGGATGATAGTCTATCCAATGGGGGCAGACTCTTGGTGCTCTTCTATTTGAACAGTGGGTTCTGATAGTGGTTCTTGCTTAGTCTATGCATGAGCATCAAATTGTGCAACCTTTGTTTAGTCAACTATTGTCTGTGTAGGTGACACAGACAATAGAGGTTTAACAGATAGTGCGTCTATTGTGGCTTTTGTTTGGGTTAGAGAGGGGGTTGTTTGTGGAATATTCTTCCTTAGACGTTTATGTGTAGTGGAACGTGGGTGAGTTGGGAGAGTGAAGGTTGTTATTGGAATACCTGGATTGATGAAGGATGGGTTGAATGCCAATCCAAGCATGTCGTCTTCTAGTAGCACCTTCCTCTTCACAGTGAGCTTCTTGGGTGTGGTGTTGGGTGGTCTAACCAGTTGAAGGTATGGTGCGTAGACTCTTCAACTGTCTGTTGTCTGGATGGCCTTTTGAAGACCAATCCGTCAAACTCTTCCTCCTCTTCATCATTAGCAACTATTACAAATGCTCTTCTAATGTTGGCTATCTCCTCCATAGCCACTAGAGGTTCAGTAGACTATCTAGCATATCCTTTGCCTTTATGCTAAGCCTTAGTCTTGGGCTTAGTTGCTGGTGGTTTGGTAAAGGCCTATTGTCTAGTCTGCCTTTGTCGAGGCTTCATAGAGTGTATTTTAGCATAGTCTATAATTGCATTTAGCATAGTCTAGACATGTTTTATACCTTATTTTGACCATTTTAGTTGAGTTTTCTGAGATTGGGTCGTTTTGGGCCCCAAGTGTCAAAAATTGCTATTTGTCACATTTTATTGATGCTTTTGACACTGTCTCTTGTGAAGCCCATAACTTTTGATGCAGGTCTCTGATTTTTATGATTCTTGTCTTTTTTGAAATCTAAGAAGGAGATATACAATTTCATGTCTCACAAGGATTGTCTAATTCTAACGTTTCAGCGGTCAAATTTGGGATTCAATGTTACAGTCATGCACTTGTAATAATTCCGCGTTTTAGTTTGTAATTAGGAACCATTTGGTAATTGTAATTGGTAAAGGTAGCTTTTATTTAATGGGTTTCAGACCTTGTGGGGGGGACCACTGTTTTGGCCTTTGTTTTTAGCTTTTCCCCTTTTGCAAGACAACAATAACACAACACAACACTTCTACATGGAATAAAAATCTCACCTTTGCTCTCTTCTCTCTCTTCTCTTTTCTCTTCTCTTCTTTTCCCTTTCTCCTTCATAAATTTCGTGCAGCCCCTTGCAGCCACCATGAGGATCTTCATGGAGGGCTAAATCCCTTTTGCAACCCAAGAATCATGTACTTGTGGGTAAATATGAGTCCTCTATTCTCAATTTCAAATTTTTCTCATGAAAACCCTTTAATTTTTCATGAGTATGAATTTGACTTATCCTTGTTGGAACTGTGATTATTTCTCCATAAGCATAGGTTCTTGAGTTGTATCTTTTTGATTCTGTTTTCGTTTATTGTTTAGAAAATTGCTTTATTTCTTTAATTTTTGAAAATCACACAACCCCCCCTATTTTGAATTGAATGCAAGTTGTTTGATGAATTGTAT
This sequence comes from Amphicarpaea edgeworthii, assembly GCA_014843725.1. NCBI lineage: Eukaryota > Viridiplantae > Streptophyta > Magnoliopsida > Fabales > Fabaceae > Amphicarpaea > Amphicarpaea edgeworthii. The sequence continues at coordinate 11,001,224 of CM026329.1, forward strand.
CATTGAAAAAATAACTTGAGTTAGCCTTATATTGCAAAATTTATTGGGGAACTTAGTTGCTTTTGACGGCGTGTTCAAATCGTTGTCGAGGATTACTTGGGAAGGAATATTGTCTGAGCCTTGTGACTGCAAGTGGTTCATAGTGGTGGCCAATTGGCCAATCTGAGTCTGCAAATCCTGGATGTTTGCAATCACATTCTGTTGGAATTGAATGTTGCTTGTAGCCATCTGCTTCACCAAATCTTCCAATGAAGGTCCTGTAGAAGGAGGGGATTGTTGAACAAGAGGAGCTTGCTGTTATCTCAATGGAGGTGGCTGGTATCTACCACCTAAACTAGGTTGTTGGTATCTCTGTTGGGGTTGCCCTACATATGGTGGTTGCTGCCGCACAAGACCGGGACCATATCTCAGGTTAGGGTGATCCTTCCATCCCTCATTGTATGTAGAAGAATAAGGATCATATTTTTGCTGAGGTGGTCTATACTGTTGGCTGGTGTTGATTCCAGCAACATCTTCAATCTCTTGAAGAGTAAGACATGCATTTGTAGGGTGTTCTGTTGAAGTGCAAATGCCACACCCATGATGGTTGACTGCCTGAACCTACTGTTGTTGGCTAATGGCTAGCTATCTAATAAGGGAAGTAAGCTCTAAGACCTTGTTTTCTAGCCTGTGAGCAGAATCAGTGGTGATTTCATGAACTCTAACAGCGGGTGAGGATCTAGTGGTAAACTGCTGAGAATTCTCTGCCATGTTAGAAAACAACTATCTAGCAACAACTGGGGTCTTGTCTATCAAAGCTCCTCCACTAGCAGCATCAACCATGCCTCTCTCCATGGGAAGCAATCCTTCATAGAAATACGGATGAGGAGTTGCTCACTAATTTGATGATTACGACAGCTGGCACACAGCTTGTTGAATCTCTCCCAGTACTCATACAAAGTCTCTCCAGAGAGTTGTCTAATTCCATTGATGTCTTTTTTTATTGTCCCAGTTTTAGAGGCAGGGAAGAATTTCTCTAGGAATTGCCTCTTCAAATCATTCCAGCTTCTAACAGGGAACTGGATTGAAGTACAATCAATCATTGGTAGAGTCCACCAAAGAGAAAGGAAAAGCCTTCAGCTTAATGTAGTCTTCAGGCACACCATTTGGTTTCATAGTGGAACATACCACATGAAACTCCTTCAGGTGTCTATGAGGATCTTCACTTGCAAGACCATGAAACTTGGGCAACAAATGGATTAATCCAAACTTAAGCTCACAGTCAACATTAATTTCAGGATATTGGATGCACAAAGGTTGGAAACCAATGTCAAGTGCAACCAACTCCCTCAAAGTTCTTTCTTGATGTTGATGGTCAGCCATGAAGTCAAAATAAGGATAAGTAAAAACAGTACCAAGTTCAGAATCAACAGAATCAGAAACAGAACTAACACTCACTATCAAGTTCTACACTACTCAAGTCAAATACCCTATGGTGATCAGCTACACTATTGCTACCATACCTATTCAACCTATGAAATGTTCTATCTATTTCAAGATCAAATGCATAAAAGCTACTAGGAGCAGACCTGGTTATGCATAATTGAAGAAACAACAAGTGAATAGTAAAAACAAGATGAAATGGGCTAAATTGACTTAGAAATTTCAAAAGCTATAAAAATGATTTTTAAAAACTACCAAAACACCATAAAAAAAAGTATAAAAATGATTTTAGAATTTCTGTAATTTTTCAGTGATTTTTAAAAATCATGAAAATCAAAAACAAATTCAAAAAAAAATCAAGAAAATAAAAAAAAATCAAAAACAGAACTTAGACAAGGAATTTGGCAATTTAAACCTACACCTAGTCCCTTATAGGGACTGCTCTTGCTCAAAATAGTGGATAAACCTTGAATACCAAAATTCAGCCCAATCCGAGTTAGTGAAAATTTTGTCGAATCTTCAAGTACCTACAACAATGCGACAACAAAACTGACAAGGGAAACTCGAAGCATAATTAATGATATGAATTAACTACCAAAACAGAGCACTACCATACAAAAAAAAATTGCATAAGTGAATGAAACTAAATTGCAAACTAAAACAGAGAATGCACAAGCTGAAACAAGGATGTGCAAATTGGAACAGAATTGCACAATTGCACAAAATCAAAGCACACCAAATTGCACAAAACTGAAACAGAGAATGTACAAGGCTGAAACAAGAATGCAAAAATTGAAATGGAATCAAAAACTAAAACTAAAAACCAAAATAAAACTAATTACAAGAATTGAAATAAGGAACCGATAAATTGTATCCCCAACCGGCGTGTTGTCCGAACAGCCTGCCTTAGGAGTCTTCTTTTTCTAAGTTTTTTGGGTCTGCTCTCAATCAGCAGACTCTGAAGGTGCCTTGAATCTGGAAAATTTCCCCTTCTTTATTCCAAAACCCATATTCATCTTCAACAGACTAGCCAAAGTCAACAGCCTATGGTACACGAACAGACCTTCCTCATTTACATAGTCCACTTCCTCCATGCCTCTGGCCTGAATATCGTGGTACAGACGGTTGTAGCATTTGAAGTTCCACAATATCTTGTTGATCAAGGCCATGTAGTATGTTGCCACAGATGTTGACAGAGATTGGATGTGACTCACCATGTTGTAGAAGAAGGTGTGAAGCAAGTTGAAGGGAATGCCCTTGATGATGTGGTAGAGGATGAAACAATGAAGGGCTGACACATGATCCCAAGACCCTATCTTGTGCAAGATGGTCTTATTCAGGATGTTCAGCAGCAGCTTGGCCAAATATGTGAACTTGGCCAAATGGAATCCCTTCTTATTGCACTCCACCGTGTAGTTGGACCCTAGGATGACCCTTTCTACTGTCCCTGCAGATAGTCCGAAGTCCCATCGATTCGAGAAGTAGTTGTGGTGGAGTTTGCACCCTATAGCTTGCACTATCGTTGTTGGTGACACTGTGACGTCGTAGCTATAGACGCTACTGATCATCTCGTTTCCCTTCACAATGACATTCTCCCAAAACTCCCTTATCAAACCAGGTGCTATCTTCTGCCTATCATTGAAGTAGCCCTTGATGCTTGAGAACTCAAGGAACTTGGAGATGTTGAGTCCTCGTTTCTCAAGGTAGTTTATATTTACGAAGTACTCCATGTAGATGTTCCCAGTGTGGGATCCTCATGGCTTGATGATGATTAACTTGACAAGGTCGAGGTTCTTCTCCTTTTATGACTCAAAACCCAATAAATACATAAGTTACAAAACCTTTCAAATACCCATATGGTCTGCTCTCATGTTTTGAGCATGAACCACGTGGCATGCACATGCCCCACTTAAGTAAACAGCAGACAGTGAGAAGACATTAATCAACACAGACCATCCCAATCTTTTCTCTCAAAAAGATTAGTCTTTCTTCAATAAGGGGTTTTGTAAAAATATCAGTAAGCTAATCATTTTTTTAACATACTTTAAAGTAATATTTCCCTTCTAAACATGGTCTCTTTTGAAATGATGTTTTATCTCTATATGCTTGGCTCTAGAGTGCATGGTTGGATTTTTCGAAAGAGATATGACAGTAGTATTATCACTAAAGATAGGAATGTTACTCTCAAAGATGTTGTAGTCTTCAAGTTGGTTCTTGATCCACAAGATCTGAGAGCAGCAGCTTGATGCTGAAATATATTCTGCTTCGACTGTTGATAATGTTATTGTTCCTTGCTTCTTGTTGAGCCAAGACACCATGTTGCCTCCAATGAAGTGGCAACCTCCATTGGTGCTTTTTCTTTCAATCTTGTCTCCAGCATAGTCAACATCACAATAGCCTGCCAGTTTATACTCCCTTGGATCAGACTGGAATCTTGAGCAGATGCAGACATTGAACATAATGTCTGGTCTGGATGCAATCAAGTAGAGTAGACACCCAATCATTCCTTTGAATTGAGTGACACCTACTTTCTTTGAATCTTCATCAAGTCCAAGTGATGTGGTTGGATGCATTAAAGTTTCCATTACTTTGGCATCATCCATTTTGAATTTCTTCAAGAGTTCTTTCACATACTTAGTTTGATATATGTATATTCCTTTGTTGGTTGCTTGATTTGCAATCCTAGGAAGTATTTCAGTTCTCCCATCATGCTCATTTTGAATTCAGTCTGCATCAAAGTAGAGAACTCCTCATAGAGTTTTTCATTAATAGCACCAAATATAATATCATCAACATAAATTTGGACTATAATGAAATCAGAGGAATAGTTTTTGCGGAACAATGTAGTATCTATCTTTCCTCTTATAGAGTCATGTTCAATTAAAAATGATCTGAGTTTTTCATACCATGCTCTTGGAGCTTGTTTAAGACCATACAAAGCTTTATTTAATTTAAATACATGGTCTAGAAAGATAGTACTCTCAAATCCAGGGGGTTGTTCTACATAAACTTCTTCCTTGATTACACCATTGAGGAATGCACATTTTACATACATTTGATAAAGCCTCATGTTTCTATGAGCCGTAAATGAAAGTAAAATCCTAATTGCCTTTGTATAATCTATACCTTCCTGTTGTGAGTAACCTTTGGGCACTAATCTAGCCTTGTTCCTCACAACCTTACCATTCTCATCCAACTTGTTTCTAAATGCCCACTTGGCACCAATAACTTCCTTGTTGTCGGGTAACTTCACTAGTTTCTAAACATCATTCTTTTGAAACTGGTCTAGTTCTTCTTGCATAGCTTGGACCCAACTCTCGTCTTCCATGGCGTCACCAATGTGCTTTGGTTCTATTTCAGACAATAAAGTTGTTTGTTGGAAGGATGATCTAGTTCTTACTAGAGCTTTTACTTCTCCAATGATTTGGGAAGGAGGATAGTTCTTGATCATCAGTCTATTGTTGCTTGGGGGTTCTCTAATTTCTTCATCATCCTCATCTGACATTTTCTTATGTCAAGCAAACAATCTTGGAGCAAACACTAGCGGAGCAAACATAGTCCATCAGACAATGGTCTAGTCCTCGTTAGAGCTTCATCTAGTATAATATCTGCAAATGAACCTTCTAACTCTGATAGTTTCCTATCAGGTTGAGTGTCATTGAACTGTACATGAATAGCTTCTTCAACACTTTTGGTTATAGAGTTAAACACTCTATAAGCCTTAGATGTTTTAGAGTATCCAAGTAATGTTCCTATATCACACTTCAAATCAAACTTACCCAAATTATCCTTTGTGTTAAGAATGAAACATCAACATCTAAAATGATGGAAGTATGATATGTTAGGTTTCCTTCCTCTCCACAGTTCATATGGAGTCTTTTTAAGGATAGGCCTAATATAAATTCTGTTTTTTAAATAGCAGGAAGTATTTATAGCTTTTGCCCAAAAGTGCTTAGGAGTTGAGTTATCATTCAACATGGTTCTGGCCATTTCTTGCAATGACCTGTTCTTCCTCTCAACAACACCATTTTTTTGTAGTGTTCTAGGTGTTGAGAAGTGGTGAAAAATTCCATTCTCTTCACTGAACCCCTAAAAACTTTCGTTTTCAAACTCTCCTCCATGGTCACTTCTAATAGAAGTTATACATACATCTTTTTCATTTTGAACACATTTGCAGAATTTATAGAATGCCTTAAAAGCCTCATCCTTGTGGGTGAGGAATATAACCCATGTCCATCTAGAATAGTCATCTACTATTACTAGTCCATATCTTTTCCCTCTAAAAGAGGCTATCCTAGTTGGACCAAACAGATCAATATGTAACATCCCTAATTGTCTGGAAGTGGAAACAATATTTTTTTCTTTTAAAAGAGGTTTTTACTTATTTCCCTTTCTGACATGCCGCACAAAGTAGGTCATCTTTATATGACATTGTTGGCAGTCCTCTTACAAGGTTGTATCTTTGCAATTTTGAGATTAATCTCAAACTTGCAAGGCCAAGCTTTTTATGCCATATCTAATGACTTTCCTTTACAGACATCATGCATGATACATTTTGATTTTGATCCTTCAGTTCACCAAGGTTGATCTTATAAAGATTGTCTTGTCTCTTTGCAGAGAAAAGATGTGAACCAATAAAGTCTTTGACTATGCATGATTATTTGTTGAAGGAAATATCATATCCACTGTCACAAAATTAACTTATGCTTAGTAGATTGTGTTTTAGTCCATCAACAAATAAAACATTCTCTATAGAGAGACTAGGAGGAATACCTACTTTATCAATACCCCTTATTCTCCCTTTTTGATTCCCTTCAAAAGTGACTGTACCACCATGCATGGGTGTCAGGCTTAAGAACATAGACGTTGCACTCGTCATGTGATGTGAGCAACCACTGTTCAGGTACCATGATTGGTGTTTCCTGCCATCAAGGACATCTGCAACAGGAATTATTTTGTTCTTAGGTACCCAAATTCTTCTAGGTCCTTTTGGGTTAGTCTTAGAGGCAGATGATTTACCTCTTGTAGGCAATTTCTTGCTTTTGGACTTCATATGTCTAATCTTTGGATGAGACTTACTAGAAGAAGCTTTATCCCTAGATGCTTCTTTCTTGCCTGTGAATCTAAGGCTACATTTGTCATGTGGATGTCTGTTGTATGAAATAATTTTCTTTAAAAGTTTTCAAACCCACTAACAAACTTGCTTAGAGTACTCTTGAGAGATTCTACTTCTTTGCGCAATTGAGCAATTTCAGCTTCATCTTTGCTCAAGGTTCTCACCTTGTTGATTTCATCAGTTTCCTTTGTCAATTCATTCAATTGCCTTCTATGTTGTTCTTTTTCTACCCAAAGTTCACTTTTTCTTTTAACTAAGCATTGGTGCTAAGGTTAGTTTTTGAAAATCCTTAGTAAGAACATCACTAGCTATGACTAATGTGGTACATTTGTCAGATAGCTTAGTGAATGAAGACTCGAGTTCTTCATGTTTTTTTGAAAGATTTTTAAATTTCTTTTTCATAGATAGATAGGCTTTTGAAAGAATGGATGAGTTAGAAAAAAAGTTATTGATAAGCTTCTTGAAGAGAAGAAAGGTCATTGAGATCTACCTCAGGTTCTTCTTCATCTAAAGCTTTAGACACAGACGCTGAGGTGTTGTTGTTTGTCATCAGACCTTGCTCATTGTCTAGTGCATGTTCTTCACCAGACGCAAACAATGAGGAAGTTGAGTCTGTCATTAGACAAAGGTTGGCCTCTTCATCTGATGCTTCAGATCCTTCCTCATTTATTGAGTCTTCCAGATCTTCCCATGTGGACATCAGCCCTTTCTTTCTGGGGAATATTTTCTTGACTCTTTCCTTCCCTTTGCTAAGCTTTGGACATTCAGATTTGAAATGTGTTGGCTTTTTGCACTCATAAAAGACGATAGGATTCTTCTCCTTTTTCTCATGGTCTGCTGGGAACTTCTTGTTGAAGTTCTTCCACCTCAAACCTCCTTTCTTCCTCCACATCTTGTGGATTCTTCTTGAGATAAATGAAAGCTCATCATCTTCGCTCGAATCTTCTTCACTTGAGGATGTGGTCTCCTCTTCTAATTCCTCAACTTTTAGAGCTTTATAGATCCTTCCCTTAGATGGTTTGGATGACTGGCTCTTGGATGATAATGGCTCCTTTGGTGTAGTCTACTTGGGCTTTTGGGCCTTTAGAGCTAGAGATTTGCCTTTTCTTAATTGGGCGTCTCCTTGAAGCTCTTGCTCATGAAACATTAGTATGCCCACGAGCTCTTCAAGAGGTAGAAAGTCCAAGTTCTCTGATTCCCTAATGGCTGTGACTTGAGGTCTCCACTGTCTAGGCAGGCTACGAAGAATTTTGTCAATGTGTTCAAAGTTCTCAAAACTCTTACCAAGGTTTCAAAGCTCATTTAAAATAGTTTGAAACCTAAACATCATAACAACAATGGTTTCATTTTCTTCCATAGTAAAGAGTTCGTATTCTTTGGTTAGAACACTTACTTTATTTCTTTTTACCTAGGTGGACCCTTCATAAGTCATTATGAACATGTCCTATATATCTTTGGCAGATTTAAACTGGCTAATCTTCTTCTGTTTAGTTTCTGAAATGCAGGCATGGCATGGATAGCGTTCCTTGCCCTAAAGTTGAGAATGAATCTTTGCTTTTGTTCCTCAGTCCAAAGATCCCTTGGAATCTTGTTGTCTCTCTCATCAACTAGAATATAGTTTCCATTTTCTACAACATCCAACATGTCTATATGGCATGACTCAAAGAATGTTTCCATTCTTTGTTTCTAGTATGAGAAGTTTTCTCCTTTGAAAATTGGAGGCTTGTGGATGGATTGACTTCCCTTCTCCATTCTCGTGTAGGATCTTTAGCTTTATATCTGTGAAGATATTTATCAGAGACCGAGCTCTAATACCAACTAGAATACACAAGACACACTAGAAGGAGGCAATGGAATAGTGAGTTATAAAAATTTTTTGCAATGAGTATAAGTTCAGAAGTTGCCTTTAGAGATATACGTAGGTTTAAACAAGCAAATATATCCTTTTGAGGCAAAGCTTTTAAAACCTTTTCAAAAGTGCACAGCGTGCAAGATGAACAAATATAAACACAAGATAGCAAAAGTGAAATGCTTGTTTTATACTGTTTCACTCAACTTGAGCTATCTTTAGTTCTCCTTTAACAACTGTTAAAGGGTTCCACTATAATCAACTAATTACAAAATAAGTATTTTTCACTGCCACTTATGGCTACAAGTATTCTCTATGCCACTACTAGCAACTAGTATTCTAAACCACTAATAGTTACAAGTATAAATCTCCCCCTGAGATTATACTTCCCAAGTATTCTTTAATCACTAAGCCACTCCTGGCTTTCTATTCAAATAAGAATAAGATTCAAGTAACTCTTAAAGAGAGGATATAAATATGGTTTGAATCTCTAAGGGAGGGCTTTCATTCACAAAAATAGGAAAGGGGTTCTAAACCTAAAATAAAGAGCAACGACAGCGCAAGAGAAGAATGAAGATTGACGCCTCACCTCTTCATTTAGATTTTTGGTATATTCATACCTTAAGTCTTTTCCGTTCTCTTAGTCTACTATTTTCTTTTTATGCCATAACATGTATGGATGATGGCATTGTATTGTTTGTTATAGGCTAAGCTATATCATTCTTGCTTGATGCTTTGATTTGCCATGTTTTCTATTATCTCAAGCATCACTAGATGATTTACTTCTTACGAACTAATTCTGAGTGATTGCAATCGATTACAAGTTGTAGGAATCAATTACTAGATGGCCTAATCAGTTTTGAAACCATCTCTGGTATCGAGTTAATCGATTACCAACCATTGCAATCGATTACAATGTTAATTTCAGAGTTCGGATATTGCTCTGTATCCATTGCAATCGATTACAAGACAATCTCTGAGAATTAGAAATTGCTCTGTTTCATTTGCAATCGATTACCATCTTGTGGCAATCGATTACCATCTTGTGGCAATCGATTACCAGATGATCTCTGATATTCAGAATTGGCTCTGTCTTGTTTGCAATCGATTGTCAGTCTACTACAATCGATTACAACAGCTGATAACAAGTGTAAATCATATTCTGATACACGGGATAATCGATTGCAATCAATTATATCTGGTATAACGGTCATTTTTAAAGATCTCCAAGACTCATTCTTTGTCTAACTAACTCCAAATCTTTTTGACCCATGCCATATATTTGAATCCATATCATTCTGTGCAGAACAACCAACAAACAGTCACAATATCTTTTCATTCCTTCAATTGTCAAAATCCAAATCTTTGATTTGATTTTCAGATTTGATATTGCTTTGATCACTCTCTTCTTTCTTCTGCACATTCTCTAATCTCTTGAGTTTCAAAAAACTCAATATTGCTTTTACTGCTATACCGATTTGAGATTGAACCTCTGAGCCTATACAGTTATATCCTTCTCTTGTTCCTTCATGAACTAAGGTGATTTAACATTAGTTCTTGACTGCTAAATTTGCTCATATTGAAGTTTATTGATCTGATCTCATATATGCTATATCAGCACATCAAGGTGTTTTCGTTCTTTAATCTTTTTCATTGATCTTGTTTGATTAGCATTGTGGGAATTTCATTCCTAAATACTGTGTTGAAATTAGATGGTATTTTTAATTTTGTTTCTAGAATTGTGTTGTTCTAGAGTTTAGAAATTAAATGGTGAATGATGTTTTCACATCCAATCTTCTAGGTTCCTGTTTCAGGTTGTGAAATCAGAATTTGTTGTGAATTGTGTGTGCATGGTGTATGTAATCAAATTCATAGTGGAACCCCTTGGTGAAAGGGAGAATTGGATGTAGATTGGTGGTTGATCGAACCAATATAAATCAACAGGCTTTATCTCTCTATCCCTTAATCTATTTCAATTTAGCATTTGATCTTTATCAAGATAATTTGTTCTAAATCATTTCTATCTTAAGTTGAGGTTGTTTGTTTAGTTTATTCAATCAATATAACATTCTTTGAAAACACTTTTATTAAAACCTTAAGAGCGGTAGTGAAAAATATTTTTGAAGAAAAGAATTTGTCACTTTACGTTAAATCAATTCACCCCCCCCCCCCCCCCCTCTTGATTAATTACCCACCTGATCCTAACAAAGAAAAGAGAGGGGAAGGGAGCATTCACGGCTGTGACAACACCACGCCATAATGACGACATTGTGCAGCCGTGACTGCATGAGAGGGGAGGTGGAGGAGGGTGCACCGGCGACGTGCGCAACAAAGGGCAGGAAACTCATGGTGGTGGTTGGTTCGCAGTGGCACGAGGGGTCGCAGTGGTGGTTCATTGGGAGTGAGTAAGGTGCGGAGGGGGTCACGGTGGTTCCCCGGTGGTGGTTACGAGCTGCGACGGTGGCTGATTGGGACTTGAGGTGCAATTCTATCTTTCGCTTTCGCTTTCTCTTTCTCTGGATTCTATTTGGCTTTTGGATTCTATTTGGCTATTGTAATTGTTCCTTGGGTTTTATTGCATATTTTGGGTTTTGAGGGTGTTTGATTTTTGGTTTTGTGGTGGCTGTGGCTGTGTTTGTATTTGGGATTTGAGGATGAATGATTTGAGTTTGGGTTAAGCATGACAAATGGTGCAACAACTTTGTTTATGTCTCTGTTTGGGTCGCTTTTTAGGATTAAAAGGATTGAACTCAATGATTTGATTTTGTTTTTGGTTTCTGTCTCTATTTATGTCTCTGTTATGTTTTTGTTTTGTTTTGGCATTGCATATGCAAGTTTTTTTTATTTTGTGTTCACCATGAATGTCTCTGAGTCTGATTCTAAGGTCACGTTATTTCAAGCTCATATCATTTTAGGGATAGTTTGATTAATTAGCTATTCATATCTTTTTAGGGATACAATCTATTTTAGATTCATATCTTTTTAAGGATAGTTTGATTATTTAAACCCATTATCTTCTTATCATTGTTTTGAGCAAATAGAGTGCAAAATACTATACTGCATACACTAAAAAGCTTACAAACAAACAGATTCCAAGAAAACTAATGCTTGTTATGAGCCAACCAAGCAATCTCTTCTAATGTATTTTTTGGTTTGCTAAATTTTGCCCTTTCTGCTGTATGTACCTATTTCCTTCTTTTTTTTTCTCTATTCTCTTGCTCTATTCTCTTCTACCTCTCCTTTCTCTTTTGCTCTATTGTATATTTTTCACTTGTTGTATGCTTTGTATTATGTATGCTCTCACCGCTATCTCTCTTTCTCTCTTATTTTCCTTGTTGTTGTATGCTCTCTTCTCTTGTATTCTCTTTCTTTTTTTTTTGCTACTCTATTTGCTGTCCCTTCTATTCTTTTTTTTTTTTTTTTTTTGCTGCTCTATTGCTATCTCCCTTTCTTCTCCTTGCTGTTTGGTATATATAGGCATAAGAGGTTTAGCTTATTTTAGCATTTTTTAAGCTTTCCTTACTTAATCATTTCTATTTGCTTACAGCTGCATTGTTTGAATTTCCACCACCTAGTGCTGGGCCTAGGTTTGATAGAGTGGCTACCTACATGATGATGGAGTTGCCAATTGATTGATGAAGCTGCCAATGTCAATTGACTCTTGCTTGTTTCTTTTGTTCCTTTTTTTTTTTCTTTTTGCTGCTTTTTTTTTTCTTCTTTTTCTTTTGCTGCTTCTTTTTTATTGTGCTTTGAATTGATTTGGACGCTTATTGTAAAAACTGCACTTCAATTTTAAAGTGGCTTGCAGCATAGTAACATAGAAAAATGAGAAAAAAAATTGGGTTTCTTGCCCAACATTGTGCATATTTTCTTATTTTCCCTTTTCTTTTCTTTTTTTTTTTGATGTGGCAAGATACCACTTGTGAAATAATAATAATAATAATAATAACAATAATAATCTATAACAATAGATAAAGCGATACCACTTTTGGTAATCGCTTTTTCGTTTCCACTTTTATTAGACAGTTTTATCATTAAATAATATTGAATTCCTTTTGTTTGATATTTTTATCAAAGGAAAAAATAGAAAAAATGAAAAATAAAATAAATAAAATAAAAATACACATACAAAGTTAACCCACTAACAATATAACTACCCCACTTTCTAAAAATTTGTTCACTTTTTATGCTTCTTTAATATAACTGCACCACACCCTTCACATACGTCTTATTTCAAATGTTTTATTTTGGATTCCATTTATCATAGTATAAATGCGTGATGCAAATCTTGGGCGGCCAACATATTTTTTTTCTTCTTTTAGTTTTCTAAAATTAAATTTTTGGTATTCTTTTAGTTTTATTCTCATGAAAGACTCTTATCTTTTTAATTGGTAGTCATTCTTTATATGTTTTTTACTTTTGATGTTAAGTGTATTTAGGAATGACTCAACAAATAGAAAATAAAGTTGCACAGAGTACAAGATCAATGGAAACATGTAGAACATGCACCAGATCAATGAAAGCATGCAAAGACATTCAACGAATGAAATTCCCCAAAGTTACAAATTAGTAAAATAGAACAATTTCTTTTATTCCATTTTCCCTCTTTCTCCTTCTATATTTTTTCTTTTTTTGATTTCCTTATTTTTTTTAGTGTTTTATTACATTTTTTATTGTTTTTTATTTTGTTTTCTTCCTCTATCTTATTCTTTTTGTGTCCATTCTACTTTTCTTTTTAAACAAAAGTTTCACTTGCAACTTTTTTCCTTTTGTTTTATTTTCTTTAGCAATTTTAAAATAACAGTTTTTTTTAATCAATTTTAAAACTTCAAACTAATTTCTCTACAAATAAAAAAAATGCAAACAAAACTTATTTAAAAACAACCATTTTCTTTATTTAACTTTTTTAAATATTTTTTTCTTATTTTATTTTTTTAAAGTTTTTTTTTAATGTTTGTGTTGCTTCTTGATAAATTATTTTTTTTTTTATTTTTCTCTTTCTTTTTCTTGATTTATATGTTGGTTACATTTGAGTCGATTCTTTTTTTAAAAACAAATTTATATCACATTTACATTTTATTTTCTAAGAAAATAATTTTTTATTTTTTATTTTTTTTTATCATGAGTAGTTACAAAGTTTAATCTTGAATCTAAGCAGTAACAGTTTCATTTGTAAAAAAATATATATATATATTTTGCAAATTAAAAAAAAAAACGTTTTCAAACTCAAACTGTTTTTTAAAACCAACCATTTTTTATTTAAAAATTGAAACTATCCCACTATTTTTTTTTTAGTTCTTTTAATCTTTGGTGTATTTTAAGAAACTTAAAATTATAATATTTCCTTTTAAAATCAAATTGAAGTTTCATATAAAACAATCATTTTAAAACTTGCTTATAAATTATGTTTCGTTTCAAAAGTTTTTTCTTTTTTTAATTTTCTAAAATTTAATTTTCTCATAGTCTTTAGCGAGATTCATATATGTATCATATGAGTGATTTTTTTTTTTTGGAATGATAACTATTTGCTTAATTCATATTGCATATATTTTCTTTTTTAATTTACAAATTTTATTTCATTTTAATAATTTTTTTCTTAACTTTTGTTTTGTAGGTTTAAATATTTCTTGAGGAACAACATATATTTGTTTTTTAAAGTTATGTTATCTTTTTTTTTTTTCTTAATTACATATAATTATACCATCTCTTTATTTTTCTTTCTTTATTTTATTTATATTCATTTTTTCTCTCTTAATAAATGAAATGTATATGCTGAAGACAATGACCATTATGAAAAATAGTTAGTTTTAAAAATACTAAATAACAATGTTTTTAGTTCTTCTTTAAATAAATAAGTTTTTTTTTAAACTGTTAGTTTTTTTCTGTATTTAATTCTCCAAATAAGAAATGGAAATTTTTTAAATCATAATATTCACTTTTAAAATCAAACTGAATTTTAAAATTAAAAAAGCTATAAGCCATCTTTAAAACTTCCTTTATTTCAAAACTTTTTTTTCATGCTTTTAGTTATATTTGTCATATTTTTAAGTGAAATGTATATGCAAATTAATGATAATTAATATAGTCTACGGTTTTTATTTTTTTATTGTAATTGATGTTTTAGGTGAGGAATGTGATGGAGATGAAGACATTCAACTATTAATTAAGTTTGCATGTGTAGGCTAATAAATACAAATAAAGTACTATTATAATAATATGATTTGTATATATTATTCATCCATACGTGAGAATGTAATGGTAGACTATGGAAAAAAGCAATAATATACTATCTTTTTTTATTGTTTGCATCTTTATTTTCTTTAATGTTTCATGGTTTACATATTTTTTTACCATTTTTTTTAACATTTTTTCTCAATATCTAATAGCACACACTTCATGTTTTCACTACTAAGTACAGCCTACTACTTTAGTTTTTCTTTTTATTCTTTTTGGAATATTATTGTTATTAATTTAATTTTCTTATTAAATATTCGACTTATTGTTTTTTATTGAGATAAGGCTATATAGAATGGATGACAATAGAATTAAAATTTAGGAATTCAATAATTTTTCAATAATGCAGACACTTTTTTAAATATTAGAGTCTTAATTTAAAAAAATTAACAAAAAATAGTGAGGTAGTTTGAAATTTTAAATTGAAAAAAATATGATAATTTTTAAATAGTACGTTGAAATTTTAAAAATAAAAATAAATCAAAAATTTTACAAATAATAGTGTTGTTTTTTTTAAACAAAAACAATAAAGTAATAAGATAATTTAAGGCAAGCTTATGGATTTCAGGTTAAAAAAAATATTTTCATATAGATAAATATTTATTGAAGTGATTTAACTATGTGTACAAAAAAAATTATTTATAAAAATTTTACATAAATATTAACATAGAATTACTAATATAGTATTAAGTATGATTGATATGTTTTAAAAATAATTTAGAAGATTATTTCAAATATAAAAAAAAATCATTCAATATAATAAAATACAATTGCACAATAAAAATGCGGACACACAGGCGTGGCAGCGCCTGTGTTTCCTTTAGTAATAATAATAATAATAATAATAATAAAACGATATTTAGACGGACAAAATTGGGTGTTGAGGACAATGCAATTCAAGGTCTCCCATATCTTTCGGGAAGGACACTCCCTGTGCTGATTCCCTTGCCAACTTAGGTATTGATACTCACATTGAACTTTCTTCGTGGCGTACCATACCTAAGTTCCTTGTTACTAGTTATACTAGGAATCTGTGTCAACTCCCTAAATTCCGTTTCTATTAGACTTTTCTCTCATGGGTTTTGGCCTAGTTCTCCCATTTTTCTTTGTACTTATTCATTTATTTAATAATATACAGCTGGCTGATCTATGATGAAACCCTCTTAAGAGTGCCAACATAGTTGGAATGTCTAAGTTGTCTTTTGAGCCCACCCGGACTACAATTGTAGTTTAAAAAAATGCCTTTTTTTTTTGCACATTTTAATTAATTTTCTAGCACGTATACATTTTTAATTTTTTTTATATTTCCCAAATTTTTTAATTTGATTTATTTTAAACTAAAATAATATATAAAAAAATTAAAAAAATATACACATGTATTAACAACTATAAAAAGTTAATTTAAAAAAAACATAATTAATTGACGTGTATATTTTTTATTTTATTTTTTATTTTTTTAATTCTTTTTTTAAAAAAATCCAATTAAAAAATTGAGAAAATTAAAAAAAAATTATCAAAGTTGTACACATGGCAGAATGTTAATTAAAATGTGCAAAAAAAAAAAAGGCATTTAATGAAGCATGAATGGAAAGGACTAAAACCTATGACAAAATAAAAGTCTGGGGACTAAAACCAGATTTAAAAAGGTATGGGGACCAAACACAGAAAACTGAAAAAGTTGGAGGACTAAAAATATACTTTACCCTTGTTTTTATAAACTAGCTAGTTAATTAAGTTTCTTAATCCCTGTGGATTCTAGAGCAATATTTTATAGGTGCTAATTAAACATTCACAAAGCCATCATCCACTTATATTCATGTCTTGTAGATTACATTTTCACCAAAATTATATAGTAGAAATTAAACTACATCTAAGCAAGTATAAGACAAAACTACACCAATAAAATATTTATGTATTTTTTTTTTTAATTATATTTTTTGAAGGCTAAGGACCAACGGATCAACCCGCGGACCCGTTTTGCTACCCCTAAAGAAAACATTTTCCCAAATCTAGCAAGGACTTAAATACTTACCACGAATGCTGACGTTGATTATTTTAATTTTTTTAAAAAAATTATAAAATAACAAAAAAAATAGAAAAAATAATAATAATTTATTAATTTATTTCTATTCGTAATTGACAATTATTATAATAACAATGAAAGTAAAACATATTTTTAATTCTTGTATTTTTATAAGAAAAAAAACAATTATGTTAGTCTCTATAGTTTAATTTGGATCAATTCAATCTCTGGACTTTTATATTGTGTGAAAGTATGACTTTTATAATGTTCAGCATCATCATCATATTAAATTGATCAAATAAATATATTTAATCTATATATTTAATGAATGAAAGCATGACTTTTGTAATGTTTTGGATTAAATTGATCAAAATTAAAATTTGGAGACTACAATCAAATTTCTCTAAAAGTACATGGACTCAAAAAAGAATAATGTATTTTATGCTTTTTTCTTTTAAATAATGTATTTTATGTTATTTTATGATCAATGTTAATTTTAAACTAGGTCCTACAATTTTATGAAATTATTTTGATTGATTGAGTATATATTTATTTATTTATCATTTTATATTAAAACATTAATGAAGAAAAAAATTGATATGTTATATTATTTGTAACACCGTGTTTTTAGTAATTGGGTTATAAAGTAATTTAATTAAATTATAAGAGAAATTAAATTTAATTTAAAAGTGTTTTGAATGAATAAATAAGTGTTGGTGATAGTTTAGTAACGTGTTTATATGTATTTTGGTTTTGGGCTAGTATATAGTATGAGAGCAAAATGGGGGGTGTCTAGTAAAGAGCATGGGTACAAATAGGAAAGCTAAGTCTAGATCCTATCTAGTTCCACGAACAGAACAAAAACCCTCTCCTCTCATTTCACTCTTCCTCCCTTTCCCTTTTCTCTTCTCCTTTACTGGTCCTCTTTTGCTTGTGATGAAGCCAGCAGAGGGGAGCGTGGTGGCTCCGACGAAGGAGAGTGTGGTGGTGCCAACGATGAGGAACGTGACGACATCGGCAAGGAGGAGCGTTACGACGTCGATGAGGAGGGGAACCGTTCAAACCTACATATCAAAGGAAAAGAAGAGTTGGAGCCCTAAAGCCTCTTCCTTTAGATTTCACATTTAAGGATTTCAAGTTATAAAGGTAAGGGAAGCTTGTTAATTTCTCTTCTTTTCTCTTATTTAAATTGTTCTAAATGTGTTTGTGCTATTTTGTTATATATGGCTTCTGCTTGGGGGCAAGGTGATGTGGTGCAGTTGGTCAGCTTGATGGTGTTTGTTGTTTAGAAGTTTCTGATATGAAATGCTAATTTGGCCGCTATTTTGGCATTGAATTTTATTGATATAGAATGTGGTCTTGCTGCTGTCTCATGTTTTAAAATTTTCTGCTATGGATGTTAATTTGTTGTTGTTGTACTAGCCTTGATTTATTACTGTTATGGAAGTCTGAATTTGTTGTCACTGAAGTTTATTCTTGCTGTCATGGAACTTTGCTCTTAATTGTCCTGAGATTCTAAATTTCGTTGCGATAGAGCTTTGTCTCTGCTGTCTTGGAACTTTGCCTGAAAATGAATTTATATTGTTGAAAGAAAATGAAAGTTTGACCCAAAAACTGTGCCCTCTGCAGTGTTCTTCTTTTACTATGAATATGTTTTAGTCAAAAACTTAGTTTTAGAGTCAGAATTTGAAAATGTAGTCTTCCGGAAAGTTGTAGATATGGATGTTTACTAACAAATGTCTTTGGAATCACTCAAAAATATTATGTGAAACTCTAGATATGATCAAATTAGTAAGCAATGGTCAAGCTGTCACAAATTGGTAAAAGTTTCACTTTGCTCATAATTTAGGCATAGTATACTTTCAAACTCGGTCTCGAGATAAACATAAGAGTTATAGATAATATTCATAGCTTTAAAATGAGATAAGAAGCAACTTTAATGAGCTAGTATATTTATAGATATCATGGTTATAACAAATAATAGTCTTAGACGCATGATAGAAATTGAATGAGATGAATGCACTATAGTTAAGTTAATTATGAATAATGTTGTGAATGATATAAATTAGTTGTTTAAATGTATATGATATTTTATGAATGTGGGAAATGAATATGATGAAATACACAAGAACACACTAGAAAGGGGGGGGTTGAATAGTGGGTTAGAAAACTTTCTTTTAAACACTACTAGTTCACAAATTGCTTTCTTGGATATATGTAAGTTCAAACCAGAAAATATATCCTTGTAAAGCAAAGTTTGAGAAACCTTTTCAAAAGAGCACAGCAGGTAAGATGAATATAGTAATCACAAGACAACAAATGAGAGCTTGTTTTTATCTTTGGTTCACTCAACCTGAGTTACGTCCAGTTCTCCTTTAACAACTGTTAAAGGGTTCCACTATAATCAACTGATTACAAAACAAGTATTTTTCATTGCCACTTCTGGCTACAAGTATTCTAAACCACTTCTGGTTATAAGTATGAATCTCCCCCTGAGATTATACCTCCCAAGTATTCTTTTATCACTAAGCCACTCTGGCTTTCTATACAATTATGTATAAGATTCATATAACTCTCAAAAGAAGATACGAACAAGTGTTGAATCTTGATGAGCTTGTAGAAGGTGGATATTCTCTTTTTCTCTTAGCTTGTGTTCAGGGCTTTTACTTAGAGTGCTTTTGCTTGTTGTTTTTGATTTGAAATAGTTTCGTTGTATATTCTCATTTTTCTTCTCATTGCATGGAAGCAACCTTATATAGTGAGCTTCATGAATTTGAACATTGAAGAAGACTTCTTTCCGTTGTCTCACAGTAGAGTGTTGAAGTGGCTTTGACTATGCTTGATGTGACAAGAGCAGGTTTCTGTCTCCATCATACTTGGCTTTTAGCATAAGGCGTGCATCTCAATGCTGATTTGTCTTTTAGCCGTACCTACACACTTTTCATAATTCGAGACATGCAAGCAATACGAGAAATAAAAGAAGGTAATATCAAAAAGCATCTACCTTGCTTTCTGTTACAACAGTGTCTTTATTTGTGTAAAGAATTAATTATAAAGCACGTATTCCTCAGCACATATGATAGACTTCATTCTATTCTTGCACAAACAGCGTCTGGCTTAACAGACATAGTCCGGTCTGACTAACTAAGATCTGAATGAAGAACGTGGTCTGTCCTAGCCTTAGACATCGTCTAACTTAGCATCAGACATCGTCTAGTATGACTATGCATTGTCTGATGAGTTCCATACATAGTCTAGTCTAGTGCATATACATAGTCTGGTCCAAGACTCGTGTTATTTGTTCCAAGACTTCACATAGTCTGTCCGAGATTGTTTGTATAGTTTGGTCTTAGACTTTGCATGAGTCTTTCCAGAACAATACCTTCTAAGCTTATGAACTATGCATGGTCCTTTCAGAGCTTATTTTCAGTCTGATTAGAAGCAATTTTTGTGCTTGATTTAACCATTATGAGTTATCAGACAATTAAAGAGTAAGATAGATTGAGTGATTTTACCATTATCTATTCTCACTTTGATTCCTTGAAATCACTTAGTCTTAAATCAATTAGTTGATCAAATATTATTACATTTGTTATCATCAAAACTTATCAAAGTATTAGGGGTTAGACATCATCAAATGTCTTGGTTCTAAAATATGAATGGAATATTTGTGAGATATTGATGATAAATGATAATCTTGTTTTTCTTGTATTCATCCCTATATGTTAGAAGGTGTAGCTATATCCTTTTGGGAAGACTTTTGTTGTTAATGAAAATGGTATACTCAAGAGGGGGAGTTCCATGCCAGGACTCCGCCCCACTAAAGCGACTTGGGGATCTCACCTAGTGGGGTATCTTCTCAAGTACCACTCATGTGCTTTGACTTTGGATGACATGTCAAAGTGTTAAGAACCACTTCTTAAGAGACTTAGTGATCCTTTAGTGATAGAGTGTATTTTAGTATAGTCTAGAGTTGCATTTTGCATAGTCTAGACATGTTTTATACCTCATTTTGACCATTTTAGATGAGTTTTGTGAGATTGGGTTGTTTTGGACCTAAGTATTGAAAATTGCTATTTGTCACGTTTTATTGATGCTTTTAACATTGTCCCTTGTGCAGCCCATAAATTTTGATACAGGTATCTGATTTTGATGATTATTGTCTTTTTTGAAAGATAAGGAGGAGATCTACAATTTCTTATCTCACATGGATTGTCTAATTCGGAAGTTTAAAAGGTCAAATTTGGGATTCAATGTTATAGTCCTGTACTTGTAATAATTCCGCATTTTAGTTTGTAACTAGGGACCATTTGGTAATTGTAATTGGTCAAGGTAGCTTTTATTTAGTTGGTTCAAACCTTGTGGGGGGGACCACTGTTTTGGCTTTTCCCCTTTTTCAAGACAACAATTTACACAACACAAAACTACATTGAATAAAAATTTCACCTTTGCTCTCTTCTCTCTCTTTTCTCTTCTCTTCTTTTCCCTTTCTCCTTCATAAATTTTGTGCAGCCCCTTGTAGCCACCATGAGGATCTTCATGGAGGGCTAAATCCCCTTGCAACCCAAGAATCATGTGTTTGTGGATAAATATGAGTCCCTTTATTCTCAATTTTGAATTTTGCTCATGAAAACCCTTTTCCCCCTTATTCTAATTTTCAATTTCGTTGTTTAATGTATGATAATGATTAGATTAGGGAATTAGAATCTAAATTTAGGTCAATTACAATCGATTGATTGTGATTTAATACGATACATGCTTGAATTTGGAAAAACTAGGAATGCAATAGTAATTCGGATTTTTCCAAATGAATGTAAGGTGATTGCCTTAAATTTCGTATTGTTGGGAATTTCATGAGTATGAATTTGACTTATCCTTGTTGAAACTATGATTATTTCTCCATACGCATAGGTTCTTGAGATGCATCTCTTTGATTCTGTTTCGTTTATTGTTTAGAAAGTTGTTTTATTGCTTTAATTTCTGAAAATCACACAAAATCCCCCCTATTTTGAATTGAATACAAGGTGTTTGATGAATTGTATCTTTGAGAAAATTACCTGAGTTAGCCCTATATTGCAAAATTTATTGAGGAACTTAGTTGCTTTTGACAGCATGTTTGACGCACTCTATCAAAACCTTTAGCGTATAGGAAATAGAATGTTATTGTTGGTGGTGATTATGTGAAACTTGGATACTTGAAACAAACCATGTGTGAGATCGTGGGTACAGTGGTGTTGTATCTCAAACCTCGAGTAATCCAAGTCTACACTACTATAAAATCACGATTTAGCGACCGGAATTATTGGTGGCTAATAGCAACTGAAATTAGCGATCGAACTTAATGGGTGACTAATAGAGACTAAATACTATCAATGATATATAGCAACCGAATTAGTCACCAAACACCGAAATATAAAACTTAGCCATCGAATTTTTCGATCGCTGTACAACAACCAAATTATTTTCAGTCGCTAACTATTAGCGACTTGAGGTTTTGTGATGGATTTTTTCGGTTGATATCTTTAATAACAATAGATATGCTTAATTTTCAGTCGTTAAATCGTGATTTTCTTGTAGTGCTATTTGTTGTTGTGTGGATTATTGAGATGTATTGGATCCTTAAGTCAGGCCATTGGAGATGGCGAGTACAAAGGTGACGTACCTAGGACTGTAGAGGATTCCAAATATGTGTTACCATAGGTATACGATGTGTGCATAGCTAGTGCACAGAAATATACCATGTATGCACAGTTGGTGCATAGGCATGCATAGTTGGTGCACAGACATATGAGTAGACACGTAAGTTAGGCGTGCTAGGTAGGTTCTCAACCTAGTGTTGGGGGTTTTCATGGTGGCTAACGAGAATGGGCCTATAGAATAGACGAGTGGACGAATCCCTATAGATGTAAGGTTTTGCAAACTTATAGAGGTAAGCCAATATATACACTTGTCTATTTTCGATAAAACCACACTTTCCCCATAGGATCAGCCCAAGGGACTCCCTGAATGGTCAGAAAGTGAGACTATGTTATGGGATGGGGCATATGGGGATCGCTCATATTGTGTTAAGTCTCCATAAAGCAGAGTTTGTGTCTATTGTTGAGATTGACTAATGACTTTTGATGATTGATGAAGATTATGATATTTGATGACTAAGATTGTGATATTTGATGACTAGATGTAATGAGATGTGATAGTTTATGTTGCGATAGAGTTATATTGTTGTTGATGGTTGTGAATTTATTTTATAACTATGTTGTATGATTTAGTTAAGATGGTTGTGCCATGAAGTTATTAGTTAGTTTTCCCATTTCTATAATTTGAATAGTCTTATTTGTATATGTATTTATTCTAGTAAGCTTACCCTTGCATGTGGCACGTGTGGTTGTGACTGTGATGATCCCGATCTTGTTGTACGAGAGAGCAGATGGGTTCAGGTGGAGTTCTCTTGGAGTCGTTGTAGATGAAACTTGTACAAGTTTGAAGCTACATTTCTCCTTCTTTTTTTTGGTTTCATTTTATATATAGATAGTTTAAGTTGATGTTACGCTTTTGTTCCAATGAGTTTTATATTATTCAAGTTGTATTTCTTTAAAGAGAGTAAAACACCTTGAGACATTGTAAATGATGTAACTTGATTTTATAAACTTATGGTTTATACTTTAAGTTTTGATTAATATTTATTGATTGGTGAAGGCTACGGTGAAGAAGTGAACCAAATGGTTCACACCTATGGTGAAGTAAAATAACCTATTATAATGAGTAAAAAAATATTATTAGGTTTTTTTTTTAAAATACAAATGACAACTAAACCCTTTTTCTTTTTATCTAATTACCTATTCTAAATTAAATTACAATGATAATTAATTGTATTTTTTAAATTTGTTTAGTTTCTTCACAATTTATTTTAATATAAATGTTAGTCTATTTTTAAAAATAGTCAATTATAATATTAATTTTTCTTTTTGCATTATGATATTATTTTGTGTTAGTATTAGTATTACTATTAAGCGAGCGAGGATATGAGATATCTTTTATATATAATATTAACTTGATATGTTTAATTATAATATAATCTATTACTTTTATTTAATAACATCTTTGTAATTTTTATATTTTGTATATTTTTAATTTTATGATTTATTTTATAATCATTTATCGATTATAACATTTTTTAAGATTCATGCTTACTTATTTTTTCTGCTTTATTACATGATTATTTTAGTTGTAAAATAAACAAAAAGTCTTCAATGATAAATAATTTATTTTAATATTTATTTTATAAGATATCATAAAGAATTTAATTTATTGAAATAAATTAAAAAAATCAATTTTTAAAAAATTAATTCAACTAAAAAAAAAAGTTTTTTTTTAGGGAAAAAATATTTCTTAATAATTGTACATCAAATATTTCTTAATTTGGTTTTTTGGTTTAAAAAAATCTCTTTTAATAAATAGGGTTAAAATTGACAATGCACCATATGTATTAAATTTAATCAAATCTTGTCTGCAAAAATAATAAAGGTAACTGGTCACAAATCTTGGCCGTTCATTTTTTAAATGTATTATCCAACACTAGAAAATTAATGTTTCACTAGTGAACCATATTTTTATGGGTTTTTTTATGTGAAACATAGTCATAGTATCTCTCAAGAGAGATAAAAGACATCCCAACTATGTTGACACCCCTTAAACCACTCTATCATCAAAACCAAGCTATATATTATTAAATAAGTAAAAAAGAATACAAAGAAATTAGCAGACCAAACCAAATCCAAAGAATCATCAACAAAAGCGAAAGTTAGGCAACCCACAATAATTACGGGCATAGCTAACAGAAAGAAAACTAGGTAAATTAGACCACCGCATAAACTCTACACGCTCATTTACACCAAAATTAGCTAGAGTATCTGCACATTGATTACCCTCTCTAAAAATATGTGAAGAGACTATATGCATATTGTTAGAGGAAGAGAAAGCACGGTTCCATGAGCCCTGAGTTGCCAAGGAATAACCATTGGATGAGTAAAGGCCTTGATAGCCAACTGAGAATCACATTCAATCCAGAGCCGTGGCCAACCAAGTTGAGTTGCCTGCCCAATCGCACAAAGAACCGCAAAGATTTCAACATAAATAGAGGTTTGGATGCCAATATAAACAGAAAAGCCTCATTGAAAGAGGCTAAAATGATCCCGAAATGTTCCACCACCACCAGCATGACCAGGGTGACCATGAGCCACACCATTCGTGTTACATTTGATGAACCCAACAAGTGGAGGGTGTCAATCAACTTGGATGATTCGAGGCTGCGTAGGAGGATGGAGAGGAACCCCAAAATGGTGTAGACAAGAGAGATCTTCCAAGGGATTAGAAGCACGAGCTCGAGTGACACGACCCGAGAAGGCAGTCGAGGATGCAATCAAGGCCATAACATGATGAAGACGAAGTCTAGAGTTACAAAATCTGATACTATTGCGAGCTCACCAAATCATCCAAAAAGTGTGAATAATCGTAGATTGTATCAAGTCATGAACTTGGCCTTTGCAATGCTTAAGCGACAGCAAAATAAAGAAGTAACTTGAAGAGTTAATCTGAATTTGGAAGGAGGATTGCAGCCAATTCCATAACGAAAGAGCAAAGTGGCAGTGAAGGAAAATATGTTCAGAAGATTCCACAGTTGCACCACAAAAACTACACATAGATACAATAACACAACCTCGATGCCTCAAAACATCACCCGAGGGAATTTTATTATGTAATAGATGCCACAACACAAAGCTCCTAGAAGGGGGGACATTCTTAGTCCAAACTTGCTTGGTCCAAGACAAATGTGAAGTTGCCAAAGTGAGGAAGTTGAAGGCCTCTTTAAACGAGGGGGTTCCAGTCTAAGAAGGCTTCCAAACAACTTGGTCAGGGTCAAGGTCCATGACACGGGGAGGGAGAGTAGAGGTTAGAACAAGTGATAGCTGCGGCATGTGGAGAAGAAGCTTCTGAGGGGAGATGCCAAGAGTTATTCAACACAAAATTGTCAAGCGTAGCCATCAAATGAACGCTAGAGCTACGGGGAATATTTAAAATATCCACCAAAGAGGAATCTGAGTACCAATTATCCATCCAAAAATTAATCCAACTACCATTATTAATA
This sequence comes from Amphicarpaea edgeworthii, assembly GCA_014843725.1. NCBI lineage: Eukaryota > Viridiplantae > Streptophyta > Magnoliopsida > Fabales > Fabaceae > Amphicarpaea > Amphicarpaea edgeworthii. The sequence continues at coordinate 11,027,013 of CM026329.1, forward strand.
ATCCATCCTACATGCATAGCACAAGTATTCTAATGGTGTCTTACCAAAGACCAAATGGAAGACAGTTTATAGGTAGTAATGAAATGTCCATTTCTCATGAAGCGAGATCTCATCAAGACAACCCATTGAGAGTTTGACTAGCGGAGGTGCCAACAAAGTTTCAGAAATGTAGCTTGATTAAGCTGCAAGAGAGATTTAACACCCAATCCCCCCTCTAAAACAAGTTTACAAACAATATGCCATGCTACCGTAGATAGCTTACAAACGTCAATGTTCCCAAACCAAAGAAAATTACGCATCCAAGATTCCACTTGTTTGAGAAGGTCAGTACCGGACATATATCTGAAAGCTATAGAGAACCATGCCCGAAATCACCGAGTTCAAAAGTTGAACACGACCCATAAAAGATAGTAAATTTCCTTTCCAAGAGGAGAGTTTATATTTGATGCGATCAGCAATGGGACAGAGATGTCTAGAACAAGGCTTACCCACAAAAATTGGCACTCCTAGATAAGTAAATGGCAGAGAACCAAAGCCAAAACCCAACACATTCTTAATTGCTGCATGTCGAGAGGGAGATAGAGCACTAGTATAATAACGACATTTTGCCGGGTTGGTCCATTGACCCGAGGCTTCTCCATAGAGCTTGAACAACAACTAAAGATTCGAGATACCTTGAGGGGCAGCATCACAAAAAACCATAACATCATCTACATAAAAAACATGAGAAGGAAGAGTACAACCATTTGTCCCCATAAGAGGTTGCAAATAACCATTAACCATGAGATGAGAGATCCCACAACTTAGAGCATCAGCCTCCAAACAAAAGAGTAAAGGAGAGAGGGGATCTCCTTGCCTTACCCCCCGTTTGTAGCCAATGTATCCAACTGATTCACCATTCACCAAGAAAGACAATCTAGCCGAGTGCAAAATAATATGAATCCAATTACAGAAAGTAGAATTAAAACCAAATTGGCGGAGCACCTCTAAGAGAAAGGACCAATCAAGAGTATCAAAAGCTTTTTGGATGTCAAATTTGATAGCCATATTAGCATTAGGGCGCTTGGTGTTGAGAACATTGATCACTTCCAAAGTAGTAGTAATGCATTCAAGGATTTGGCGGCCAGGAATAAAGCCCTTTTGTTCCGAAGAAATAATCTTGTCAACAATGGATGTCAATCTATCAGCAAGCACCTTGGTTATAATTTTAAACTGAAAATTTCCCATCGCGATGGGCCAAAAATTATCAAGACTATCAGCATCAGAAATTTTTGGAATAAGCGCCACAATGTTGGAGTTTAGACTCGGAAGAAGCCAACTTTGAGTGAAAAATTACAGCATGGCAGCATGAACATCTGGACAATTGATGTCCCAGAATGCATGATAAAAATTGCCTCCAAAACCATCTGGACCCGAAGCACCCAAGTTACTAAGAGCAAAAACAACTTGCTTCACTTCAGAGAGAAAAGGAACATTAGTCAGCGTAGCATTATCATTTGTAGTTACCAGAGAAGGAATGACAGAAGAAACAAGGGCATTCAAAAGACAATGATTATCGACTCCATATATGTTTTCAAAATATTGGAGCACCTAAGCTTTAATCGCAGAAGGGCAAGTGAGAAATTCATCATTGACTCTCAAGGATGTGAGCTGCCTCATGGAGTTTTTATGCTTTGCCAATTGATGAAAAAAGGGTGTGTTTCTATCCCCCTGTAAATGTCACTTGATCCGAGATTTCTCTTTCCAAAAAGCCTCTTCAAAAGCAAGAACTTGCTGTAGAGCGAACTGAGCAGTAGTTTCTTGTTGCAGCAACACCGAATCCGGACCCTAACGATCAATTTCACCTTGTATTGCAGCCAAATGATTGGAACACTGCTAAATCTTTAATTGAATATTACCAAAAACCTCTTTGTTCCACACCTTAAGAGCAGCCTTGGTGTTTTTTAACTTTTGTTTCAGCACATACATGGGGCAGCCAGAGATAGGAGTACTCCAAGTTTCACGCACTAATCTCCTACAATGTTCATGCTCCAACCACATAGAAAGGAATTTAAAGGAACCCAAAGGTCTGGCCAAGCCCTTCTTCACACTCAATAACAATGGATGATGGTCCGACCTACTTTTAGGAAGAACAATGCAAGTGACAACATCACAATAATTCAAGAAATCAACATTGCAAATGGCTCTATCAAGTCTAAGAGCAATGTGTTGAGATCCAATTCTCCCATTAGACCAAGTAAAATTATGACCCCTAGAAGGTAAATGAATAAGATTATTAGAACTAGTCCAGTTCAAAAAATCATTACATGAGGCCGAGGAAGGAAGAAGACCGCCCATTTTTTCATGAACTCCCAAAATGGCATTAAAATCACCAATGAAGAACCAAGGGCCAAGGAAATTCGCTTGCAGCTGAGACAGATCCTGCCAAAGAAATCTCCTCTTAATATAACTAGTGGTTCCATAAATTGCAGCAACAAACAAGAGCTGTCGAAAATGCAACAAATTGATCACCAATTGCAAATATAGAAGGGGATAAAACATCTCTACAATAGCACCAAATATTAGGGATAAGAGAGGACCGAGAATTAACCGTCAAAAGCTTTAACTAAAATTTGGAAAGAAAAGATTTAGGCATTTTATCAAGTAACACCATTGGTTCAGCCAGCATTAGTATAACTGGTTTATGAGTATGACACAATTGGTATAAAACACGCCTAGTATTAACATTAGCTAGGCCCCGTGCATTCCAATACAATGCATTCATTGCTCACTATGGCCCTTATCACCATGAAGGTAGTAAGTCCTCTGCAAATTTTGCTTTTTATTTAGCTTCTTTTTTGCTAATTTAGAAATAACTAGCTGGAAAACAGTTTGCTCTAAGTCTGTTTCATCCACAGCTGAGTCTTCATCATTCACTTGGTTTGCCCAAAATCTTGATACAATGTGCATATCCTTGTTCACAACTGAAGGAGTGTTATCATTAGTCATAAGGATAACTGTTTCAGCAATGAACTCCTCATCTGAAAAAAAAAATTCTCTTCCATTTGGTCATCAAAGCGTGTGGTATTTGCAATAAAATGAGGGACTACTGCAGAGGGATGTTCAGCTGCATTAGAAGAGTGGGACCTTATAGAATTGGCTACAATATTATCTGTTGGTTGGTGCTGAGTAGCATGATTAGCTGCTGTAGGGGGAGAATTTGGTTGATCAGTATGCACTACAATATTGACCACTATAGAAATAGGGTGCTTTGCATTAACAACAACCTTGGCTACAACAGGGGAAGGCTGGGAATGATCAAAATTAGCTTCAACATTGGTTGGTACAGGGGATGTCTATGGAACAAAATTGGCAACCAAATTGGCAACAATAGAGACTAGCTACGGCTGAGTTGAAGAATGAGCTGCTAAATGGGTAGAATTAACTATATTCGAAGTTGCTGTAGTGGCTACTGGTGGATGAGATCGAAGAGAATTATTCTCAGTGGTATGATTAGTGATAGGAATAGTAGCAAGGATTTTTTTTGGGACAAATGAAGGCTTTGTTTTAGACCGAGCCAAATTAGCCTTATGTGCAACATGCTTGTAATTAGCAATAGAATGACCAATAATCTTGCAATTATCACAAAATTCAGACAATTTTTCATAAAACAAATCAACATAAAAAGCAAATCCTTGTCATTTAACCATTATACACTCCCGAAGCTCTTCCATCATGTCCAAATCAACAAGTACTCGCGCAAAATGCCCAAAAGAGTGAGAGGAGGTGGCTTCATCAATAGCCAGTGGAGCACCAATAGCACGAGCAATAGCAAAGAGGATTTTAGGGCGCCAATATTCCTAAGGCAAGCCATATATACACACCCAACATTGTGAATTCGTTTATTTCACCAAGCTAGTATTAAAATCAAGAGACCAAGCAAATAAGTGAAGCACACCATGAGCAAGATTCCAAGACCCACTGGTTAGGACCTTACACATATCCTCTATTTGGGCAAATGAAAACTCAAAAAATCCTTTCCCTAACGAAATCAATTTCCACGTACCTAGGAGTTGCCATATGTGTTCCAATTTTTCTTTCAATTCATGGGTTTTGGGAGGAGCGTTCCCCTTAGAGAGAATCAAGCATCCATGGAGATGCTTCTTGCACATGTCTAAGCCAGCACGATATTCCTCTTCAGGAATGGTGATCAAAATTGTGGAACCCTTCAGACATGGAACCGAAAGCTAGTTGAATGGCACATCGCAGGTGTGCTTGAGCGTGGCTGCGAAGGACTTTTTGGGAGGGGTCGAGGCAAGAGCAGCCCTAGGGGGCACCGCTGGGGCAGAGAGAGGGGAGTCATCTTGAACAAGGCACCTCCAAGGAAGAACGAAAGGCTGGACAACCATGAGGCAAAAGGGCACAAAACCCTTTCGTAGCGAAACCAAGCTCTAGAGACTCTAGACGTTACCTTATTGATTTTGGAAATCAAAAAGAGTTCACATCCTTTTCCATAAATAGTTTAATGAAAAAAATTAAAATTAAAATAAAATTTAATCTTTCTTTGATTAGTTATGTAACGAAAGTGGGATGTTACTTTCATGTTGATTATGTGAATGTGAAACCACTCACAAAATTATTGTAATTCACAGCATCATTATGAGTCACAACATCATTATAATTATATACTATAAAACTTACTCATGTCCAGTGGCGGAACTACATGGAGCATGGGGCCATGGTCCCCGAATTTTTGGCATTTTATCTTTTTTTTTTATAGGTATTATATTTAAAATTTTAATATTAAAATAATTAATTAATTTAAAATTTTAGTTGTAAAGATATATTTAATTTTTTTTATTTTTATAAAATATTTTATTTTTTATTTATAATATTTATTGTGAAGATATTAGTATTTAATATTTTTAATAAATATCTTCTTTTTTGTAATATTTGTTAGAGTATCTTTAATTTAAATTTTCAAATTTTCCCCTTTAATCTTAAGCAAATCTATTAGTTTTCTCTTTAATGAGAAATTTTATTTACAAATTTCTTAATTTATAAATATTTCATTTTTCACTCATATTTAATACAAAATTAAACAAATGATGAACCAGAGTTGCTTATATAAGTAACTTCCTTTTGATGGGAGTTACTTATATAAGCAATATAAGTGATTCTCATTGTTAAACAATATTTTTTTTTTAAGCAACAACTAATTAAACAACTCTCATTATAAATACTCTTAAAGAGATAATTACATCTCCTCTATTTAGATAAAATATTTAAATATATATTTTTTATTTTTTTTTATTTTATTATGATAATTTTTTTGTTATATTAAAAATTATAATAAATAATTGTATTTGAAATCACGTCACTATAGTTTTTTTTTGGGGGGGGGGGGAAATAGTTTCTCTTTTTATTAGTGCATTAGTTTCTCTTTATATTATCTTATTATAATTATTTAATAATTTAATACTATTTATAATTACATTTACAAATAAGACAAATCTATCATCATTATATAAAAGATTTACAAATTAAACATTAATATATGTGAAAAAAATTTCTCATCTATCGTTATTTTTCTTATACTTTTTATTATGTAAAAAACAAAATCAAAGTTTAAAGAAACGTTTGTTTCCTTTTATAAGACTCATCTATAATGTTTTTTTCATTAATTATTTTTAAATAAAAAATATTTTTAATGAAAATAAGAGAGAAAATATATTAACAAACAATTAAAATTAAAAGAAAAAAATATTAATGATATTTATAATAATTTTTTAGAAAAAAATCTTAAATTTTAAATAAATTTATATTAGCAACTAAATTAACTATTTTCCTTAATCCTCGTGAATTAGTAGCTCAATCTTATAAACAAAGACTAATGAAATAATTTTTTTTTCATATTTTTCTTAATCTATCTATTATTATTGTCAATATTTTAAAAATTGGCCCCAGTCTTGTAATCTAGCATTTGCCCCTGCTCATATCCTTGTAGTACTAGGTTAACTATTTCTATTTTTCTCCTCTTTTTAAATATTAATAAATGTGAAATATATAGTTTATAAGAAAAATTAAATTACCTTTAAAAAACAAAATATTAAACAAATTACTTTGATAAACTATAATATTTAATATTTTTTAAAATGATTACCTCATGAAAAATGAGAAATTAACATAACTTGTTTTTGTAAAAATACACGAGATATCTTAAAAATACCATTTATAATTAATTCTTTATAATAGTAGTACAAAATAAAAAATATTTTTTAATGTATTTTTATTTATTTAAATTTCTTTTGACTGGCTTGATATGTGTGAACATCACAAATATTATTTATTTATAACAGTTAGATGTGTATTTTTAATTTTTAATAAAAATAAATAAATAAATAAAAAACAATTGATAAAGAGTATACACTTACAAATATAACTTTCATGATATTAGTAGTTATCATAGATAAAAGGATATCAATAAAAATAGGAATAATTATTATATTATTAAAGAGCATAGAGTTTAAAATAAATAAATATCAAAACAATTTTTTTAAGGTATTTTTTTTATTTACTGTATAATATATTTGAAAATGAGTGAGGATGCATATAATTAAATCCCTAATTTATAGTTATGGAATATTCATATGTTACTTATTTTTATACAATGCACCTATAAGGAAATAAGTTATTACTTTGAAAATAATATAAATAGTTCTAAAAGTAAAATTTGAATATAAACAATATTGTAATTAGGGGTGACCAAGTTCAATTTAGTTCAATTTTTAAAAAATTTGTATAACTCAACGCAACATATCCAAAGTTCTCCACAAAAATTGAGAAAAATAACTTAGATAGTCGTACAAAATCATAGATACTCTTACAAAATCTCAAATGACATGTTAATTGGATAGTTTGTAGAATCAAATATGAAACAAACTAAAAAAAAGGGTAATGTAACTGGTCAATCATATGCTAAAAAAAAGAACCAAATGTCATTTTCGTACAAAATCATAGAAACATGAAAATCCCACTCACGTGTCGATCATATGGACCACTTGAGCCTAATGAGAAAATTATGTCAGTATGTTAACCTTATCTTATTCTTACGTATTTTTATCTTTTATCTAAGTATTCAAAGAAATTTGTAAGATACCCTCTCTGCTTTGTCTCTCCAAAATAAAATTAAACTCTTATGATCATTTGTAGGTTGAATAGCTAAAAAGATACATTTGGTGAGGAAAATAGTGTTGAGCTGTTTTTCCATAGAGGAATTAAGATTGTACGTATGAGTTTTCTTATAATTTTTGTGTGAATTTTGTTTTAAAATGTATGTTTATTTAACTGATTTGTTATATTACGGTTTGTTCCTCCTAAGAAAACAAATGATGTCTTATTATCAAGGCTTAATTGTACTTTTAGTCCCTCTACTTTGTCAAATCCGTAATTTTGGTCCCCCTAGTTTAAAATCTACAATTTTAGTCCCTCTACTTTCAAAATTAAGTACTTTTGGTCCTACCGTTAAAATTGAAGAGTTGACCGTTAAAATAGACGTTGACTTTTTTAATTAAGCTTAATTATTTAAATTTTTTAATAATGACTAAATTACCCTCTCTCCTTTTACTGTTCATTCCTAAACCTAAGTTCCCAAATCAATTGCTCAGCCCAAATCAGCTACTCAAGCCACTCTTTCACTTGAACCCAACTCCATCTATGCCCACCCAACTCCAACGTCAACGTCGGCGTCAACGCCAACGAGAGCCGACGACGGAAGCTCGAGCCGATGAAGCATAGCAACGCAAGCGAGACATTCAACGATGTCAGAGACGTGAGGTGAGCAAGCACACGCACAAGGCGTCAAAGCACGCGAGCTTGCGAGAGGCTCTTGCATTCAACGACGCCAAAGACGCGAGGCGAGCAAGCGTGCGCAAGGCGACAAAGCACGGCGAGACGACGAAGCACACGAGCTTGCGAGAGGCTCTCGCGTTCGACGACGCCGAAGACACGAGGCGAACGCGCGTGAGGTGACGCCGGTGAGCGACTGAGGCGACGCCGTGAGCAAGCAAGAGACGACTACCCAAGCTTGCGAAAGAGAACCTAGCTTACGAAACTACGAGACAGCGAGAGAGACAACCTAGCTTGCGAAACCGTGAGAGAGACTACCCAAGCTTGCGAGATGTGGAGCAAAAGAGATGAGTTGGTGTTCTGTAGCAGCAAATTAGATTCTCAACAAACTTATGAGCATTTTTTGGTTGTTGAATAAGTTTGATTAGAACTGGTGCACTGTGAGATTGAGATTTATTAATGTCTTGTGGTCTAGGTTCTTGAATAAGTTTGATTGGAATTGGTGTACTGTGGAATTTGGATTTATCAATATCATGTGGTCCAGGATTAATGCATTATTATAATGAAACTCATGGGGTTGTGGACTTTTTATGCATATGTGATGTGTTTTATGATGTTCTGTTAGGGTGGGGTTAGGGTATTTGTTTTTAGGATTGTAATTTTTTATATATTTCAAATAAGACATGTAAGTTTTTATATTTGCAAGACAAGTCCTTATTTGTGTTTGTTGTGTCATTCATACTTAGGCCTACTCAAGTGCAAACAATAAGGCTGAGGATTCATCACTCTGGAATGTTTATTGATGAGCCTTGTAAGATATATGTTAAGGGCACAATACTTGAAGAAGAATGGGATTGGGATGTGGATGTGATGTCCCATATTGACATGACAAAACTAATTAATAGTTTAGGGCTTAAAAATGTCAAGTGTTTCTGGTATAGACACCCTAAATTGGATCTTAGCTGCGGTTTGAAACCATTAAATAGTGATGCTCATGTGTTACAACCTGTTGTGGATTGCAAAGGGTTTGAAGTGGTGGACATATATATTGAGCATCTAGTTGATGTTCTAGAGTGTCATGAAGAACAACCAAAAGGGAGAGGGAAAAAATTTGTATACCTGAGATTGAAGTTGTTGTCTTAGATGATGGGGATAGTGACGGTGCTTATGTTGATGTTGAGGGTAAGGGTGAGAAATGGGGTAAAGGTGTTTTCGAGATCCTTGTTGAGGTTATTGGTGAGGAGGAACATGAGGAGGTTGTTGGTGAGGGCAATCAGGGGGAGTGTATTGTTGGTGTTGGTAAGGGAAAACAAGGTGAGGGTGTTAATGTTGGTGAGGGAAAACAAGGTGAGGGTGTTGATGATGAAGACAGTGAAGATGAGGATTACGAGGATGATAGTGAATGTGAAAGTGAATACACTTCTTTGGATGATAGCAACTATGAAGAAGATTGGGACTGGAGTGTTTTGTTAGATCTAGAGACTTTTGATGTTGATGATCGTTATCCACCTCCACCAACAAAAAATGATGATGATGTGACTTGGGATTTTAATGAACCATTAACAATCGTTGATTTTGATGAACCATTAACAATCGCTAATTTTAAGGATGGGGATGATGATAGTGATTATTTGGACACACCACCAGGAAGTGATGATGAAGTAAGGGCTAAGAAGAAATTCCCAAGATTCAGATTAGTTGATGATGATGCTAAGGTTAATTTTGAGATTGGGTTGATATTCAATAACAAAAAGAAAATCATTGAAGTTGTTAAAACTTTTGCAATGGTGCAGAAAAAAAAAATTATTCATAAAAAATAATGATTTGAAAAGAGTTGTTGTACAATGTGATAAAGGTTGTACTTTTCATCTAAGGGTGAGTAAGTCTAAATTCAGCACCGTGTGGCAGGTTGTTTCCTTCAAGAATGATCACACTTGTCACAGGACATCTAAGAACCGACAAGCCAAGACAAAGTGGTTAAGTAATAAATTCATGTGTCTTTTAAGACATACATAAAAAATAAAGACAAGTGCTCTTAAGGCTTTTGCATTAGATGAATGGGGTTGCAAGCTGAGTCTAGACCAGACTTATAGAGCCAAGTGTAGGGCACTAGAGAAAATTGAAGGTGCTATAAAAGAACAATATACACAGCTACGAGTGTTAAATAAAAATGCAAACAGTACAGTTATAATTCACTGTGACATGGGTGATAAAAGACCTATTTTTCAAAGATTTTATGTCTGTCTAGAGGCTGTCAAATCTGCATTTGTGACAACTTGTAGACCGTTAATTGGTCTAGATGGGTGTTTCCTAAAAGGTGATTATGGTGATCATCTTTTGACAGCAGTTGGAAAAGATGCAAATAATCAAATGATGCTTATTGCATATGTAGTAGTGGAAGTTGAAACTACAAAGTCTTGGGGTTGGTTCATGGATTTACTCTTGAGTGATTTGAATGGTATTTAGACCAAGACATGGTCTTTCATCTTTGATCAACAAAAGGTAGTTTTCTATTATTTGTTAACTATTTATTTATACTATTGGAATTGAATAAACTAATTTAGTTTTTGGTTTGATGTAGGGTTTGTTAAATGTGATAAATGAATTGGGTGACAAAGTTGAACATCGTGTATGTGTTAGGTACTTGTACAACAATTTTAGAAAAAGGCATCCAAGTGCTCAATTGAAAGAAATGATGTGGCAAGCTGCAAGAGCCACAACGGTGCCAGAATTTGATAAAGTTATGGAGAAGATACAAGCAACTAATGAAAATGCTTGGAAGGAGTTGAATGCTTTACAACCTTCATGTTGGACCAAGTCAACATATCATACCAATAGTTAATGTGATCTTCAAGTTAACAACATGTGTGAGGCATTCAACAAAAGTATATTGGAGTAATCACTTTGCTTGAAGGGATTAAGTTATATCTAACAACAAGGATCATAAGATTAAAGGAGCTGATGGCCAGATATAGGGGACCTATTTGTCCTAAAATACAATAGATACTCGAGAAAAACAAAAAAGATGTTGAAGGATGGAGTCCTATTTGGTCTGGTGATGATCAATACTCAATGTTTGAGGTCTCTAATTACTACCACAAGCATGTCGTGGACATCAACAAAAGGATCTGTAGCTGCAGAAAATGGGATCTGATAGGCATCCCTTGTTGCCACGCCATAGCATGTTTATGGCATAACAACTATCAACTTGAAGATTATGTTGCATCTTGCTATAGGTTGTAATTTCTTTCCTTGACTACTATCAATTTACTGCTAAAATGTTATGAATATATTGTTAAAATGGTCTGAATTGCTTTCAATTTTTAAGGAATTGATAGTGTTTATTAGGGAATTATTATATTTCTCATTAGGGAAATGGCCTGAATGCTATGAATATACTGGTCTGGTTGTTTAAATAGCCTCTTCTATATGTTGGAAATTTACTATTGAAATTGTTTGAATTTTACCTTTGAATTTTCATTGTTGAAATGCTCTGAAATTTTACCTCTATATGGTTTAAATTTATTGCTAAAATGCTTTTAAATGCTCTAAAATTCATTGTTGTAGTTTTTTATTGATACAAGAAAGGCACCTATATGACCACTTACTCATATTACATTAAGTCATGTCATGGTCCATTATTGTGGTCGAAAAGTATGGGTGACCCAATTATTCACCTGAGAAAAGGAGAGCACCTGGGAGACCTAAAAAGGCTAAGAACAAGGCCAATGATCAGCCAAAAAACAAGTACAAGTTACCAAGGCAAGTAACATGTCTTACTTGTAAAGGTTGTGGGAAGGTTGGTCATAATATCAAAACGTGCAAAGGCAAAACAGGGGCGGACAGGGACATTCCAAAAGGTGGAAATAAGGCAATTTATACATATAATCATTTATAGTTGATTTTGTAATTTCATATAATTACATCTTACAATATGGTTTTGTGGCAGAATTTGCAAAGGAAACCAACCACTCAACAAGATTCTCAACCAAAGGTATCAAAAGAACATTTAAGTTGTGATATATATTTTGTAAAAATATAACAGTATCAACTCATTTATTTTGCAGAAAATAAAATCAGGTCCAAGTGAAACTTCCTCTACTGCTGCACATGCTCCAATCACTGTTTGTGTTGGTGCTGTAGATACTCAATCTAGCCAGTCTGCTCAAGCACCGGCTCCAACTACTCAATCAATTGCACAAAGCACTATTTCAATCTCAGGAGCACCACCATCAAGCCAACAATCAACTGCTGCAACATAGTTGGATCTTTTTATACATTTTTTTGAATGTGGAGATATAATGACTGTGGAATGTTATATTTTTTGTTCTACCAAATTGTTATGGTAGTTACTATGTTATTTATGTTTTTTCTACCATATGTCTATATGTTAATCTTTGTTATATCAATAGTTTTTTGGATTCAATTTAGTTTTAACTTGCTTTTTTTTTTAGTATTTTTAACTAGTTTTAAGAAGAATATTGAAAAAAAATTGTGTTCATGGAATTTCATTAGAAAGGAAATGCATATAAATATATAAAAACAAACAATAGGGGGACCCAATAGCATAATTATACATTAAATTTCATATAATCATTAATTTAGACATTAGTAAAAAAAAAAGGGTAATTTAGACATTAGCAAAAAATGGTAAAAAAATATTTTTTTTGGCTGAATTAGAAAAAAATCATAATTTAGACATTAGTAAAAAAAAATGATTTTTTTGGCTAAATTTAAAAAAGGGTAATTTAGTCATTATTAAAAAAATTAAATAATTAAGCTTAATTAAAAAAAGTCAACGTCTATTTTATCGGTCAACCCTTCAATTTTAACGGTAGAACTAAGAGCTTGATTTTGAAAGTAGGAAGACCAAAATTGTAAATTTAACAAAGTAAAGGGACCAAAAGTACAATTAAGTCTATTATTAATGAGATAAGAAACTTACAACTGTGAGAAAACTTATATTTATACAATTGAAGAATACTTGATATATTAAAATTATGAATATTGTAATTATGTCTCTTTAATTTAGCATTTCATTTTTCATTTTTCCATCATAAAAATTTTCATGGATCATAAAGATTTATCTAGATATAACTTTCAAAGCTAAAATGGTAACAGATCAAGAGCTAATTTATATGGCATATCAATAGCATATATATCTATGCATACTAGTATTTTACTTTGTGCAATTCACAAGATAAACATTTGTTTTTGGCTAAAATATATTTTAGTTCTCTACTAAAAAATTTATTTGCAATTGTTACTTGATATATCAAAATTTTTTATTTTAGTTCCTGTCGTTAATTAAATAATGATATGTCTATTAAATATTTTGAAACATGATTTGTGATGGTTTATAAATTATCAATATTCAAATAAACACAAGAATCATTTAAAAAAAGAAATTGTGACGGTTTTAAAATATTTAACAAATACGTCATCATTTAACTAACGTCAGTTATTAAAGATCTAAAATACAAAATTTGATATATCATAGACCAACCAGAAAGTAAAATTTTATTAGACAAATGTAAAATTATGATATACTTCATATACCTAAACATATTTTAGCTTTTATTTTTATATAATTAGAATTTATTTATAATAAATTAAAAAAAAATTAGATATATAGATATAATTGATTTAATAATACTGTTGTTGATTTGGGTTTTCATATACCTACAAGGACGCTCTTGAACAGAGAATGAGTTTATACACTTTTGGTGTTGATTTGACTATTATTTTTGTTGATTTGCATCTTCTAAGGATGAGTCACCTTGATGTGATTAAAATTGTAGAACTCTAAGCCTTAGTAACTGCTCTCATATTTCATGTTTACGCATGTTTTAAATGCAAATAAACAGTTAAATATATACCTAATGTATCGAGATCATTATTGTTAGAGATGTTTATTTATGTTTGTTAGTATATTGTTTATAATAGATTAAACTATGAAGTAAATATTGAAGAGCAAACCCAGGACTGTGATCTAGAACATCAACTTGACAATGTCATAATAAACTTGATTTAATAAAAATATGAGAATGAATCAAAGTACTTTTTTATCATTATATATAATTATTTTTAAAAAAAAAGGTATACAAGCGACAATCATAAATATACATGACAATGGAATAGGACGGGACAAGTGTGTCATATCCCGTCCTCGTCCTTCATTCCCCATCCCTATCCCTACCTCACTTAGGGGTTGGCACCGGCGGATGCACTCACAAGGCTATGGGGCAATTCCCCTACTAGGGTTGTCCAAAATAACTGAACTTAACTTAATCTTTAAGTAACTGAATTGAGTTGAACTTAAATAAACTGAATTGTTAAAAACAAATTGTACTTGAATTGTTTCCTAAAATTAATTTTAAAACTAAACTAAACAGTTCAATGCACTACCATCGAAAGAAAAACTTTTCCTTGTTTTGACGGGAGACTGTCAGTATTATACTCAACAGTAAAGCGCTTGAGTGAGATCTTATGACATCTCCTAGTTGTGGAATAAGGATGGTGGCTAACTATGGTAGCGTTATGGTGAATGAAAAAAGTGGGGTCCATCATTTTTAGTCTGCATAGGATTCCCTCTTACACTCACTGGGCAGCGAGTAGTGCTCACGGTCCTTTGTTTGCTATCTCTCCCATACCGTATTCCAAAGCTAACCCGGTAGTCACTAGTCAGTGCCTTGTAACAGATCATGCATCAATTTAGTTCAGTTAATTGCTAAAAACAATTTAGTTTAGTTCACTTGAACTCTTTTTTTTAGTTTATTTTAGTTAGTTTGTTTAGAGAGAACTATTTTTTCAATTTAATTCAGTATTTACCTAATTCACTTCTATCTTTTTGCCCACCCCAAGCCCCCACAAACATTTTTTTACTTGAATATCTTTATTAAAAAAAATTGCCCCCATGAAAAAATAGGTATTGCCCCCACATTACCATTGTTTCTTCAATGAAGTAACTAGTTATAAAAATAAAAGAGAAAATATATTGATATTTGTAGAAAGTAGTTGTAATTTATATAAACTTAGATATTTTGAAAAAAAAATGAGAATATGTATTTTATAAAATAATTATAAATTCTTATGATACTTTTTTTCTATGAGAAAATCATAAACTATTTTTTATTTCCACTAATGATTTTTTTTGGATTTGCCCATGGGAGTTGTGTATACCCACTCTACCCTCGTCATTATCTTTGTTCACTGAGGGATAATGTATTCGATTAGGACTTCCAAATACTATTTTGGTATAAAAAAGTTTTATAAATTTTAAAATACTTTATAAGAATGTAAAAAATTTTAAGATTTTTTAAAAGACTTTTGTAATTTAGATTTCAATAGATTAATAGATTTATAACATATGAATTCGTTATATTTGAATTATAAGATTTTAAAGGATTTTATGGATTTTAAGAAAAAAATATTCAAAACTATTGAATATAAATCGAAAATAGTGTGCTTGAAAAATATTATTAAACACAAATTAGTTAAAGTCATCCAAATATCCAATCAAATAATAAAATGATAAAAGTTTAACAACATGAAAAATTCATGATTATAAATTATAAAAACTCAAAATTCTTCTTTATAACATTTCTCCACATATATCTAAAGTTATACTAGTCCTCAATGCATTAACGTAAAATATAAAATATTTCGTTTAACCCGTAAAATTAACAAAATGTATATAAAATTCAACCATAATAATGCCATCAAAATATAAATTAAATAATGCAACAAAAAAAAAATCTAAAGAACATTAAGTAAAACCAAATATTTATTATGTTCTTTCGATGACATCTACCTATATAGCTTTTTCCTATCCGTAAAAATTGAAAATGATACCAAAGAATACAACACTCATGCACCTAACTTAGCTTTGGGATTGTGCTTGTTGTTGAGTTAATATCAGCTCTCAAATTAGTTAATATAACCAGAGATAGGGATGAGATTAACCCGTCAAATCTAGCCATAAAGAAGATAAAAAGAAAATGGTGCATTTAGTGAAGTGGTGGATCCTTCCCTTGGCTTCGAGTTAGATAAAGAAATTAAAAGGAAAACATTTTCAATAGCATAATTGGCTTTTCAATGTTTGCAAGAGGACAAGGATTTGAGACCTTCCATGGTGGCAGTTTTGGAGGCACTGAAGAAAATATTGAAGGCGGGGAGGATGAGCTAAGCATCTAGAGGAAGCAGATGTTCGAGAATGCCTTCACAGAAGAACAGTCTACTACGCCAAACGTTAGTTATTAGCCACTAAGTGTAATTCAAATGATTGATACTTGTTCTATTCTAGTATTCATCCATAAAAAAATGAAGAGAATTATCGCATTCATTCTCTCATCTACTTGTAATGTTCGTATTGGTGCCTAGGTGAGTCTTACTTCTTCTGCCCATCAATGCAGTAACGTCATTTTGCTGGTGAAGTACTAATTTTGCATGGGCACATATAAGTATCGTGTTTAAATAAGTTTTGATACTAAAAACATCTCTTCTTTTTTTTTTTGAGTCCCTAGAAGATTTTGGCATTGTTTTGGACCTTTAGAAAAATTTTAATTTTATTTTGAGTTCCTATCGAAAATATAACATCATTTAAACTGTTAGTTAAGTAATAACATAATATCATCTCAACATATATGTTGAGATAATTTCACAGTATCTAGGAATTCAAAACAAAATTAAAAAAATTTCAAAACTCAAAATAGTGCAAAAAAAAATAAAAATCAGTGACTCAAATAAAAATATAAGTAGTTTTTAAGAATTCAAAACTTATTTAAGCCCACTTTTAATTTAACAAGGGTAGAATTTCCAACTTGACTATCATGTTATTTTTCTATTAAAAAGGTGTAAAGTATAAACTAAAAGAATTTTTTCTCATTAAACTTCTTTTATTTTATTTTTTGGTTTATAAAGAAACCCATCAGTCATGAGTGGGTTTGCTTCTCTACTGTCCAAATGATTTTATAAGCTGTGACAACTTTGGCCTGCATTGAATTTTTAGCTTTCCTATTTGACGATTTGTAGATTCTAGTGTCTATAGTCATACGAAAGAATTTCACCACTGCTGAATATATTAACAGATTTCTTATTTTCCTCATTCTTTTTATGGTAAATTCGTATTCCCCCATTCATTATTTGTTTATGTTTTTTTAACTTAATTAAATATTCCGGTTTCAATTTTATAAATAACAAGAAATGTTCACCTAACTTTTTAAAAGCCATTTTGCATATAATTCCATTTGTGAAAAGAGATTCTTTTATTTATTATAAGACAAACACACACAAACTGAAGGTGGTGCACCCTTCTGACAGGGAATGGAAACTTTAGCCCCTTTAACAATGGTACCACAAATCCACAAGGTTTAATAGCCTGTCCCAACTCCCAACCCAAGCGATCAATCAATAAATCTCAATTGTAAGCAAAACATCCTGCCCACAAATACACACCATGCTTTCCATACATAAAAGTAAATGAACATCCATCGATCTTTAGCTTTTTTTCTGTGTGAAATAGCCAGGTGTTGCATATGATTCTTATTGGTCCAATATGCAAAAGAGGAAAAACTACTTGGATTTATAGTTTTTTTAGTGCATATAGGATGAGAAGCTCCAAGAGCAAATATTTTATAAGTTTAATCAGTGACTACTTACTAGTGTGTGGATAAATTTTTCTATAAGCATTAATAGAAGAAGAAATTTAAATTTCTTCAATAAACAAAAATTAACTTATACATAAATTAAAATCAAAGTTTGGAAAAGCTAAAATAAGAGAATTTCTACAAATTAGATGCTAATTTAAGCTTATAGGAGAAACTTAATCCATTTTCCTTTGTATTTCTCTTATAAATGTTCATTGAGAAGTTCAGCCAAGCAAAGCACAATTAGTTTAAGGTAAAAGTTAATCTTATCTATCTAGATCAGTGCATCATGGCTATTGAGAAAGCAATTCTTTTTAAGTGCTCTCACTTTGGTTAGAAACTGACTCGGAACTTCTTTTGTATGCTTTTGTTCAGTCTAGATTAGTGCATTGGTCACTTTACACTAGATGGATAAACTGTATAGAGCACAGTGAACACATTAGATTTAGGATTACTCATATTTATAAGGAAGACAATGTTTGTTTGGACAAACTTGCCTCCTATGATGCATAGTTTTTTTTGTTATACTTGGTGTGATTCATCACCAGCTTTTATTTGTAAGGAAATCCTTAATTATGGACATGGTTTTCCTTTTTACATGTTTTGAGTGTTCTTTCTCATTGGGTATAGTTTGACCCTCCCAATTGTTTTGTAATTTGCAGATTATCAATATATATAGAGGGGGGGTTTCATTTGAAAAAAAAAACTTATTTATCTAATAAAAGAATTTAACTTTCATGTAATGTGAGTTCAAATTTTTTACTTTCTGTCAATTAATTAGAAATCATCTCATGTACAACTTCTAAAATAATGAAAAAAAAAATCTACAATACTCTCGAAAATTTACAGGTGTTATTATTTAAAAACTCTGTTTCTCTCTTTCCCTATTTCTCCACAGTGTACAACTAAACCCATTTAAATGTTGACCCAAAAGACAATTGACCATAACTCTCAAATTTACCTACCCTATATGACAATATGTGATAAGATGATGATGAAAATACTTCTATTATGTTTGTTTTTAGTTAAATTCTTATATTCAATTATTAAATTTTCCTACATCATTTTTCCATAAAACCTCCCACTTTTTTTTATATATTAAATATTGAATGTCATAAAAAAAAAAAAAAAGTTACTACCTAGCTAAAGAATAAAGTATAAAGAGTGCATCACCATTAAATTTTATAAGTAGAAGAGTGTTAACAACACATACTCTAAAGATTCCAAAGAGTGCAACACCATTAAACTTTATAAGTAAAAGAGTGCTAACAACACATACTCTATCACACTCCTATCAATTCACTCTCATTTATTGATTAAAATTCATCTAAAATTACAAAATTTCATAAGAGATCATCAAATAGAATGTTGAGTAATCCAAGAAATTCCAAGGACACATTTCCAAAATATCGTGTTATAGATAGTGATGCTAAAATTTCTCATATATTTAATAGTCTATTCCATTGGTGTAGCTTAGACGCCACCTAATTGAAAGTTGAACCAGTCCTACCTCCGATGGTACTGCACCTTTTCGTCACATTTTGATTACTGAGTCCCCCCTTATCGCTCTCTCTCTCTCTTCTCTCACCCTTTGAAATTTCAAAGGAACATATATAAAAACACCAACCAAACCAAACGAATCGATGCAACCAAACATGCAACCGTTTCCAAACCGGATCCCACTCTCACCACTCAACGTTCAATTCCAAACTCACTGAATCAGTGAATCGTTGAATCTCACAAAATTTCTATACACCAAAATAATTAACACAAATAAAAGCAGAAGCAGAATAAGTCACCTCAAAATGGCGACGCTGCAGAAATTCAAGCACTTTACCATCCAATGCGGCGAGTCCCAGCAGAGCCCCACGCGGAGCCCCGCGGTGCATCTCCGCCGCCGGAAAACCACCCTGAGGATGCTGCTCAGCCGCCGCCTCTGCCGAGAATCGTCGATCCGGCGAGAGTCTCTGCTGTCCGAGAAGCAAAAGAGCGAGGATCGAGTGCGGCGGCACTCACTGAAGGACCTCTTTAAGTCTACGCCACCTGGCGCTGAAGACGTGGACACGCATGATATTAGCGTTGAGAGTGCGAAAAGTGATGTTTCCGGGTCGGGTCGGGTCGTGGACCCGATTCGCCCAAACAGGCTTGGACCGGTTTTCGTTATAAGTCGTTACTGTCCAAGAAAGCTTGGCGCCCCATTCTCCTGTCCACCATTACCGAGTAATAATCAAAACAAAACTCACTATAAAAAAATAAAATAAAAAATAGATGATTTTCAGTTTTCAAGTTTTATTATATTAGTTAAGACAAGAATGCAAAGGATTGACTGGCATTTTCTTTTTTTCGAAGTGCGTGTGTAATTTTAAGTGTGGTGTCACTATCAAATCTTGTGATATAGTGTATATTTTATTTTGACAAATGAAATAATAGTGTTTTTTTCTTACACCAATGTAATATAGTGTTAGATGCCTGTTAAAACGAAAACAATGCAAGTGTTACGTTTTGAATAATGTTATCTGCCTAATGTTTTTATAATTTGAGCTTGCATGTGTATGCGCAGTCACATTTAAACATAACCAAGTCAAAGTAATATTTGATTTTGTCCTTAAATAAGGTCTAAATTCAAAAGAGAAATTCTACTCAAGATGATAAAGTCAACAATAAAGATTAATTATCAATAAAATTTATAGATACTTTATACTAATGTTCATGGATAAAAAAAAAAAAAAACAAAAAAGTAACTCTACTATGCTAACCTAATTATACAAATAGAATTTGTTTAGCTAAAAGCTTACCATGTTTAATCACCAATTTACTGGATTTGGATTGGCATCTACAACCATCAAATGTGCGTTCTCTTATGGTCAGACATGAGTCAACTCTTATGAAGATGTTTGGATAAATGGTGGAGACATGAGTTTTCATAATGAATGCAAGTTAAAACTAATGCTACCATCAGTAGCTTTTGGTTCTTAGAAGAATCGATTTTACCTTTGGAAAAAATATGCTCTCTTATTTTCCTTTTTTTTTTTTTTTGTTATTTATGGTATTTTGGATTTATCCACGGAATTGAGCTCATCTTCGTTGGAAAAATACTTTTTAAATTAATTTAAAATTAAATTAAATTAATATTTTTTAATTAAAAAATTGTTATTAATAGTTTATTATTCTTTTAATTTGTTTTCGTAACCAACTTACCACTTCACACTTTTGTTAAAACTTTTGTTAAATCTCATTTATTAAGGAATATAATTTTGTTTTACTTGGTCAAATCTTTTCTAACTAATTTAATAGTGTTTACTGCAAGAGTTTGAATAATTGATTGAATAATTGTTATTTGTTGTTGCATGTTACATATTTCGGTTGGCAGCACTTGTGTTTCTTTTCCCTTATATAGACAACTTTTTCTTCTAAGAGTTATATACTCATGTATATAAGTATTGATTATTTATTTATTATCTTTCATAGAGTTATATTATTTAATCTATAGGGGATAATACATTGCGTGTTTTAATTCAAGTTACTTTAAATTCTTTATTTTATCTTATTTATTTTTTATTGTAATTCATGGTAAAAAAGTACTTTATGTATTTTGATTTCTCGATTTAATTATCTAATAATCTTAGAAAGAAAATATATTTTGTTTTATATGCGCTTGATAATATGTTATCCATAATAATATGTTATCCTGATAATATGTACCCATGAGAATTTAAAATAAAATTTAAAGTGGTATTATTATAAAAGCAGGGTTAAGGATTGATTAAAAATATTGTAAAATTAATTGCCATATTAAGGATTGATTAAAAATATTTCTATAATTATATATGATCACATATTTGATTTTAAAACCTATTTTAATAATTAAAATTTAATTAAATTTTACATAATTTTTGAAATGGTTATAAATACTATTTTTAAATTTCAATATTATTAAATTTCACAGTATTTACAAAATCATTTTAAAAACTATTTTAATAATTACAATATTATTAAATTTTACATAATTTTTTTTTATTTAATTGATATAATTATTTTAAATTCTATTTTCAATAGTTATTATGATAATTAAAATATTAATAAATTTTACAGCATTTTTGCAATTATTTTTAAATTCTATTTTAATAATTACAATATTATTAAGTCTTACGGCGTGCTCGAAATTAATTTAAGAACTCTTTTATTAATAATGATTAAATTATTAAATTTTATAGCATTTTCTATTTAATTGATTTTTACTTGTTGTATACATTGCTTGTATGATTTATGTGTGTCAATTGTTACTTAAGCCATTTTTAACGGATTGCTTGATAAGCACCTAAGGCCACCCGCAACGCATACTCTTAGAAGCAACAAAAGTTAAAAGCACCGTAGCTTCGTAGGCTTTTCCAATGTGCACAATTAGAAAAAACTGCTTCCCAGACATTGTTGCTTACTGAAACAACAGTGATTCACGTGGGCTTAAAAAATTTTTAATATTAAAATATTATTACTGTTGTATTTTTTTTAATATTTTTTATTCAATTTTTTAATATTTTTTTTTACAATTGAAGAAGACCCTTTTTTTTTTTTTTTATCGTTAGAATAATTTTATATAAATAGGGTACATTCTAATATTTTTTACACAACTAAAATTTTTTAAACTTCTCTTATTTTTACTCTAAAAAAAATTTCAACTTCTTTGATTATTTTTCATTCCATAGATCCAAATCAAAATTCATTCAATATGAATCATTGGTTTAATTTTATATCAAATTTTTTACCTCCCACAAATCCAAATTTTCAACCTCCCACCAATTCAAATTTTTTAAATTCTTTAGATTCATCTAACCCACAAAACAATGTTAATATGGCAAATTATCCATATGCCATACTCCCATTTCATCCCTATCAATTCCCTATGTTTTAGTCACCACCAATTAATCATGTCATGGATCAAGGGTCTTCAATGGGTACTAGTACCGACCAATCAGAGCCGGCCTTGGGGTGGGATGGGAGGGGCCACCGCCCAGGGCCCACTAATTTTAGGAGCCCCAAATTATTTTTTTAATATTTTAGTAAAAAAAAAAGTTTTAATTAATTTTATTTAAAAAATATGTAATCTGATTTTTTTTCTGTATCTATTATTCTCTCATTCATCTCTACTCATTTCTCACGCATCAACAATTTTAAATAGGAATTAAAATAAATTGTGATTATCGAATAAGCTAAAGCGAATCAACCTACTGTATCAACTTTCGACTTATCATTGATCCCTATAAATTCCAATTCCCTAAACAGGTCTGATCCTATTCGACTATAATAACCACTGACAAGCGCAATAGAAATTATACGGCGTATGATCCTAAATTCCCGAATTAAGCAAACGAATTAAAAACTATTGCGAATTAAGTAAACGCAATCTGATCAAACGTGATAATGTAAAAATAACCAATCGAATTTAAGATTTATATCCTATAACAACAATCAAATTAAGCAAATAATTGAGATTATTGGAATAAATCAAAGGAAAGAGATTGACATGGAATTTATAAAAGAACCTCAAAGTGGAATCCGATTGCAGTAGATCGATTCTTCGGAAATTAGTTTTCCATTACAATTGCTCAAAACTCTCCAAGAAATTTCGTGAATAGTGAGTGAGTGAAGAGTGAATGAGTGCAAAATCAATATATGCACAGCAGCCGGCCCTAGCGTTTTAATAGAATAAGAGTTTCACTAACAATCTGAACCGGGTCGGAAAATACAAACCAGACCCATAAAATTGACCCAAAACAAATTATTTCTTAACGTCTGCAACTTAGACGAATTATTCAAGCCTTCTACAATCCGAATCATCTTCTGACTCCAACATGAAAGTTGTAGCTCTTTCTCTTATCTTTCCAACGAATATTATAACGCCTCAATCCGATTCCTGTAGCTCTAGTTATGAATTTTCCATTGAAAGCTGCTAATGCTGAAAATAAAATACGAAAATTAAATAAAGCTAGAAACAAACTTAAATATGAAAACACACTAAAATGGTGAAACTAATGAAATAAACTAAGGAAATGCCTAAGAATAACAATAGAAGAATGTGCATGAAGATGCACTGATCAGTCTTGCAGGTGAGGATCCGCATAAGCATTTGAAAGAATTCCAGGTTGTGTGTTCTACACCTTTGAGGCCTGAAGGAATCACTGAAGACCATATCAAGCTGAGAGCCTTTCCGTTTTCACTACAGGGTGCTGCCAAGGATTGGTTATACGATCTTGAACCGAATTCTATCACAACTTGGAATGATTTGAAAAAAGTCTTCCTAGAGAGATACTTTCCTGCCTCCAGAGTTGCATCAATCAAAAAGGATATATGTGGTATTAGACAAGGTAATGAGACATTGGCTGAGTATTGGGAAAGATTCAAACAGTTGGTATCCGGTTGTCCTCAAAGATCGACACGAGCGAGTTACTTATCCAATACTTTTATGAATGATTGCTACCTATGGATAGAAACATCCTTGATGTTGCTAGTGGTGGAGCACTTGTTGATAAGATTCAAGCAGATGCCAAAACCTTAATTGAGAACATGTCATTCACACTACAACGATTTCACAACAGAAATAATTTCTGCGGTCCAAACAAGGAGTGTGAACGAAATTCAGGTTTCCTCCAACAAAGCTTTAGAAACCAGAATTGACGAGCTCACCTCCTTAGTGAAACGATTGGCGAGAGGTAAACCTCAACCAAAGCAACCTTGTGCGGTATTTGTACTTCCGCCGAACACCCGACCGACACATGTCCTATTTTGCAAGATGAGTCAATTACCGAGTTACCCCAAGCTTATGCAACAACCCTTTATGGAAACAATCAGAACAGGTACAACAACACTCCTGACCTGTCCACCAACAAATACCATCCCAATTGGAGGAACCATCCCAACCTTCGATATGGAAACCAAAGAGCCCACACAAAGAATAAAGCTAGTGTTACCCCTTCCGCAACCACAGAACACTCCACTAGCTACCACTTCTGTACCTTCTGGACCTTCATTAGAGGACCTGGTCAAGCAACTAGTTGTTAACAGTCTTCATTTTCAACAAAGAACAGAATCTAGTATTCAAACCTTACAGACACAGATTGGACAGCTTGCCACCTCAATGAATGCCATGCAAGCCCAAGGATCGAACCAACTTCCTGCCTAAACAGTTGTGAATCCAAAAGGTCCTAATGCTGATGTGAGTGCAATTTCCTTGCGATCCGGAAAGGTTCTGTAACCAGCCCTAAAAAAAAAAAAAAAAAATTATTGAGGCAACATCTGAACCTTCTCCATCTGAACCTTCTCCACCTTCTTCTGTTGTGGTAGAAACTGAAAAAAATAAAGAAAAAGAGTATGTTCCACCAATCCCCTTCCCACATAGAGTTCTGAAAAATAAAAGGATTGAGGAGGAAGACAAAGAGAGAGAGATCTTGGATGTTTTCAGAAAAGTTGCGGTAAACATTCCGCTTCTTGATGTAATTAAGCAGGTTCCAAAGTATGCAAAGTTTCTGAAGGATTTGTGTACAAATAAGAGGAGGATGAAGGGAAGTGAAAGAGTCAACTTGGGAAGAAATATTTCTACTTTTATTCAGCCCAAGCCTTCATGTGAAAAAGTTACCGGCGAGCAAAATGTTTCAGCCCTCACTCAGGTCTTGCCGCAAAAGTGCAAGGACCCGGGAACTTTTGTTATTCCTTGTACCATCGGGGAGAGTAAATTCGAGAATTGCATGCTTGATTTAGGAGTGGGCATTAATGTTATGCCTACTTCTGTTTATAATAACCTTTGTCTTGGTCCTTTGCAGCATACAGGTTTAATCATTCAACTGGCGAACAGGAGCAATGCTCGCCCCACGGGAGTAGTGGAAGATGTCCCTGTTCAAGTTAACGATTTGATTTTTCCTGCAGATTTCTACATTCTGGACATGGAAGGAGAAACTAAGTCAAGCAGAGCTCCCATCATTTTAGGTAGACCGTTCATGAAAACGGCAAAAATAAAAATTGATGTTGACGATGGAACCATGTCCATGGAATTTGGTGACATTGTCGCGAAATTTAACATTTTCGATGCCATGAAACATCCCTTGGAAGAGCATTCTGGTTTTCATATTGAATTGATCTCTGAATTGGTTGATGACACTTGTTCTGAATTATTTTCACTTGATTTTCCATCTTTATCGAGTTTTGATGATGTTTTCTCATGTGCTGATTGTACTGACACTAACCTTTGTGTTGTATGTGCTGAGATTGATTCTGTCTTGCAGGGTAACATGTTTCCTACAGGTGAAGTTGTTGTCGATGAAGTTGTTTATGCCGCTGATGCGCTCGACATCCCGGCTACCCCAAACACTCCATCCATCGAGCAGCCCCCGTCCTTAGAGTTGAAACAACTCCCTGAAAACTTGAAATATGCTTATTTGGAGAGTAATGAAAAACCCCTTGTTATAATTTCTTCTAACCTTGATTTCGATCAAAAAAATAAGCTTTTGTAGGTTTTGAAGAAGCACAAGAAGGCGATTGGGTGGACATTAGCTGACATCCCAGGTATTAGTCCTTCCATGTGTATGCACAGGATTTTGCTTGAGGATGGTGCGAAAACAAGAGAAGGCAGCCCCAAAGGAGGCTTAATCCTTTGATCCTCGATGTGGTGAAGAAAGAGGTAACCAAACTCCGGATAGCAGTACAGCCATCACTCGTAAGAGTGAAATGCCTCAAAGCAACCTATGCTTTTCTGTGAGGTATTTGATGTATGGGGAATCGACTTCATGGGTCCTTTTCCTGTATCATTTGATTTTCTCTACATTTTACTTGCTGTTGATTACCTTTCAAAGTGGGTAAAAGCTATCCCCACTAGGACTAATGATTCAAGAGTTGTTGCAGATTTTGTCAGGTCCAATATCTTTTGCAGGTTTGGAATACCTCGAGCCATCATAAGTGACCAAGGCACTCACTTTTGTAACCGCACCATGGAAGCTTTGCTCCGGAAGTATGGAGTTGTGCACAGAGTCTCTACTGCATATCACCCACAAACTAATGGGCAAGCTGAGATCTCAAACAGGGAGATCAAACAGGTTTTAGAGAAAATGGTGCAACCAAACAGGAAGGACTGGAGACACCGTCTAGAAGACGCACTTTGGGCCCAAAGAACAGCTTTCAAGACACCCATAAGGATGTCTCCTTATCGACTTGTTTTTGGTAAGGCGTGTCACCTTCCTGTAGAGATAGAACACCGTGCTTATTGGGTGGTGAAAAGTTGTAACTTGGAAATGCAACAAGCAGGTATTGAAAGAAAACTCCAATTACAACAACTTGAAGAGTTTAGGCCAGAGGCTTATGAAAGCTCTAGGATTTATAAAGAGAAAACCAAACACTTCCATGATAAAATGATTTCTAGGAAGGAATTCTCTGTGGGCCAACAGGTTTTACTGTTTAACTCCCGCCTTAAGCTTATGGCTGGGAAACTTCGATCCAAATGGATTGACCCTTTTGTTGTTACTAATGTTTTCCCTTATGGTACAGTAGAAATTAAAAGTGCAGGTACTGACAAAGTTTTCAAGGTTAATGGGCAGCGCTTGAAGCTATTCCATGAAAGTTCAGTGCCTAAAGATGCAACCATAGAAGAGCTTTCTTTGGAAGCGCCCAACTACACTGCAACTTGATCAAGGGGCACCCTTTCCTTTCTCTCACTCTTACTTTATAATTGAGTTCTTTTCATTGAGGACAATGTATGTCTTAAGTGTGGGGGAGGGAACCATTTGTTTTTGTTTGTTTTTGCTTTAAAAAAAAAAAGGGAAATGCATGTTTTTTTCGTTGATTATCTTGCTACAATTGAGTATTCTCTCTATTCTTTGTCGAAAGACTTGTGGTGTGATGTGACTGATTCTTTTTGCGCATTCTTAGTTTGTATGTTTGACTAAACCTTAAATTGTACATCACTAGTGGAAGATCACTAACCCTTGTGAGATTTTGAGCCTAATAATGGATAACATAAAAAATCCATCTCTTTCTTTCTTGTGTGATTTCACTTATGTTTGTTAGTCTCTAGAACTTGAATTGACTCTTGTTGAAGCTTTTTGTTTACTTGTGCACACTGAAATGATAAAGGCATCTTGTTTTGTTTTATTTTTTTTTACCTAGTTAGCCCAAAAAGCCAACCTTGATAATATCATCCCTTTGTTTGGAAGCCCCTTTGAGCCTATTATCCTTTTTTGTGTTTGAAACTCATTACAAGCCGAAAAGTGAAAAATAATGTTATCACCCTATTCAAAGGGTTGAAAGGGTCTTGTATAGATTTGTGTGGGGTTGAACATTGTTGTTATGATTGTTGTTATGATGTTGGTTGACAAAAAAGAAAAAAAAAATAGAGAAGGATGTCAATGCTAGTCCTTCTGGAAAAAAAAAAAAAAAAAAGAGAAGAATAAAAGGAAAAGGAGAAGAGAAATAAGTTGTGAGGTTGTTGTTCAATCGTCATTGAGATATTATTTAGTTCAACTCCCGCAATTCTTTCAATTTTCTTTTAACTCTTTGAATTTTAGCTTAGTACCCCTTTAGGATGTATCTCACCCTAACCTTGGCCAAGTTACAACCATAATAAAAGTCCTTTTGATCTTTGTGTGCAATGTATTTCAAATTGTGAATGTTAGAGTCTTTTCAAGCTTATGGTAGTACTATCTCACCTAAACACTTGAGAGTTGAGTGGAAACAGTTTATCTTGTGAGGATCTTGATGCTTTTGATGTACTTTTTGGTAATCTGTTTTTCATATTTACTTTGACTGTCACAAAAGAGTTACTCACTAATGTCATATTCTTTAAGCTTAGAATTAGGAGTTTGCTTGCACTTTGTATCCTGATAACCTCTGAGTTTGCATGCTCTGTTTCGTTTTTGTTTTGAAGTTTTTCTGTTTTGAATTTTTAATTTTGCTCGGAGTGCAAAAGTTTAAGTGTGGGGGAATTTGATCAGTGCATCTTCATGCACATTCTTCTACTGTTATTCTTAGGCATTTCCTTAGTTTATTTCAGTAGTTTCACCATTTTAGTGTGTTTTCATATTTAAGTTTGTTTCTAGCTTTATTTAATTTTCGTATTTTATTTTCAGTATTAGCAGCTTTCAATGGAAAATTCATATCTAGAGCTACAGGAATCAGATTGAGGCATTCTAATATTCGTTGGAAAGATAAGAGAAAGAGCTACAACTTTCATGTTGGAGTCAGAAGCTGATTCGGATTGTAGAAGGCTTGAATAATTCGTCTAAGTTGCATACGTTAAGAAATAATTTGTTTTGGGTCAATTTTATGGGTCTGGTTTGTATTTTCCGACCCGGTTCAGATTGTTAGTGAAACTCTTATTCTATTAAAACGCTAGGGCCGGCTGCTGTGCATATATTCACTCTATACTCATTCACTCTTCACTCACTCACTATTCACGAAATTTCTTGGAGAGTTTTGAGCAATTGTAATGGAGAACTAATTTCCGAAGAATCGATCTACTACAATCGGATTCTACTTTGAGGTTCTTTTATAAATTCCATGTCAATCTGTTTCCTTTGATTTATTCCAATAATCTCAATTATTTGCTTAATTTGATTGTTGTTATAGGATATAAATCTTAAATTCGATTGGTTATTTGATCTTGAATCAATTTCGCGTTAACGTAGCTTTTACATTATCGCGTTTGATCAGATTGCGTTTGCTTAATTCGCAATAGTTTTTAATCCGTTTGCTTAATTCGGAATTCAAGATCATACGCCGTATAATTTCTATTGTGCTTGTCAGTGGTTATTATAGTCGAATAGGATCAAACCCGTTTAGGGAATTGGAATTTATAGGGATCAATGATAAGTCGGAAGTCGATACAGTAGGTTGATTCACTCTAGCTTATTCGATAATCACAATTTATTTTAATTCCTTTTTCTTGAAATCGTAATCTAAACCCCCCATTAATCGTTACTGCATTGATTAATAATAATACAAGAATCCTTGAGAACGATACTTGAATTATCGTTACCGTAACTACATTTTCAAAATCACTCGTTTTTTATCCGTGCACGATAGCGGATCACCTCCCCATAAAAACTTCACAATAATATCCCCAACGGCTATATCCGACCCAACCAGCGGTTACACAATCTTCTAATTGACGGTTACACTTTACATCATGAGGGCAGTTACGCTTGTTTTTTACAACGGTCGTATTCAAAGAAATGACAATGAAGACAATTAAACATGAGATAACGACAACATTTTCAAAAACATGTGATCATGAGAAAAGCATCCTTCGGACTTTTAAAAAATCAAAATGTCAACACAATTACCAAAAGAAAATATCGACAAAAGGATACATAGAAGCCTCTTCGCAAATAGCTATTACTGAAGGCTTGGGGGGCTTGTATACTAGACATCGGTTCGACGGCAAGATTGAAACCGAACTACGATGAGTCTCAACCGAAATCAAGGCTAACAACCAGGCAAATCTACATTAAAACATGGAAGTCAAAGTCAAAGATAAAAGATTTAACCTAGATTAACAAGCTCATTAAGGGTGCTAATCAAAGCTAATTGTAATCAACTTTCAAGCCCATTACAGCTTTTAATTCAACAGCCACTCCACTTGTCATAACAAATTTAGGTGATGCAGGAATTGAGATGGACATGTGATGACCAAAAATCAAAATAGTCATTGATTTACACAAGATATTATTGAATAACACAAAAAACCATAAATACACAAGCAAAAGATCAGGTTTCAAAGACAAATGGAAATCACACTTGTATTTGTTATGCTTCAGAACATGACCTTATTCTTATTCACTTCACCTTTATTTCTTTGCTAATATAATATAATGCACAATTCTGATAAAATTGAGCAATTGCCATGCCGGACAAAAAAAATCAGATCCACTAAGCTATAAATTAAATGTAGGAAAGACAAAAAAAAAAAAAAAAAAAAAACATTATCGTCATTGTCTTGTTAGCTGCTCTTTGTTTCCATGAGGGATTGATGAAGCTTTCTTGTTAGACTGAGACGGTGGTTGCCCCCTATCAGCGCCACTGGCTTTTGACCGTGGCTTGTCACGTTCATTTGCTTTAGAACGGCCATGTGGACACCCTTTGTCAACTGGTCGCTCCAAAAATCTGTGTATCATCTCATAACTAGTGAATGTAATAACTGCAGATGGAGTTGTTCTTAATAGATTGGTCGCGCAACCACGATAAAAGCCTGGAATGCCTTCCTTCTGAAAAACCTTCTTAGTACAGTCAATAACCCCTGCATATTGGACCCCAATATGTTTGGCCTGGCCTTGCTCTTGCAGCCGGGATCGTATTACCTGAAAATATGAAATTTTAATGGTTGATGACGTAAAAATGTTGGAAAATACAAAGTTGTCACTAAAAGGGATCCCAATTATCTTCAATTTAGCCAGAAGGAGGTCATACATACCTCATGCGGATAGGTCATTAGAGAGGCAAATACTTTTGCAATTGACGATGCAATGGCAACACCACCAGGACTTAGCTTATCAACAGTTGTGTTATCTGAAATATTGAATATTTTCAT
The DNA here is from genome assembly GCA_014843725.1 of Amphicarpaea edgeworthii. NCBI lineage: Eukaryota > Viridiplantae > Streptophyta > Magnoliopsida > Fabales > Fabaceae > Amphicarpaea > Amphicarpaea edgeworthii. The sequence continues at coordinate 11,058,051 of CM026329.1, forward strand.
TTGATGAGCAACACATACAAAAAAAAAACAGAAAAAAATAATTTATTTCAAGGATTGCTGAATAAATACATAATTCACTGTTAGCATTCATACCTTTTTCTGCTATGTATGACTTGATCTTTTCATATGCTGGAAATTGAATTGCAACATGACTTACGCCAGCCAATGATGGCACAATGCCACTGTTTAACGTTAACGAAAGTACTATCAGTGTCACAGCTAAATACACAGAAACAGACTCAAGCTATCATGCTTTCAGTTCACTTTATTAATTTTTCAGCTTAATTATACAATTAGTCCCTCAACAATTACTAAAAATTCAATCAGATCCCTCAATATTAAAATGTTCAATTAGGTTCTTTATTTTATAAAAGACTTTGAAGGTGATGTACTAGCAGTGTAAAAGAGTTTTACATTATCGGTCAATCACAACCTTCCATTCATGGTATGTTAGTTGACTTATAAATTTATCTTAAGAGTCATGCAAACGATGGGTTATGATTGACTTGTCAGTGACCTTTGAACTCTTTTAATAAATAAGGGATCTAATTGAACATTTACTTAAAAAATAAAGGACCTAATTAAACATTTTAATAATTGAGGGACCAAATTGAAATTTTAGTAATAATTGAGGTGTATATGAACATCATGATTGATATTTTTGTTTTTCTTTAGAAGTATATAGGTGTACTATTGTACCAGAATTATTTTTTCATCTACATTTGATGCTGGACTTTCTATTTCTTCAAGATTTATCTTTAGTGAATTAGCATGTTATTCACAAGACTTAGCTAGTCTTGCCAAATGTAGTTCTTTCTATGACGACAGATCTTGGTTAAGGAAATAGTTGATCAAAATAGATCTTTTCCCTTTTCAAAAGAAAATGGATAGTAATGGTATATGAAAAAAATATTAAATGGAACTTATACAAACTTTTCCTAAATAGAGATATTATTTGGTGATGTTATGTACACAAACTGACAGACTGCCAGTGCCTATGATATTTTAATAGAGAAATTCCTCAATCTAAAAAGAGATAATTATGATTTCATCGTGCCTGTGCAAATAAAGGGATAAAAGAATTTCTTTCTTTCTTCTATTTAATATTTTTTCCTCATTTGTTGTACAATTAACAAGTTGTCAGTTGGCCATTAATCATTGGGAAACACAAAATGCAGCTAATAAAAACAATTACAAAAAAAAAGTGTTGTATTGTATATATCAACCTTCAGAAATTCCATAATGTATTATCCCAAATCATCAACCTTATAATTGGAACAAAAAAACTGACCTATATAGGCCGCGTATGCCTTCCTCATGTGTAATCCTTGTCAAAGCAGAAAGAACGCTCTTGTAAGGAATAACACCAGGCCTCATTCCTTGTGTCTAATGGGTATCAGGAAAAAAAAATAATTTCCATTATAACAAAAACAAGAGCATGTGTCATTATCCACAAATAGATGAAATAAATAATTAATATTTTCATTGAAACCGAACAAGGCATAACCAAGGGATACATTCAAATATACAATGTATTCTAAAATCTAAACCTAATCTCATGTATTCTAAAATCTAAACCTAATCTCATCAGAGATAAAAATTAAAACATGATAATCAACATCTTTTCAATCTAACCAAATAGCTGGGACTAGGGATAGAAAATACATCAGAAATATCTAAGAAACTCAAAATTACATTGTAACAAATAAGATGGCAGATGCATAGGCATGTATTAAAGATTGAGAAATATCTACACTGAATAGGAAAAGAACAAGAATAATACATGAGAAAATCGTAGACTCCTATTTTTACATATACTATACTAAGATTACAGATATAAGAAGCACTAACTTACTTGAAGTCTTGTTTTAACAACCCACAATGGATTTGTAGAAATTGCTGTTGCTGCACCAGCACCAGCAGCAGCTATAATATTTCCAGTAATTGTGAGTTCGTCGCAACCATCTTCTACAGTATTACAATAAAGAACATCATTAAAAATATAGTAAATCCAACAAATTTCAATTTGCAGATCTGAAGAACACAGTTTTTTTAACAAATAAATAGTATTATATTGCTGATGCCTTAAGAGAAGAACTGATGTGTGTAAAAAGTACTCAACATTGAGATAAAATTTACCGTGTGAACGAAGTATGCCCTTTAGTTGCTCATAACTTGTGAAGTAAACCTACAATTGGAATAGAATTTATGTTACTAGAAAAGATATGAACTATGAAGAGAAATGATTACAAAATACGATTGAACATTAAAAGAAAGATTATCCATCTTGTAATATAAAAATATGACTAATCAATGCCTTGAAAAAGAATCTTCATGGACCAAAGTACATGCAACTGGTCCAGGAGATTAATTTTTAATTGTTTTTGCATACAAAAATATGTAGCTTTACACTGCTAGGGGGGACAGGAATAAACATTCCTCCAGCAAGAATGCAAAGAAGCAATCCGTTTAGATTATTGTTGCTTGTTATAGTACCTCTTCCAACCTCAAAAAATTTAACTTATTAAGGGTAAAATAAAAGACTCCAAGAATGGCATTGCCATGTATGGTCAACAATAATTAAACACGAAGATTATATCAACCAAGTAGACATGAATATGACCATACAAGTTGCTCTAAATAATTTTCTTTTGATAGAGATGCAAAATCTTGTTTATCTCTATACCTAAACAGAAGTGGAGACCAAACATAACAGTAGATTCTATTATAAAATCTAGCAAACAAGGAAAGTGAAAACATTTTTTTAATGAGATCAAGAATTTGTGAACTAGTTTTAATGAACAATATATTAGCAAGTACCTTGGTGAAGAATGTACCCTAGAGAGGATTATACGAAAAATAAGAATTGATATGAAGAAAATCATCAGTTATATTTCAAAACAGAAGCAAAAACTTGTTTATCTTTAGACCTAGAATAAACAAAAGAGACTGAACATAACATTAGATTCTAGTATAAAACAAAGCAAACAGAGAAAGTGAAAACACCTGTTAAGGAGATCAAGAATTTTGCAAACTAGTGTTAATGAATATATTAGCATGTAACTTTCAAGACTGTATCCTAGAGAGGATAATAAGACAGATAAAAATTGATTTGAAGATTATCATCAGCTATTCATTCATAAGACCCTTGCAACTCCATATTTTGGGCTTATCAATTATGCCTTGTCTATGGTTATTTATAGTTTTTGTGTATGACATGAGAAGATGGAAGGCAAATAAATGCTGAAACAAGACAAAAAACAGTAGTACGTCCAAACCCTAATTCACAAAGTTTTGCATCTTTAGTTGCAACAGACATTGATCATTGTAATTAGAGAGGCAACAGGAAAAGAAACTCACTGCCCAGTTTGGAAGTAATGCAAGTATTGTTGGTGAAAGGCCACGGTACATTCCCCTGAAGCCTTCATTCCTTAATATATTTTGCAAGCTTGTGACGATGACACTACCTAGGAGAACAGCAAAAATTAGGCTCAAGAAACAATCAATCAACAAATGTAAGACCAAATTCATTCACACTACAATAAATCATTGAACATTTGAATTGAACTAACATCACCCAGTTTCAACTACATGTTGATGACAGTCACAAACACGAAACACTCAAGGAAAAAGCACTTCCTCTGGAAAAGTAAAGCAAATTCTTCTCAAAGAAAAATCAACCTAACAAACTTATGTTAACTATCAGTGATCAGAAAATTATCAAACTTCACACCTATTAACTGTGTGTTTGGATTTTCCTGATATACCCACGTTTTTCTAATGAAAATGGATCAAACAATGAGATGTGATGCAAAAGCTACACATGTAGCTTCTGGTTGACGCAAGTCTGATAGCATAAAACGTGGAACCAAACATGCAACAAGTCGATGCTTCAAATTGCAGACCACATCACGAGTCATGGTTGCAACTTGCAACATCTTAATTGCACCTCATGAAGCCATGATTGCGAACAGCATTGTCTCACATGTGACCCCAACACAACCATGGCTTCAATGCAAACGCAATTTAAGACACAATCCAAAACCCTGCATTCAGAATCAACAAAAAGAGGTACCTTTCTGCCCATGAGGAAGGCCATGAACTTGTAGTCTAGTCTTGATCACATCCAATGGGCACACAAATGTAGCCGCTATTGCCCCTGCACAATGCAAATTCTCTAGTTAATCCACCAACAGTGAATGCCACACTTTCAAACTAGCCCATTCTCGAAATACTAAAAAATCAGCACAGAGGCGACCAAAACAGCAAGTAGGAATCAAAAGTTAAGAAATTGAGAGATACCCATTAAAACTGAACCCAAAATAGGAAAAGGGTCGAAGGCAAAAAAAGAAAAAATTACCAGCAGCGGCACCAGAAGCAGCGTTGCAAATTAAAGCCCTAATGTAGCCACTAGCACCAGAAGCTTGGTCATTGTTACTCATATTAGAACCTTACAATGCAATTTATCCGAATTGAAGGCAAGTAGTAGTAGTTCCTCAGTTTGCAGAAGAAGAGAAGGGGATTATTCTCATGGCAGATCTTAACGAACTTGCTTCTTTATATAGCATTCCAAATTTTCCAAGTGCTGAGGGGAAAATAAGAAGAACAAATAAAGAGGGTTTATTGATTTGGGGGTTAACTTGAGCGAAGGGTTTTGTTTATGCGGCGAATTGGTCTAACGAAGGACGTGTTCTATGGGAATGAGGAAAGTGCGACGCGAAATCAACGACCGATCTTGGTCTCAGGGGTTGGAAGTTGAAAGACCATGCGAATTTGTTGGGTTATTTCTACTTCTTTTCTCTCTCGTTGAGTCGTTTCTTCTTTCGTTCTGGGTCTTTGGGATTGAATGAGATGCCAAAAAGGTGGAGAATTTTGAGTTGAGTTGCTCCTAACACTTGAACAAGCTCTGACCCCCAACCCAGGGAAGGGTCATACTCATGGTTGTTCTATTTTTTTTTTTAAGCAAATTACATGTTTCCACTGATTAGTAACTAGTAATTACTGATTACACATATAGTCTCTTCAATATTTTTTATTTTTTTCATAAAAGGGTAGTGTAACCGTGTAACAAAGTGTTACACCACTGCAATCCTCTATTTATGAATTGTGGTGGTGGTAAAACTAACTTTATTACATGGTTGCTATATTATCCTTTTTTTTTCTTTTTTTTTTTAACCTATCCAACCCCTCATTTTTCTAAGTGCATTTTACTTGTCGAACATGAAGTTAACTTTGTATATGTTTTATGTCATGTGATTGACATCCAAGATTTATGATGATTTTAGTATTTAATGGTGAATTGTGTTGTGACTCAGCGATAGTGTAAATTGTACGTACATGACGGCTAAACTCATCATTTTAATCTTTAAATTGCCCTCATCTCCTTATTAACAAACCCATCTACTATTCGCACGCCAAAGTCCAAACTGTGGTTTCTAAGTTCGGTGAGATTGGTGGTGGTGTGTTTTTATGTGAAAGTGGATATGACATTTTTAGTAGTTATAGATTTGATTTAAGTTTTTTTGTTAAATGTATTCTTTGTCATGTGTACAGTGTTGATTTTTATTTTTTTTTCGTTTTGAAGAGGTTCAAGAGTTGTATTAGTGTGGTATGAACATTATTTGATCTTTGGTGACAAGAATTTGAGATTTATTATGCATCTCGTGTGAACAATGTTTTCTAAGAAACTATTTGAAGTTTCACTCAATTTCAATAAACACATTATTTAATAGGTTTTAACTTTGGTATATACTATAAATAGTTTACACTAGTATATTATTCATTATCCAATTAATTAATGATACATAGTAATTTGTCACGTTACATATTTAATATTAATTTTATTATTTTTTATATTAGAGTTCAAAGAACTTTTTGCAAATTTTATTTTTTATTTTATATTTTAAAAAATATAATTTAATTTTATTGATTTTTAATTTTGATTTTTATTGAAAAGATTATTTAATCCCTAATTCTAAATCCTAATTTGAATCCTTAATTTATTTAAAATCTCGTTTATACTTAAATGATCTAAAAAAGAGAACGACATTCTTTAAAAGGGAGAGAATGATTGTTCTTCTTCTATTTTGTGTTACTATTCTTTTAAAGGGAAGAGAACTGTTTTTTTTTTTTCTGTCTCATGATACTGTTTTTTTTAAAGAGGAGAGAAATGTTGTTCTTCCTCTCTTTCGTGTTACTATTATTCTAAATGGGAGAAAATGGTTGCTCTTCTTGTTAGGGTTCTTTTAAAGGGGAGAGTCTTTTAAAGGGGAAAGAAGGGTTGTTTTTCTTCCATTTTGTGCTACTATTTTTCCAAAGAGTAGTCATTCTCTTTTTTTGGGTCATTTAAATATAAGGGTAATTACGGAATTTTAAATAAAGTAAGGATTAAAATTAGGATTTAGAATTAGGGATTAAATGGTCTTTTCAATAAAAATAAAAATTAAAAACCAATAGAATTAAATTTTATTTTTTAAAATATAAAATAAAAAAAATTGTAGAAAGATCCCTAGACTCTAATAGCAAAAATAATAAAATTAATATTAAATATGTAACACGTGTTATTAATTGATTGAATGATGAATAATATATACTGCGTATATTATTTATAATATACACCAAAGTTAAAACCTATTTAATATAAATAAATGATTAACCATACACGTAAATCACATGAATAATTTCGGAAGTTAATTTTATTTGTCTTAAAAATATGTTTTTTGTTTCATGATAAATGATTAAATTTTGTTTTTTTATCCTTATTGATTTTTTTTTATTGTTAGTCCTCTTATAAAATCTTTATTTTTGGCCTATGTTAGGATTTTTCAATTAAGTAATGAAGGCGACGGTCGTGGAGTGTCAAATGGAGCTGTTAGGTGCCTGATGGTTTTAGAGATTGAGGTAGAGTTGTAAAAATGGGCCTGCTCAACTTGTTGGGCTCGGTCCACCAACATAATGGATCAGGTCAGCTTGGCTTATTCCTTAGGGAATTTAAAAAAAATAAATTTGAATTGGTTCATCGCGAATTTGTGAGTTAAACAGGTCAATCTATCAATCTACTTAAAAGTTTTTAAAAAGTAAATAAATTTGAACATATTATGTATTTTTCCTAAAAAAAAACACATTATATATTTTTTTATACGAAACACATTCAATTAAAAAAAAAGTGAAATCACATTAGAAAATACTAAAAATAATGGAAAAACAACCCTTGGTGAATTCACAGGTCAGCTCATGATGGATCGGGTTCTTAGTAGGCCAAGTTTAGTTTCCAAACTCATTGAAAAATGTGTTAATTTACTAGCCCGACTTGAACCTCTGGTGAACCAGACTAACCTGTGAATTCTGGTCCGTTTTGACACCTTTGGATTGAAGGGAGAAGATTGTTGCAATTGGGTAGTAAATCAATTACTATGATGCTGCTTGGTTAGGAGGTGTGAAGGAGGATAACTGTGGAAGGTGTTTTATAGGATCTGATCATAATCTGGTAATTATTAGGTGGAATATGATGTAACAAATTAGGGGATTCAGATGGTGCTATTTAATGCAGAACAAGAGTTGTATGTTAATGTTTTTCCTATTTAGGTGTATTTCCTTTTTTTCTTCCTCTATCTTTTTGTAATTGCGATTGAATGAGCATATATTGTGCTTCAATCTCAATTAATATAATTTTGCTCATAAAAAAAAATTAGGTAATGATGTGCCAGTTAAAAATTTGGCTTGAATGCATTTTGGGACCATCTATTTTATTCAATTTGTAATTTTCGTTCTTCCATTTTAAAATAGAGACATTTGGTTCCCTTATTTGAAAAAATTGACAAATTTTGCCCAGTTCTCAATTCTCAATTTTGTCTAAGGGTGTGTTTAGTTTGGATGAGAGAAATAGAGTAGATGGAAATAAAAGAGAGATAATTTGAAAAGGAATAAATAAAGTTGAAGTAAAGAGATATGTTTTGTTGTTTAGTTGGAAAGAAATAAGTGAAAAATAGAATGAAAATAATATGATAAATGTATTTTTGTGAATTAAAAAAGTTTAAAAATACTATTGTGCCCTTATAAGAATTTGTTGGTATTCTCGAAAAAAGTAGGGTAAAATATTTATAAAAAAAATTCACGATTTATGTTCAAGATAATCATTTATTAAAAAATAAGAGAGAAATTATGTTGTGGGTTCCTTACACATAATTTAGGTTTAATACTCGTTTAGTTCATATGATTTTTTTTTCTTAATTGGGTCTTGATACTATTTGTCGAGTCAATTAAGTCTGTTATTTGTTTTGTATGTTCAATAGAGTCCTGATATTATTTATATAATTAATTATGTCATCTTATTTAGTTTTTGTGTTCAATTGAATCCTTTTGTTAAAAAATATCCAATTGGATCTTGTCCGTCATTTCCTTTCAGGAAACAACGATGAGACGTTAAAGAAGATGACATATATGACCCAATTGAGTATTTTTTTTTTTTTTATAAATATTAGAACTTAATTGAGCTAAAAAAAAATATAAAAATAATAATACCTAATTAATTAAACGAATAATAGTAGGACTCAATTGAAAAAACAAACAAACAAGAGAGGACATGAGTATTAAATCAACAATTTAATTCTCATGTAAATCATGTTGTGGGTTACAATCATGCATTTCCATTCTTGATATATTATTTCCGACGCCAAACACCGTGTAAGTTTTATTTATTTTAGGTTTAAATATACTTTTAATTATTCAAATAAGGTATTTATTATTATTAGTTCCTAAAAAAATGTTTGATTTTTTTTAGTCTTTAAATGTGACAAATGTTATTTTTAGTCATTTTTAACAAAATTTTCAAACAAGATGTATAAATTTTGTAATTTGTGAGGATTTTTTACTGCAACAAATTGAAAAATTTATATACTCTGTTTGAAAATATATGTGATAGAAGAATTAAAAATAACATTTATCATATTTGAAGAATTAAAAAATATAACTTTTAATTTGAATGACTAAAATAGAAAAATCTTATATTCAAAGGAATAAAAAAATATTTAAACCATTTTAATTTGATCAAATTAAACCTTAGACAAAGAAATTATTTATTATTATTAAATAGCACCTGTCTAATGGAGAACCACGAGGGTTTCAAGTTTTCAGCGAACACTACAGGGGGCTCGGGCTCCGATAACGAACCACCTGATGACGGTGGAGGCAAACAACCCACACGCATCTCGTTTCAGGACAAAGTTATGATGAATCAAGAGAGAATTCCAACTCGTCCACGAGTGGATCTAATCCAATAGAATCTGGCGAGAATAGTATATGAAGACGATAACCTTATGAAGCCAATGGTGCATCTGGATATGAAAGTTTTTTATGGCCTTTGTGAGCCATGGATGGACGCGCTGGTGATCAAATTGCTTGGCAAAACTATTGGCTTCAACACCATGAAGGACAAACTGTGTAGGATTTGGAAACTAAATGCAGACATCGACATGCTGGATGTCGACAACGACTTCTATATGATCAAGTTTGACTTGTATGAGGATAGGGTGAAGGTAATGGAACATGGTTCATGGATGATCTTTGACCACTACCTCACCGTCCAAACATGGTCCCTTGAGTTTGTTGCCCCGAAAGCGACTATTGATCGTACCATGGTATGGATCAGATTCATAAGACTCAACTTGTTCTTTTATGATGAGAGTATTTTGCTAGCTCTAGTGGCGACGGTAGGTCGACCTATTAAGGTTGATTCAAATACACTTGATGCTAGGCGAGGCAGATATGTGCGTGTATGTGTGGAGATAGATCTCAACAAGTCAGTGGTTGATCGTGTATGGACCCAAGGGCACTAGTATCGGGTGGAGTACAAAGGTCTACATCGTATCTTCAGGAGTGAATAATAGGAAGATTCCCATAAAAAATAAACGTCCATGTAAAGATATTGAGCTGCCTATCCAACAAATGATCATTAATGCTACTAAAGGAAAAACACATGTGAAGGGCCCACATAATGGAATATTTCCTGCAAGTAACGTTGGCATTAAAATAAGTGATTTTAATATGGGTTCAAAGTCAATGGCAGGGAAAGATAAATTACTAAATCTATGACACCCGTAAGTATTATGGAGGAGGACCACATTGTGAGTAATATGCGCGTGGGGGGTATGCAAGCCCAAAATGTAGCCTCGTCTCACCCATAAGACCCACCTACGCTGTAGGTATGTCGTATTGCACTATTCCTTACGTCAAGTTTTTTTTTATGGATTTTTTTCACGATGTATCTATCTTGGCGTGGAATATTAGGGGTGCAGCTAGCAATTGCACTTGGCAAAATATAAAGGATTTGGTAAGGAGATTCAAACCTTCTCTTTTCTTGTTTTTGAACCTCATACGTTATTCGCAAGGACTGCAAAAAAATGGGAAGGAATCAGCTTTCAACCTTTGCTCCTTCAGGAAGCACAAGGACATTCTAGGGGCATTTGGGTTCTATCATGCTACAACGATATATCCTTCAAGTTAATTGCCGCTCATGACTAGTATGTTACCTTTTCTATCGAGAAGCAATGTGTGACTTGGGCATGCTCGGCTATCTACGCATCACTTATGCACCACCAGCAAGCACAACTTTGAGACCATATGAAAAATGTGAGCAATGTTGTTGATGGACCTTGGCTGACCCTTGGTGACATGAACGAGATTCTACACCCTTGTGAAGTCACTAGTGGTAGTTTCTCCCAGAATATAACCAAGAATTTTGTGGAAACCGTCAACGTGTGTAACCTTATGAGTATGGAGACTATTGGAGGATTCTTTACTTGGAGAAGAAATACTCAAAATGGGATTCATATTCATAAGCACCTTGATCATTGCATGGCGAATCTGAATTGGAGCTTGATGTTCCCTCATGCATTGGTAGAGCTACTGGCCTCGAATAACTCTGATCACAACCCGTTGCTCTTGAGCTATGCAAAGGTGCACAATCATAGAACAAAGCTCTTCCACTTTCAGGCTGCCTAAATGCTGCATGCTGGCTATGATGAATTGGTGCAGGATCGTTGGTAGGGAACTCTTGGGGATGCCACGCGGAAGTTGCACATAGTGAAAGAGGCTTCGATAAAATTTAATGAGGAGGTGTTTGGCAATATCTTTTGCCACAAGCACTACCTAGAAGCACGGATGCATGGCATATACAAACAGTTGGATTATGGATTCTTGTTAAACCTTATGCTCTTGGAGAAGGACCTACAGAAACAACATGAATTGGTTTTAACAAAGGAGGAGTTACTATGGTTCCAAAAGTCATGCGAGAATTGGGTTCAATTTAGTAATAAAAACACCAAATTCTTTCACACTCAAGTTGTCATTAGAAGAAGAAGGAATAGAATCTTAAAACTTATGATAAACAATGTTTGGTGCCTAGAGGAGGAGGTACTCAGAACCGAAGCTCTCTCCTTCTTCAAAAGGTTGTTCCAAAACCATGAGCCTTGCCATCCTAATAGCCTTAAATTGCCAAATGTACCTTAGATAACTCAAGAACTTTTCGAAAGTCTCATGTAGCCAATAACACATATGGAGGTCCGAAGAGCTATCTTCTCGATGAGTCCATACAAAGCCCCGAGACCAGATGGCATCAAGTGGTACCAGTTAAGAAGGGCCTGAGATTCTCGCATTTGTTCTTTGCGGATGACTGCCTCCTCTTCACGGAAGCAACAATGTCATAAGCACGACTTGTGGAGAGTGTGTTAGCTACTTTCTGCAAAGCTTCAGGGTTGAAATTCAATGTTCACAAGTTGCACTTTATGGCCTCAGTGAATGTACCAAGGCAAAGAATTCACACACTCAATAGTATTTTGGGGTACAGTCATATGACAAGAATTGACAACTATCTAGGTTTTTCACTCTTGACAAGGAGAGTTAAAAATGTTGACTTCTCGTACATCATGGATAGAGTGAATAATAGATTGGCTGGTTGGAAACCAAAGCTTCTAAGTAAGGCGAGTAGAGTGACTTTGGCAACTTCTGTTTTGAACTCTATTCTAGTTTATTCAATGCAAAATTTGTGGCTTCCGGAGGTAGTGTGTGATGCCATTGATGCTGCCACGAGGAGGTTCGTTTGGGGGAGTGACTCGAATCATTGGGTCAATTGGACTACTGTAACTACACCTAAGAAAAGAGGAGGCTTGGGTATATGCACTACTTGTTGGACCAACATTGCCATGTTAGGAAAACATGTGTGGTCCTTGGTGCACTTGCTTATGAAGTCTTGGGCGCAACTCATGGAGGCCAAATATCTTTGTGGTACGTTGGTTCTTAGAGAGCAGTAGTTCCATAACTGCTCTTATACCTAGTCCTTGATTACAAAGGCAGCCTTCAAATTGCATGTAGGCTTTAGGTTCTGAGTGGGTATAGGAGACATTTCTATTTGGTACGATCGTTGGTGTGGGAATGGTCCGATTTGTAAGCGAGTTGACTATGTACACATACAAGATACCACCTTATCTTTGTGTGATATTAATAGTGATGGAACTTGGCAATGGGGACAACTTGTAACTTCAATAACACAAGAGATCCGAAATGATATATCAGGAGTGATGCTCAACTCTTCAGTACCGGACTTAATTATTTGGGTTGTTTCTTCAAATGGGAACTTCTCAGCTAAAATTGCTTATAGGTGGCTTACTAAAGCTCGTTCAACCCGTAGTGTGATAACTGTTCATGGAGCCTAGATCTGGTCTCTCTAATTACCAGAGAATATCAAACACTTCTTATGGCTCTTAAACCATAAAAGCATTCCTACTAACCTTTTCCGACTACATCGGCATATTTCTACTTCTTGTTTGTGTTGCAGGTGCGGAGAATAGGCAGAATCTATTCTAGATCTTCTTCATGACTGCCCGTCAACATGGAATGTGTGGAGCAACTCGACTTTTGACAATAGCTCACTTTGGATCCACCATCATATTATGGGTTTGCATGGGACTATATTCACCATTGCGTGTTGGTGCATTTGGGTGGCAAGGAACAAATATATCTTCCAAAGCCAACAATGGGATTCGTATGCTACTATGCATAAGATATATGGCACTTATAACGTAGTTCAAAAAGTGTTTTCAACTACATAAAAGACCTGCGTGACAAGGTTGGTGAAGTGGCACTACCCGCTTGTAGGTACGCTCAAGCTCAATACAGATGGGAGCTCTTTTGACAATCCGGGATTATCAGCATTTTGAGGTGTTATTCGAGACTCAACTTCCGCTTGGATAGTAGGGTTCTCTAACTCGTGTGGATTTGCGACAAATATGAATGTGGAGTTACATGTCATTTATCACGAACTGTCACTTGCCTGGTCTAAAGGATTCAAACAAATTATTTGTGAATCTGACTCACAAGAAGCTCTAGCAATGATTTTACATGGAGTACCTATCACTCACTTGTACATAACTTTAATATCTAGCATAAGGACATTTCTAATAAAGGATTGTAGTTTGTTGTTCAATCATACTCTAAGGGAAGGAAATTTTGTGCTGACAATTTGACCAAGAAAGGGTGCGCAACTAATGTCCCCTATGCATATTTTTGATATTTGTTCTCCGAACCTATCTTTGCTTTGTCTTGCTGACTCTTTAGGAGTCACTACTTTACGATTGTAATTTCTTTATTTTTATTTTTTTGGAGCCCTTGGCTCCCATTTCCTACTGATCAGTGCATCTTCATGCACATTCTTCTACTGTTATTCTTAGGCATTTCCTTAGTTTATTTCAGTAGTTTCACCATTTTAGTATGTTTTCATATTTAAGTCTGTTTCTAGCTTTATTTAATTTTCGTATTTTATTTTCAGCATTAGCAGCTTTCAATGGAAAATTCATAACTGGAGCTATAGGAATCGGATTGAGGCGTTCTAATATTCGTTGGAAAGATAAGAGAAAGAGCTACAACTTTCATGTTGGAGTCAGAAGCTGATTCGGATTGTAGCAGGCTTTAATAATTCGTCGAAGTTGCAGACGTTAAGAAATAATTTGTTTTGGGTCAATTTTATGGGCCTGGTTTGTATTTTCCGACCCAGTTCGGATTGTTAGTGAAACTCTTATTCTATTAAAACGCTAGGGCCGGCTGCTGAGCATAAATTCACTGTTCACGCAGCACTATTCACTCACTCACTATTCACGAAATTTCCTGGAGAGTTTTGAGCAATTGTAATGGAGAACTAATTTCCGAAGAATCAATCTACTGCAATCGGATTCCACTTTGAGGTTCTTTTATAAATTCCATGTCAATCTGTTTCCTTTGATTTATTCCAATAATCTCAATTATTTGCTTAATTTGATTGTTGTTATCGGATATAAATCTTAAATTCGATTGGTTGTTTGATCTTGAATCAATTTCGCGTTAACGTAGCTTTTACATTATCGCGTTTGATCATATTGCGTTTGCTTAATTCGCAATAGTTTTTAATCCGTTTGCTTAATTCGGAATTCAAGATCATATGCCGTATAATTTCTATTGCGCTTGTCAGTGGTTATTATAGTCGAATAGGATCAGACCCGTTTAGGGGATTGGAATTTATAGGGATCAATGATAAGTCGGAAGTCGATACAGTAGGTTGATTTGCTTTAGCTTATTCGATAATCACAATTTATTTTAATTCCTTTTTCTTGAAATCATAATCTAAACCCCCCATTAACCGTTACTGCATTGATTAATAATAATACAAGAATCCTTGAGAACGATACTCGAGTTGTCGTTATCATAACTACATTTTCAAAATCACTCGTTTTTTTGATCCGTGCACGACAGCGGATCACCTACTCATTAAAAAAAAAAATTAAACCTTAGACCTAACATATTCATTTAGAATAATATCGAGAAATTATTTAATTAATTAAAATTAACAAATAAAACCTAAGGAAAATTGAGAATGAAACCAAAATTATAAATTTTCTAAATTAGCAGAAACAAATGTCTCTTATTTGAAATAAGGGACAACAATTAGGAATTTTCTAAAATAAGGGAACAAAACCTGATTGATTAATGTTTTTATGCGATGTTCAGTTGTTAAAAATTAAAAAAATATTTGATTGGTAAATCTGTAAAATTATTTTCTAAAACTAATCTCAAATCTTACTTTCAAAACTAAAAAATAGAAAGAGAGTAGTTTTTCACCTGTGCGATGTTAGGGGGCAAACAAAAAAGTAATTGTTTTTATCTGAGTTTTTTTTTATTAATGGTAAAATTGGTAATACATGTTTGTAAAGAATATGACTTTTTTTTTTTTCATAATTAAATGTTCAAATTTATGTGTTTGGAAGTAAAATTTCATATACATTATAAAGTTGTCATATTTTTTATGACCACATTTGATTGGTTTAACCGTTGATAAAAGGAGTATATTAGAATACACTTGTTTGATTGTTACTCTTACAACTTCTACTTTTATAAAATTCTTTTGGATATTTTTTTCTCATAAATTGATATAAGGGAATACTTCGTTTTGGTGAGACCTATACGATGGAGAATATAACTTTATTTTTTTGAACAAGTGAATATAAATATAGATTAACATAACATTAATAGAAAATATAATAACTTATAAAATATAATTTGTATACTTTCAAAATAAAATGAAGTATGTTTTGATATAAATATAAATCTAATTCTTTAATATAAATTTATGCAACATAAATAGAATATATATAATTCTTTTAAAAAATATTTTTTTACACTTTAAATTAAAAGTCTGAAAGTCTAAAGGATATTTTGATATAAAAAAAATATAAAGATCATTCTTATAAAACTTGTACACATTAATTTTAATATAAATATAAGTGTATTTTCACATAAAAAAAACTCAATAAATATAATTTTTTTTATCAAAATAGATTTATTCCTTTTTATTTTTGTGCAAAAAATAGATTTATTCTAATATGATTATCCGAACGACTGATAATAATAAATATGGATTAGAATATAGATATAATATAATTGTTAAAAAATATATAATTTGTTATCCTTTTAAATTAAAAAAAATGAAGGATGTTTTGATATAATAAAAAGAAATTAATTAAACATCTTTTATATAAAAGTTGTATAAATTAAATATTAAGTATAAATATCTCACATTCTCTTTACATGAAAAAAACTAATTATAAAAAATAGTAATCATCCAAATGGATTTGTCATAGTATGGATACCCAGTATGACAAATAGATATCAATATGATTTTTTTTTAAAGGCAATATATAAATATGGATCGATGTAGCATAAATAAAATATATAATTTGTATACATTCAATTTTTTTTTTTTAAATGAAGGATGTTTTGATGTAAAAATAAAATTAAACAACATTCATATAAAAATTTATACATTCAAATTAAGTATAAATATCTAACGGTCATTTGACATAAAATACAATGATTATATAAAAAAAATCAACCAAATGGATTTTTTCTAGTAAGGATATTGTGCAACAATTGAATATGAATATGGATAAATGCAACATAAATAAAATATATAATAATTAAAAAATAATTTTCATACTTTCAAATTAAAAAAAAATAAACATCATTCATATAAAAATTATATACATTATATTTAAATATAAATATTTAATACTTTTATCATTAAAAATAATTGATTATATAAAATAAATCATCCCAATATATTTGTCATACCATGACAGGTGGATATAAATATGAATTAACGTAACATAAATAAAATATATAATTCTGATTGGCAGGAAAAAAATATAATATATAATTCTTTAAGAATATAATTTTTACATTTTGATTTTTTTTTTTAAAGAATGATGTTTTCGAATAAAAAGAGATATAAACACCATTCAATAAATAGTGTATACATTAAAGTAGGTATGACAATTGAACCCGAACTAGTGAGGATATCCCCATCTCGATCCCGATTTTGATGGGGAAAATCCAAGTTGACCGGGTACGGATGTGGGTTTGGGTTTTCCCCACTTAAGAAAGTCGGGGACGAGGTTAGGGTTGGGAATTGTGATCCCCACCCCACACCCGCACCCACACTTGTCCCCACTATTAATATAGTAAATTATATAAATACCTTAGAATAATCTATCTATTTATTACATAAATCATAAGTTTAAAAATTTATATTAAACATTAATTTAATTATATTTATTATAAAATAATATTTTTAACTCATTATATAATAACTTCATATATAAAAAAAAATTTGTTAAATAATATTTCTATTGATAAAATAAATGAAACAATTTAGTTTATTATGAGAAATAAAAACGTGTTATACAAGGATGTGACGAGTAACATTTGAGATGATCATGTAAATCATTTTATGATTTAGGATTGTCATGTGTGTGGGAGACGAGGTTGGGTTGGGAAACTCGATCCCCGACGGGGGACGGGGGTGGGTCAAATTTTTAAGTCCTGTCAGGAGGGGAGCGATGATGATTTGGGATGTCTGGGACGGGGGTTGGGGAGGCTAATCCTACTTCCGCCCCGCTCACTACCATACCTACATTAAAGTTAAATATAAATAGTCTTTTGATATAAAAAAAAAAAACAATGATTATTATAAAAAAAAAAAACCCAAATGGATTTTTCCTTATATATATTCATGGGATGAATAAGTCTAAATATGGACCAGTGTAGCATAAATGTAATTGTTTATAAATATATATAATTATTTATAAATATAAAATTTTACGCTTACATATTAAAATAAAAAAGGAAATGTCTTTGTAAGAAAAGAAATTTAAACATCATTCATACAAAAATCGGATACATTAAATTAAAATATAAATATCCAAAAGACTCTTAATAAATAAAATGTATAATGCTTAAAAAATTAACTTTTTATACTTCAAAATTATAAAATAAAGATGTTTAGCTATAAACAAATATAAATATCATTCTTATAAAATTTGTATACATTAAATTAAAATATAATTATAAAAAAGAGTCTATTGTCGATAATAAAAATATGGTATAATGTAATTTGATTTAAGTAATTATTAATTACATTAGTATTAATTTTTTTTATTGATTTAAGTTAATATTTAATTGATATATTAATAAAAGAATCTTAAATTAAATTTACTATAAAGTGTAAAAATTAATATTTTTTTACTTGAATTCACATCAACTTATGAAGAAAAAAATTATATTCATCAATTTTCCACATGATGTTATTTTTTTTTTTAGTAAAAATGTTATTTTGTATAATAATTAATGTTTTTTAGAAAAATAATTGAATTTTGTGCATATATTCAGAATGTAAATCTGATTTTGATATTAAAATACTTATAACATTGATTGAATATATAAATAATTTTGTTAAGAAAATATTCTTAAAATATAACCTGTCAATAGTTTTATTAAATAGTTTTAACTGTATAAAAAAGTAAGATATTAAATATAATTTAGTTAAATATTTTTATTTTTAATTTTAATGAAATATAAAAATATGGTATAATGTCATTTTTAATTGTATAATGAAATAATATAATTACAATACTTATACATCTTGTTGAAATAACTGAGCTACACCCCGTTGATTCTCCAATTCTATTTATTAATAAATATGTCTATATATATCTTGGAGTCAAATTACACAAAACAGCTAAATTGTCCATTCCTATACCAATTCCACCATGTATTGTATCGATATTTGAAAAATAAAAATACCATGCAGATAAATACTTATTTTTTAAAGGAAAAAACACATGAATTAATCTTAATATAAAAATTTCAATTATAATTAAATTAAAAATGTCTTCAATAAATTTGTGCTATATAAATGAAAAATATATTTATATTAAAATTAATATAATAGTATAACAAAAAATTATCTAATTTGTGTATGATATTCATAATTGTTCATTTAAGACATAGTTATATTACTCAATTCATTCAAACAATTAGGGGTAAAGATCATATAATCACTCATAATTTTTCATTTAAGACCTAGTTATATTACTCAATTCATTCAAATAATTATGAGTGAAGATTATATGATCACTTTTCTATCTCACCACTTATACTGTGTCATGTCATTTAAAATATACATTATTTTTTCATCTTTTTCAAATTTTAATTTACGTATGACATATAAGTGGTGGGACATTCATAAAGATAGCTTTAGGGATACGTAATCTCCACTCTATAATTAGCATAGTGATTATAATTGTGTACAAAGATTAATTTTGAGTAAACTTCAAGAAAAAAAAACTAATTCTTTTATTTAAAATAATATTTAAAGAAAAATCAATTAAATATTTTGGTCAAATTCAATTCAAGTAAATAACAATTTCGTATCCGAATGACAAATTGTGGATAATTGGAATTACTTATTTATTAATTAACTATAAATTTTAATTTTACAATGTTGCATTTTTTTTTAATTAAAAAAGTTTTCATATATAAAGGTATTAAATTATGTAACAAGAAATCATATTAATAAAATAAGAAAATTAATTTTAACAAAAAGACTATATTAAAACTATAAATTAAATTACGTAACAAAAATTCATATTAATTAAAATGAGAAAATTAATTTTAACAAAAAGACTATATTAAAACTATTTATATAGAGTTAGTAAATTCAACATCCAAATATTGTAAAACAAAGTAAGTAAATTATCATCTAAATTATTGACAGGGTTTGATTTCTTTCACTATTTCGTTTTCTATCTATGACAAATAATTTTCCTAAAAAAAAAAAATATGTGAAAAATAATTAGATATTTTTTTACAAAAATTTAGGATTTTCAATATGTTTTTCATTATGGTTCATTTATAAACTATTATAGAGTTCACTATGTTTTTAGTCATTAAATTTTTTTGAATTTAAGTTTCTGGTTCTTAAACTTTTGTTGGACTGAAAAAAATCCTTAAATTTTGTTTTGTTAAAGGTTTTAGTCCTTAAACATTTTTTTTAAGGGTTAAAATTCCTATACTTTTTTTCGTTAAGGTCTTTAGTCCTTTTTTTTAAATTCAATTTTTAGACCCTCAAAATTCATTAAATAAATAGAAAAACGTGGTTCAAAGGACTTTTTTTAAGTTTATAAATGGATTAAAAACTTTAAAACTAAAAATTAACATAGGCAACCCTTGTAATGGTGTTCAAAATTCTAGTTTCGGTCTTTTTTTGAATTCATGTTTGCTTGCACATTTTCCTTTCAATAACATATTTGAAATGTGGTGAGTTATATATTTTTTTATTGTTTAAGAATGATATACCTTATGTCAAGAAAGAAAAGAATGATGTACTTTTTAAAATTAAATTAAGCTGTGTCCACAAATATTTTCTATCCAACATATACTGATTATAAAGAAAAAGTTTCTTAAAACATTGAATAATAAACTTTAATTTCAAATATGTTATGGAAAGGATAATGTTGTTAATTTGTGCAAGCAAAAATTTAGAATATAAGTTGCAAATCATCCTACCAATCTAAAAACAATCGGTATACAAACTTAACATATATACTTTTGATGCCTTTAATTTCTCCATAAAATAAAATTTGTTTAGAATACAAAAGAATCTTGTTTGGTATTCTCATGTAAGATTCACTCTTTCTTTTCGTTAAACCTATCATCAAAGTGAGAAAAAAAATTCTAAAAATAATAACTCTAAATTAAAGAAAAGTTTATTGGTGATGCATTGACTCCCAAAAAAAAAAAATTACATTATCATCCTATCACAAATCATTAAGTACAACAATTTTAATTTGATAAGAAAAATAGACAATGTGTTCTCATGGAGAAGAAAAAGTAATAGAAAAAGAGAAGAAAAATATAATAGATAAATACAAAATAACCAAATTTTGTTAGTAAAAGTGAAAGAAGAAGAATCATTACCTACTCACTTTGAAACATGCAGAATTCTTCACTTTGGAACATTTAAAATTCTTGAACCTGCATTGGAAATTTTTTTTAACGGTTGTCAAAACTAACTTGTAGACAATAAAAAAAGAGTGTGTGCAAATACAATACATGTAAACCCTAAACACCTTGGTATATATAGAGTATTACTAATTTACATGCACACTTTCTGTTTTTAGGGTGATATAATGCATTTAATAGTATAAATTGAATTTAAATAATTATTTTATCAATACTAATTTGCCTACATAATTTCCATTTTTATTAATATTTAAAGAACTTGTCAAGATTACTCTTATTAAGGCCAAAAAAAAAAAATTCTATGGTTTTTTTTTTAGAACAGATTATATATAAAAGTAATTAATGTTATCATAACATATTTATATTAATAATTTTAATTAGAATTTTTTTTTTGAACATGATACGTGTATAATATTAAATACTAATAACATTAATAATATAAATATTAGTATAAAGTGTTTAATAATATTAATATAACATTTTAAAAACTCCTTATTTAAATCTAGAAAGAGAAATATAAATATATTAATATAGGAATTTTAAAAATTATTTATTTAAATATAGAAAGAAAAATATAAATATACCAAACGTGATCAATCTAATTAATTTGAGTATATTTAGGCATAACAAAAAAGGAAATTTTTCACCAAAACATGACAACACGACACGTGGACAGATAGTCCTAGTTAACAACTTTGTTTTATATAATACTAGTTTTTTTCTAGTGTCATGCACGGAATATTTATTTAACCATGGTAAATATAAAATTATGTATATAAATAATAAATTCAATTTATTTGTATTTAAACAAAAAATAATAATTATTTTTTAATAAAAATACTGTATATTGTTTTTTTTTAAAATTTAAATGAATACCAATAAAATGATTATTTAAATAGATACAAATCAAATTTTAATTTAAATTAATACCAATAAAATTAATTAATTAATTAAATATTTATTTTAAAAATTTAACTTCAATTTTATAATAAATGGATACCAACCACAACTTGTAAATAAATGTGTTAGAATTATTTAAATTTTCTCTATTTAAAAAAAAACAAAAAAAATATATTGACGTGTACAAAAAACATTTTTAACAACATGTAGAAAAATATTAAATATTTTTAAACAAATAAAGTCAGTAAATAGTAATTAAATTCATTTAAAGTGTTTTCAATTTCAATTAAACATTTACAACAATTTTTAAATCATTAAAATTACTTAATTTGAAATTACTAATTTACACCTAACTATTCTTAGTCTTAAAAAGGTATATATAGTACTGTTAAAATATAAGAATTTTAAAAAATAATTTATATTATTTTAATACAGATGAAAATAATAATTTGAATATAATTATTTAATCTAACTATTCTCACTTTCAAAAAAATACTCATAACATATTTGATGTTTGAATTTCAAAAAAAATATTTAGGATTATTATAAATAATTTAAATAAGTAAATTTTAAATTATTAATTTAACTTGTAGTATTTATAACATTCCTAAAAAAAAATTAAATTTTAGGAAAGTATTTATAAGAGTTTCAAATATTTGAAGTTTTTTTTAGGGATTCAAATATTTAAAGTTAAGAAATACAAAATTACTAATTTATTTGTACATATTTTTAATTTTCTATATAAAACAAATTACACCTCAAACTTGATCGGATCCTAAAATGCATATAAGGACTTATTTTTTACATTGAAATAAATAATAAAAAATATTTTTCTTATTAAAAAAATAAAGAATACAAATAAAAAATTAAATTGAAAAAATATGATACAAAATATATTTTAAAATTATATATTTTTAACCTTTGTTTAAAAATCAATCATTTATTTTATTGACATAATCAAAACTATGTAAGTGTATCTAGTGCAAATCATAAATATTAATAGGGATTTTAGTGTGTATAAAAAAAATATGTTTGCATATATATAAAATTGTTATACAAATGTTGACAAATATAACTAATATTTAGATATAAGAAAAAAAATGTATGATTCTAATATTTAGATATTTACCATTAGCACATCAAAATTAAAAAATAAAATAAAATTATATCACCTAATGGTTATACTATTATAACAACCATTAAATATTTCTCTTAATTTCTTATATTTTTCATACTTTCTATGTTCAATAAAGAAAGCATTCAAAAAAAATAATGAAGTCATGAGAAATAGAGATTAATGTTCATGTATTGTGAGTATAAAATAATTTTATACCGTCGGTCAATCATAATCCATCGTTTTGATGATTTTTGAAATAATTTTATAAAAGTCAATTGTTTTACCATAAATGGAGGGTTGTGATTGACTAACGTTGTAAAATAATTTTTACACTGTTAGTGTATCAACCTTTTCTCTAAAAAAATATCCATCATTATGCGTTATATATTTATATATTTTATTTGGTAAGTTAATTTTAAATTTTCTTCATTCTTTCATAAAAAAAAATATGCATCACTATTTTATTTTTTGTTTTTTTAATATTGACCATGTTTGTAAAATAAAATGCTCAATATATTATTTAAGTAAGAACAAAGAAAAGCATGCAACAATTAATTATAAATATTATGATTAAAAATATAATTTCCCATAATAATTTAGATATTAATGTGATTTTTAGTAATTTTTTATTATGATGACCTAAAACTGAATGCACAGTTTACGTGTCAAACACTATAATTTATTGGAAAATGGAATGTATTTTTTTTTTATACCAAAAAGATTTCCACAACAATTAAAAACCCATTCTCGAGAAATAAAAATAATAATAATACACCTCCAAGCATTTTCAAATGATTTCTGCGCGGAATGTAAATAAACCATACATTGTCGGTAAAATATCCAATAATCACATAGATGGAAATAGTATAAGTACTTCCAAACTGGAATATTACAAAAGCACTAACATGAGTACGTTAAACCTAAGTACATCTGGTGGAATACGTTAGTCCCAATTATATCGCCCAAAAACTAAAATATGAGTACTATTAGTTAGATTACATAGATGCTGAAAAACCAAAAGTGAACCCTAGACTAATCCAAAACAAAATATACCAAGATATAAACTAGGGCTCAAAGCAGCCATCTATGTATAGTCAACCTGCGACCTATACACCCCAACTCCTCTATCGACATCCTAAGAAGAACCTTCAAGAAGGGTCCTCCTTCGGGTCTTCCTCAAGGTCTTCCTTTGGGTCTATGCCCACCATTGTGTCGCACAAGCGCAGGACACTTGTGGGTGAAGCAATCAAGGACATGATCTCCTCATACTTTGTGTTGCTCATCTCCATGTCCCCCATACAACTTGGTGGTGAAACCGGAGATGGTGGTGGAGTGTCGATGTCACGGTAATAGCCAGGTGCTCGGTCTTAATACAGAATGACAGGTAGTTTCAAAAACACGGGGTGGCGATAAGGTTCGAATTCCATAGACGAGAGCCCAGTGCGAATCCATCCCACAAACACGTCTTGGCTCCAATAGATGTCGTGGGACCAATACCCTCGGATGGTCTCAATCCAAATCTGGACCCACGGTGCCTGGTCTTGATCCATCGTGATCTGAAATAAAGTGTAAGGAGTGAGTTTTTCACTCCTCCTAAAACCAACAATCGAACGGCCTTTCGGCCACATACACAAACAACATCCACACCATAGTGATACACTCATGATCTCATTGAAAACCTATGCGTTTCTACACTTGTATAACTTCTCAAACAACTTGGGCCTGCTGCCACTGGAACTCCACGAACATAGTGGTCTTACACTTTAGGTGGATGACTGTTGGGAGTACACCCCTCTCGTCATTAGTTGACAAGGCTCTCACCAACTGAAAATGCATCGCGCCTAGTCGATGTCACTAAGCCGGTTATGTGACCTAAAGCCACAACCCAGCGCCATACCCCCTCGGACACCATGCCTGCGACCATTTCTCAGATACCACTTTGTGGTCATCCTCACTCTGAGGATTAATTCCTCAACAATATTTCCCTCAGCAGGGATTACGTTTTCAATGGGTTGTGCGCTTCCCACTACTGCAAGCACTAAACAATGGTCCACTAAGTGTCTCGTGAACTTCTCATCCACAACACTAACATGTCTCCCTCACTACACTAAGTGAGTAATTGTTGTTGCCTTGTCATCACCACACACACAGTAGAAAGTATTAATGCACATCCCATTCTAGTTGGTTCCTCTAACCAACTCTCATCGAGAATGCCTTTCTCGTAAAATGTGTCATTGACATTGTGATCACGTTCAAACACGTCAGCTTCACTTGTACTGACGTCGAAGGAAATCCTTTCCTTTCGCATCTCACTAGACACACCAAACAAAGCAATGTGTGCATTAAGCATTGCACGCCTGTCATGAATACCGTTCATGACCCCACCCCATCAAGTTTTATTAAGTCTTATGTAATTCTCACATACACTCAAGTATTATGCTTCAATTAAATATACTACTCTAATCCATTGTAAGGGTTATACTTTTAAGTCTAAGTCCAATGGTTTATTTACTCCTATCTCATTACGTTAGTTCGTTATTAAATTCTCATTCTTAGTATTAATTTGTTCATTAATTTCTTAACGAACTCATTTATTAATTAAGACTACGTCTTAATCTTACAAATGCACTCCATCGGAGTCCATTTGCTCCCCACAAGGACTCACCATCCTTGCTTCCCCAAAACAAACAATCAATCATACAATCCTATCAACCAATCAACCAATCACACGAATATAACCAACCCCAGTAGTTGGTGCCTAGGGTTCACACTCCCTAGGTCTCAGATGCCAGTTATAAAAATGCATGATTCACAAGGAATATTTAATCACATATCAACATCACATAATACACAATAACCAGAGGTATTCTCCTTCTAAGGTAGGACATCCCCTCCTACTTGTATTTCCAACAAATCATGTTATATTCATCAAACAATTCAAGCGAAAACTACTAGCACAAGAATTATTTGACATACTTACAGAACTCATAATATCATGAAATTTGGCACAAATACTCTCCATAGCCCTTATTTATACTCATAAATTTTTCAGTTTAAAATTGTAAATATAAATATTTTATTTAATTTAAAAAGTGTTTTTGGACTAACTCAAGAATCCACAGTTTTCTATTTATTTACCTAAGTAAAAATAGTCATTTTTAAAAATTCTTGCACAAGGAGATCCCCATAAGTCTCATGTAACACATATATTTTTCAGAATTTTAAAACGTTCATAAGGTTCCTTTTTGAATTAAATATTCCTTAACACTCAGTAACATGATTTGGACAAAATAACCATTAATAATTATGAAAAATTTCAATAAAATTCAGAAAAAAATATCACATACCATAAATCACTAATAGTGCATATTTTAAATTTATCATAATTTAAAATGCACAAAATATAATTTTAACCACTCAAAAACCCTACTGAGTGACTACACTCAGTTTTACTAAGTAATTCTTGGAAAAATACCTAGAGGCTTTCTAAAATTCCAAATAAAATCATGGATGTTGCCAATGATTTATGCAACAACATGGTATTTTCATATTTTTTCAAAAGTGTCTCTAAATAATTTCCAAGGATGAAACAGCCCTAAACTCAACTATTTTCTAAATCAAATATTTGCCTTTTAAACATAATTCCTCAACTCTAAAAATTATGAAAAGTTTTCCGTAGCATCCAGAGGTATCCTAGAGTACCTAGATGGTCTCTCAACACTATAACATGGCACGAAAAAATTCAAAAAAATGGAAACACAGTTTCTGCCCTAAATACCTAAATGACCATTTTTCATCCAAAACAAGTATTTCAAAGCAATTTCATCACCAAATCAGTTCAATAAGCTCAATGCAACAGTGAAAATCAACAAGAAAGCATGGTTTAAGGTGGGAATGGAATAACTCCTCCATACCTTAATTTCTAGAGTTTCAAAATGCATAAAATGGAGCTTAGATTAAAGCTTGTTTTCTCCTCTATTATATACTAGAATTTAAACGGTGGATTTAGGCTAATGAAATCATAAAATTAGAGAGAAGGACAGAGGTGTTAGAGAGAAGATGGAGAGTTTTAAGAGCAAGGCACCAAGAATGAATGCTTTTTTTTGAACTAAGACTTACTTTTCTCTCTCTCTCCATATAAGGCAAAGATTCATGTTATAGCAATGCAGCTGGGGAGCTAGGGCCTGCAATCCCTCAATTTTGTGCACATCTCCCTTAAGGAAAATAGGTTGGGCCAATCAAGGCCCATTAGCTTTAGGGTTAGGTTTTTGGGCCCGGGTCGGGCTTTTTTCGCGTTTATCGCCATCTGTGTTCCAAAAGTTCTCAAAACTAGCCATCCACTTAAAAATCATTTTAATTAAATTTTCTATTCTTTAAAATCATTAAAATACCATTTTCAAATGAAAAAACAATAAAAATTGCACTGCGGGCCATTTTCATGGAAATCGCGAAAACGATTTGACCAAAACCAAAATCAAATTTTTATAAGTGAAAATACAAATAAAGCATACAATAAACATTAAAATTGTAATTACCATCCTCTAGGAACATTAAATGTTAATTACTCACACAATGAATAAAAATTACTAAGTGCACCCCCCTCTTCAAATAGCAATTTAGTGTAAATTTTTCAAGTGTTACATTTATTCTTGTGAATTAAGTGTAACCTAATTATATTTAATATTTGACTTTATAAATAAGAGTTTAAATGTGATGCACTGAAAATGTAAAATAGTTTTACATTGTCAAACAATCACACCCTTTCATTTATAATAGATTTGTTGACTTTTATAAAACTATTTTTAAAAATTATATAAATGTAGGATTGTGATTATTTTATATTGTATAACTATTTTATATTGTCAGTGCATTACTTTTAAAATCTATAAATAATTAAATGTCAAATTAATCTCCCAGCAAAAAACAAAAACTATTAAATCAATGTAGGAGACAATTTTGTTTGCATTTAAAAGGTTAAAAACCTT
Organism: Amphicarpaea edgeworthii; assembly: GCA_014843725.1. Lineage (NCBI taxonomy): Eukaryota > Viridiplantae > Streptophyta > Magnoliopsida > Fabales > Fabaceae > Amphicarpaea > Amphicarpaea edgeworthii. Next base: position 11,085,933 of record CM026329.1, read on the forward strand.
AGGTAAATTCTATGGTGCCATTTCTATTTGAAGGGTTTTCAATACCTTCATGAATACACCAATAATATTATGACACATGTATTTTTTTATAATTTATAATTTTAATATTTTGTAAATATAACTTTAAAAAATTGAAATATTTATTAAAAAATCTTGGACTAATTGGCAAAATTTGAAACTTTTATTTTGATTTGAAAAAAAGCACCACCACCATCGCCACCACTGCCACCACCACCACCACCATCACCGACACCGCCACCACTGCTGCCACCGTCACCACTATCACCACCGTCGCCGCTACCACCACCATTACCACCGCCGCCACCATCATCGTCTCCCAAACATTTTGGGTTGTTTATTCTAAAAATGTTATTCACATATTTTCCTATCACAATGGGGATGTGATGGTGAACAGCGGTGGCTATGGAAGAAGGAGGAGGGTTGTCACGACGGAATTGTTATTACTGATGGGTCGACGGTTTCTCTTTTTATTTATAAATTATCTAAAATAAAATATGAATATTTTAATTATATTTTATTAATAAGTTAATTATATTTATAAAAATATATTTATTATTTTAAAATTTATATAAAAGTCCTTCTTTTTTTTAAATTTTAAAAAATATACTTCAAAGGTATGGTATCCATCTATCAATAACGGAAGTAGGCACCAAAAACTTATAGTAGGATGTCACCTTGTCTCCAATTATAATTTTTTGAATTTCAAAATAGTTTTTTTCACAAATAAAATTATTAATTACAAAATATTATTTTGAATTAGGGCTTGGAGTTATTATATTTCAAATTGAACGATTAAAATTTTATCATTATAACATGATATTATATGTAATGTTATGATAAAGGGAAAATTTATTGTTATTTTTATATTGTTCAATAAATAATTTTTATTAATTAAATTCAATTTTAAACAAATATTAAAAAAATAATTTATTTAATAGTTATGATAATAATTGATTTTCGTTCATTAATAAAAAAACTTTCCAAATCAATCTCCTTATTAATTTTCAAAAACCTTATAGAAGAGGATGGGTTGCTGAGGCATCTCATGCCTTCAAGTGATGACTACTACTCTTTGACATTGCTCACAGGTCATGGAGGCCTCCCAAGCATCTTTGAAAATGGTGGGCTAGTAGAACCCATAGTCCAACTCCTTCCTTGCAGTTTAGTGCGGTCTATAGTGTCCTCCTACAGAGGAGGCATGACAAAAATATAGGACTGACTGGATGTCCTGATCTAGTATGTATCTGCGAATCACCTGATCACTACCAAATCTCCACAGATAAGGATCGTCCCACACATAATACTTGGCATCACTCTTTAACCTAGCAATCTGATTCCAAGATGCTTGTGGGGGTAAAACATCAATAACCAAGTAATTCACAATATCAACAAACCATGGTAGAGATCCATGTGTCTCCACCCTCATCAAGTGCTCATTAGGGAAATCATCCATGATAGGAAGAGACTCAAGGTCTCTCTCAATCCTACTCAAATGATCAGCCACCAGGTTTTCTGCACCACTCTTATCTCTGATCTCTATGTCAAACTCTTGAAGAAGAAGCATCCACTTGATCAATCTAGACTTAGCATTAGGCTTCTTCAATAGGTATCTCAAAGCCGCATGGTTAGAGAAGACAGTGTGACCTTGGAGCCCAATAGATATGAGTGAAACTTGTCCAATGCAAATACCATAGCTAGAAGCTCCTTCTCTGTGGTAGTATAGTTTACTCGTGCGACATCCAAGGTGTGAGGGGCATAGACTATGACATGTGAAAGTTTGCCCACTCACTGAACTAAGATCGCCCCAAGTGCAAAATTGGAGGCGTCATAGATAAGCTCAAAAGGAAGGTCCCAATCAGATGACTAGATGATGGGAGCTGTGGTAAGCTTCTTCTTTAGATTCAGGAAAGCATCCTAGCATGGATGGTCAAAGAGAAACTCCACATCCTTTTGAAGTAGGTTGGACAGGGGCAAGGCAACTTTGTTGAAGTCTTGGATGAATCTCTTATAGAAACCTGCATGTCCAAGAAATGAATGAACTTCCTGCACAAATATGAGGTAAGGGAGAGAAGAAATGACATCTATCTTGGCCTTATCAACCTCAAGACCCTTACTAGACGTTAGGTGACCCAAGACTATCCCCTTATATACCATAAAATGACATTTTTCAAAATTCAACACAAGGTTAGTCTCAAGGCACCTATTCAAAACTCTAGTTAGGCTCTTTAAGCATGTATCAAATGAATAACCATAAACAATAAAATGGAGCCATGAATGGAAGACTCATCCTCCATATCCAAAATGTAGAAGTCTGCAGGGAAAATTAGCTCATTGACCTGGACAAGCACATCCTCCAAGACTCCAAGTGGCTGTGCAGTGCTCCCGGTTTGCCAACTGAATGACCACACTAGTTGGATTCAAATCTCCAAGCTTCAAGGATCTATACATGGATGAAGGCATGACGTTGATTGAGGCACCCAAATCCAGCATAGCATTTGCAAATGTGTATTCACTATGGTGCATGGAACGGTGAAAGTGCCTGGATCCTTGAACTTCTAAGGCATGGGAGACTGTAGAATGGGAGAAACATTTGATTGCAGATCCATTTCTTCCCATCTTCACGTGCTTGTCACTCCTCAAATTCCTCCTGTATGTGCACAACTCCTTGAGAAACTTCGCATACTTCGGAATCTGCTTGATGGCATCAAGGAGAGGAATGTTGATCTCAACCTTTCTGAAGGTCTCCATCAACTCACTATCCAACTCCAATCTCTTGGGTGGAGACACTCTGGATGGAAAGGGTAGAGGAGGAGTCTTTTGTGAAATAGTTGCATCTACACCACTTAGCTTCTAAGAGCTTATTGCAGTAGCATCATCATCACTATTCTTCTTAGGTCCTGAACTCACCACATGAGAGTTCAGCTCCTTGCCTCCCCTCAAGGTCATGGCACTCACATTCTCTTTGGGAGGGGGAATTGCTTGGGAAGGAATATTGCTCGAATCCTATGACTGCAAATGGTTCATAGTAGTAGCCAGTTGGCCAATCTGAGTCTGCAAATCATGGATGCCTGCACTCAGATTTTGTTGGAATTGAAAGTTGCCTGTGGCCATCTGCTTCACCAAATCTTCTAATGAAGGCCTTGCAAAAAGAGGGGACTATTGAATAGGAGGGGAGTGTTACTTTCTTCTTGGCAAAACACGTCAATTATAAAATTATCTACTTTGCATTATGATTGGTATAAAATCCTTTAACCCGTTATCATTTAATGTTGCATGTCTATGACCTTTAGGAGGTGCAAACACTATATCTAGTGTTATAATATTGCTACAAAATTGCATTTAAGGCTCTTCATAGGGGATTTTAACTCAATTATTGGTTTGCATGAGAAACATGGAGGACTTAATCCTCTTAAAGCTCCAATGTTGGACTTTTTGACCTAGACCAACCAACATCAATTAATCCATCTTCCTTGTAGGGGCAAGCAATTCACATGGACTAATGGTAGGAAAGGTGGAAAGCATGTTGCTTAGAGACTAGACAAAACAATTTGCAATAAGAAATTGCTCACATCCTTTGATATTGTCTCTTGCTACACCATTTTTTTTCTTGAAATCTCAGTCCATCAAGGTTTCAACAGAAGGACCAATGGCATCCCAATGAGGTTGGCACATCGAAAGCTCCTTATCATAAACCAAGATAGCTATAAATATTATTAAAGAAAGTAAAAAGTACAAGTAAAATGGGGGGATCGAGCCTAACCCATGTATGAAATTGTAAAACAACACATAAAAGTGCTACTAACTAAACCTATAATTAGTTTGTTGTTAGGATCAGCCAGTTATATCAAGAGAGGGGGGGGGGGGGGGGGGGGGTTGAATTGATGCAATATAAAATTTCAGATTCTTTTCACCAACAAAAACTTTTTCACCACCTCTCTTTGAAGTTTTAACAAAACATTTTCAGAAATATGATATTGAATGAATAAACCAAAACAACCTCAACCATGATAGATTTCATTAGAACAAGTAAGCTTGATAAAGATCAAAATTTGAATTGAAAGAGATGAAGGGATAGAAAATTTGATCCTATAGATTTATACTAGTTTGATCAACTACCGATCTACATCCAGTTCTTCCTTATAACAAGGAGTTCCACTATGAAATTATTACATACACCATGCACACACATTTTACAACAAATCCTAATTTCATAACTTGAAACAAGAACCTAAAAACTGAATGTGAACACACTATCAACATTCAATTTCAAACCACGAGAACAATACCATTTTAGAAACAAGATTAGGAAAACCTTTCCTAAATCAACACAACATTTAGGAATGCTCTTCCTACAATGCTAAATAGATAAGATCAAATAGAAAAAGATTCAAGAACGAAAACACCTTAATGTGCTAATAAATATGATGTAAGGATCATTTGAATAACTCCAATCTGAGTAAGTATAGCAGGCAAGATCAAACGTTGAATAACCTCAGTTCATATAAGAACAAGAGAGGAATATAGATGTACGGGCTTAGAGGTTTAATCTAAAAAAAATGGGTATAGCAGTATGAGCAAGATGCGTTTTCAAAAACTCAAGTGAGATTAACACATGTGCAGAACCAAAGAAAGCTTTTTAGAGAAATATCAAATCTGAGAAACAAATCAAAGGATTTGGATTTTAACAAATGAATGCAAGATAGAAAAGATATTGTGGATGTTGGTCTCTTTACACGAGATGCTATGGGTTCAAATATATAGGCTGGGTTAGAAAGATTTGGAGTTGGTTAAACAAAGAATGGATCTTGGAAATCTTTCAAAATGACTGTTATACCATATATAATTGATTGAGCTAAGGTGTAATCGATTATCCCGTGTATCAGAAGATGATTAAAACTTGTTGTCATCCATTGTAATCGATTGCAGAAGCAAGGTAATCGATTGCAATTGAGATAGAACCAATTCTGAGTTTCAGAGATTGAATTGTAATCGATTGCAACTCGATGCTAATCGATTACAACTAAAACAAAGCAATTTTTGAAATCTGAAAACTGCGTTGTAATTGATTGCCACTTTTGGTAATTGATTAACCCGATACTGGAGATGGTTCAAAAGAGGTTTGAGCCATCTGGTAATCGATTCCCAATGTGTGTAATCGATTGCAATTCTCAGAATAAGTTTCCAAGAAAGCAAATCATCTAGTGATGCTAGAGATAAAGAAAACAAAGCAAATGCAAACAACCTAGCATAAAAGTTCTAACTTAGTCTATAACAAACAATACAATGCCATCCTCCATACATGTTATGGCCTTAACCAAAAACTAGACTAAGACGCATGGAGAAGACTTAAGGTATGAAGATACCAAAAATCTTGATGAAGAGGCGTCAATATTCAGTTGCATACATTGGTTTAACATAAAGTCCCTAAGAATGAATTTAGGAAGAGAGATGAATCAAAAGAAATCAGATTTAGTGCAAGCTCCATGCTTTACTAATGAATTTGCACAACCATTACCCTCCCTATGGATGTGAGAAATTATAACCCTCATGCCTAAACCAGAATAAGTAGCTTGCTGCCATCTTCTCTTTAACTTCCAAGGGACCAGATTTGAGTTCTTAAATGCGTCCACCAAAAATTATGAATCACACTCAAGCCAAAGATTGTTTTAGCCATGGCTATGAGCTTGCTCCAATGCTAAAATAGCAGCAAAAAATTCTACATATGTAGAGTCTTGTAGACCAAGATACATAGCAAAGCCACCTTTGTAACAACCAAAATAGTTCCTAAATATACCACTAGCAGCTGAATGACCAGCCCGACCAAAAGCAGCACCATCTGAGTTGCATTTAATGCAATCAAGAGAGGGAGGAATCCCAAGGACAGGTTGGATGACTGGTGCACTTGTTGGGCGAGTAGCAATTTGAAAGAGTTAAAGAAAAGTGAATTTAGATATTAAATTGGAACCATGACTTTTAGAAATTAGACCCACCATAGAAGTATTGACTCTAGTTTGTTGATTACGAGATCTGTAGCCATTCCTACATCTCCAAATGGCCCAAATTGAATTAGTGATTGTTGCATACAAAACTTCTTTGGCTAGCTTGTTGTGTGCCTTAGAAACAAAGAGAATGATGCTTGGCATAGAAGTCAAATCTAAAATACACAAGAATACACTAGAAGGGGGGTTGAATAGTGGGTTAAGTTAAAGTATAAAACTTTTCGCAACAAATATAAGTTCTAACGTTGCCTTTATAAATATATGAAGGTTTTAAAATAAGCTAATATATCTTTTCAAGACAATGCTTTTAAAACCTTTTCGAGATGCACAGAGTGCTAGATGAATAAATGTAAGCACAAGATAACTGAAACGAATTTGTTCAAAGAAAACAACACAGCAAGTAAAGCACTCTGAGAAAAGAAAACCCAGTGAGAAACACAAGCTGGGAGAAAAGAGAATAACCATCCTCTACAAGCTCACACAGATTCAACACTTATTCATATCCTCTCTTTGAGAGTTATCTGAATCTTATACTTATTTGTATAGAAAGCCAGGAGTGACTTAGTGATAAAAGAATACTTGGGAAGTATAATCTCAAGGGGAGATTCATACTTATAACCAGAAGTGGTTTAGAATACTTGTAGCCAGTAGTGGCATAAAGAATACTTGTAGCCAGAAGTGGCAGTGAAGAATACTTGTTTTGTAATCAATTAATTATATTAGAACCCTTTAACAATTGTTAAAGGAGAACTAGACATAGCTCAGGTTGAGTGAACCGTATAAAAACAAGCTCTCATTTGATGTCTTGTGATTACATATATTTATCTTGCCTATTGTGCTCTTTTGGAAAGGTTTTCAAAGCTTTGCTTTGCAAGGATATATTTGCTGATTTAAACTTACATATATCCAAGAAGGCAACTTGTGAACTAATAGTATTTATGAAAAAGTTTTTTAACTCACTATTTAACACCCCCCCCCCCCCCCCCCCCCTCTTGTGTATTTCAATACCCTTAATCCTCCATGGAACCAAGGTTGCATTTTTAAAGGCATCCATGACAAGTTGGGATTCACATTCCAACCACAAGGTGCACCAACCACAACTGTGAGCTTGTTCATTAGCTAGAACCGCAACCATTAACTTAGCAAATGTAGAATTTTGTATGCCAAGATACATTGAGAAGGCACCTATGAAGCAACCATATTGATCTCTAAAAATACCTCCAGTTGTAGCATGGCCTAGCTATCCAAATGCAGCTCCATCAGAATTGTATTTGATGCAGCCAATAGATGGGGGAAGCCAAATGACCAGCTAGATTTGAGGGGCTAAAGCTGTCTTGACAACAATGTGAAAATGTTGTAGGAAGCTAAACTCTCCAATGAGAATTGAACTAGAGTTGTTGGATATAATACAAAGAATAGAGGTCTATGTTCTGATTTGTGATATAGCATTTTAAGTTGATGTCCATTGATTACAGAATCTAGCACCATTGCGATATCACCAAATGATCCAAAAGGAATTAATTATTGTTGCATGAAGAACCTCCTTCACTTGCTTACTATGTGCTTTAGCTATAGTAAGTATAATGCTTTGCATAGATGTTAAATCAATAAAAACAGGGGAGATACTTAACAGCCAGTGCCAAATATGTGTAGCAAAGCTGCAATGCAGAAATAAGTTCTCCAAAGTCTCAGTAGTAGAATGACACAAATAAATAATAATCTTGCCTTTCCTTTGAAGAAGTCATCAGTAGGGAGTTCCTTATGGATACCTTTCTAAATGACAAAACATATGGAAAGAGGTGTCTTATTCGACCATATGGCCCAAGGCAGCTGCTGTCGTGCAAGAACTATGAAGTGATAGGCCTCCTGAAAACTAAGTGAACCTTGCTCAGAAGGTTCCCAAATAGGGAGATCATTCTCTGTCTCAATTGGGACAAGGAGGTTGAGCAGTACTTCCCTAATAGAGGGGATTCTAAACTCCAATTCAGAGGGGATATTCCACTACTGATTGGATACCATGTCTACAACATGTGATTTCAAGTACTTCTTACATGCAAAAGGGAGCTCCAAAATGTCTGCAATGGATTTAGTAGCACGCCATTTGTCCAACCAAAAATTTGCACGCTACCCATTTCTAATTATCTAGGTAGTATTCTGTTGTACCAAAGGCCATTGTTTCTTGATTGAAACCCAAATGAATGAAACTTTGTAACTGGTCAGTTGCTGTCCATTCTTGAGAAATCTAGCTTGCATCATCAATGCCCAATCCGAGCTATAGTAGAGCATGTTCCACAGTAATTTAATGATAGCAGCTTGATTAAGTTTGGAAATAGATCTAATGACAAGTCCACCCTCTTGTGTAGGTTTACAAACTTTATGCCAAGCAATGGTTGCAATATTTTTTGAATTAATGTCACCTGTCCAGAGGAAATTTCTAATCCATCTATCTACAGTCTTCAAGAGGTTGACAGGCCATGAATATATTTGAAAGCTGAGGAATAACATGCCTATGATAACAGAGTTAATCAATTGCACTCTTCCCATAAAGGAAAGCAATTTGCCAGCCCAGGAGGTTAATTTGGCTTTGATTTTGTTCGCAATAGGTCTAAGATAGAGATTGTTAGGCTTGCCAATAAAGATTGAAACTCCTAAAGTATTTAAAGGGCAAGTTGCTAGAACCAAAACCAAGAGCTTGTTGGAGTTGATAGAGGCTAGAATTGGAAATTCTGCCATAGTAAAAATGGTATTTATTAAAGCTGATTTTCTATCCTGAGGCTTGGCCATAGATATGCAACAGTTGTGTAATGTTGGAGATGTTGGTCAAGGATCTTTTTCAAAAATTATCAAGTCATCAGCATAGAAGACATGACTTGGGAAAGGGTGATTGTTGGAGGCTGCCATAGGAGAAAAAAGTTGCTGTTCCACTAGGTATGAAATTCCTCTACTCAAAGCATCCTTATCCTTGACTAAAGTAGAGATTTGCTTAGAAGCTTTTTTGATAGAGACATGTTTATGGAAAAAGGTAATGTTCTTATTACCAAGGGTAGCCCACTTGATTCGGGATTTCTCAAGCCAGAGTGCCTCCTCAATAAAAAGAGCCTTTTGCAGAAGAAATTGGGCATGGAGATGTTGCTGATGTAATTCCTCTAGTAGATCAGCAATATCATGTTGCTACTAAATCTGATCAAGATTGGAGACAGTAGTAAGGACTTGCTATTGCACCTTACCAAAAACCTCCCTATTCCATATTTTTAGGGTTGATTTCACAGCCTTCATCTTGAGTTTCAAGATTAACATGGGGCATCTACTAACTGCAGTAGACCAAGCCAATTTGACCACTTGAAGGCAATCAGGATGGTGAGTCCACATGGAATGAAACTAAAAATGACCAGAGCATTTCACTTGATTAAGCAGCAAAGAGAGTAATAAAGGGTGATGATCTGATTGCAGCTTGGAGAGAGTACAACAGGTGACAGAGTCCCATGAGTTCAAAAGTGAAGAGTTACAAACAACCCTATTTAATCTCATGCCAATATGATGTTTTCCAATTCTACCATTATGCCATGTGAGATGTTTGCCCTTAGTAGGAAGGTGTACGAGGAGATTTGAATTGGTCCAATTAGTGAAGTCTTGGCAAGAAGATCTAGAAGGGGCCAAACCCCCAAGTTTTTCATGAGCACCTAAAATAGCATTGAAGTCTCCTAAGAAGACCCAATTACCCTGGATGATTATTCTGTAAAACAGATAAGTCTTTCTAGAGAGACCTCCTTAAGACATAGTTAGTAGAACCATAAATGCCAACAAAGTATGCAGGCAATTATTAGAAATAATGCTAACAACTATCAATTGGTCAGAATAGCTAATAACAGTAAATTACAAAATAGATTGACACAAGCACCAACTAGAAGGGATATTTCTAGTATTGACAGCAGACAGTTTGAGATTTAGTGATGATAAAAATTTTATAGGCAGGGAAGATTGTTGTATTTTAGGCTTAGCAATGAACACTAAATCAGGTTTATGAAGTAAACAATGCTTTTTGAGAACCAGTCTAGAGGTTGAATTGCCTAACCTCTGATATTCCATAATAGGACTTTCATTGAAGACTGGTGGATTTGCACCCATGGGTGTTATATCTTTTCCTGTCAGCCTCAGCCTGCTTTTGCTTCTTTTTAGTAGCTTTAGAAATCACAGGGGTAAATCCCTCATTCTCAGGATCTTCTTGGTCATGTATATCCTTAGCTTCTCTATCTGCCTAGAATTTATTAAGATGTTTCATGTCATCATTGGCCTGCCCAGAGAGTTGTCTAGGAGGGGTAGAGGGGACCTGTGAACCAGGAGAGGAGGAGGATCTGCTAAAAATAGGATCTTGGAAATTCAAAGTTGTATTAACCACAGGATCATCAAAAGCACAGGTTATTGCAAGAAATGACTAGAACTTTGTTGAATGATAACTTACCTCCAAAGCACTTTTGGGTTGAAGTTGTAAATACTTCCTGCTATTTGCAAAATAGAATTTGCATTAGGCCTATTCTTAAAAAGACTCCATATGAACTGTAGAAAGGAAGAAAACCCAACATATCATACTTCCATCCATTTGGATGTCCATGTTTCATTCTTAACACAAAAGATAATTTGGGTAAGTTTGATTCTAAGTGACACTGGAACACTACTTGGATATTTTGAAACATCAAAGGCTTATAGAGTTTTCAGCTCTAGAACCAAATGTTTTGAAGAGGCTATTCATGTAAGGTTTAATGACACCCAACTTGATATGAGACTATTAGAGTTAGAAAACTCAATTGCAGATATGAGATTAGATGAAGGATTGACAAGGACCAAACCATTGTCTAACGGACTATCATCTACTCCACCACCGTTTGTTCCCTCATCATCCGCTCCTCAATCGTCTGCTCAACAATAGACCACATCAAATAATGAAGAAATAAGAGAACCATCTGGTAGCAACAGACTGATGATTAAAAATCATCCTCCTTCTCAAATCATTGGAGAGACAAAAGCTCCAGTCAGAACAAGATCATCATTTCAACAAACAACTCTTTTGTCAAGAAATAGAACTAAAGCACATTGATAATGCCATGGAAGACGAAAGCTGGGTTCAAGCCATGCAAGAAGAGTTGGACCAATTTTAGAAGAATGATGTCTAGAAACTAGTAAAGCTACTAGACAATAAGGAAGTAGTTAATGCCAAATGGGTCTTCAGAAATAAGCTGGACGAAAATGGTAAGATTGTGAGAAACAAGGCTAGACTAGTGGCCAAAGGTTACTCACAACAAGAAGGTATAGATTACATCGAGACATACGCTCCAGTTGCTAGACTTGAGGCAATTAAAATTTTACTTTCATTTGTTGATCATAGAAACATGAGACTATATCAAATGGATGTAAAATGTGCAATTCTCAAATGGTGTAATCAAGGAAGAAGTCTATGTAGAACAACCCCTTGGGTTTGAGAGTATTGTCTTTCCAGACCATGTATTTCAACTTAACAAAGCCTTGTATGGTCTTGAACAAGCTCTAAGAGCTTGGTATGAAAAACTAAGTTCTTTTTTAATTGAACATGATTTCATAAGGGGAAAGATAGATACTACATTGTTTCGCAAGAATTATTCCTCTAATTTCATTACTGCTCAAATTTATGTTGATGATATTATTTTAGGTGCTACTAATGAAAAACTCCGTGGAGAGTTCTCTACCCTAATGCAGACTAAATTAGAAATGAGTATGATGGGAGAGCTTAAGTTCTTCCAAGGATTGTAGATCAAGAAGACAAACAAAGGAATATTCATACATCAAACTAAGTATGTGAAAGAACTCTTGAAGAAATTCAAGATGGATGATGCCAAAGCAATGAAAACACCAATGCATCCTACCACATGACTTGGGATTGATGAAGAATCAAAGAAAGTAGATGTCACTCAATTCAAGGGCATGATTGGGTCACTACTATATCTGAGTGCATCCAGACCAAACATAATGTTCAGCGTCTACCTTTGCTCAAGGTTTTAGTTTGATCCAAGGGAGGTACATCTATCTGCAGTAAAAAGAATTTTTAGATATCTACTTAGTACACCTAACCTTGGTCTGTGCTTCAAGAGATAGAATTTATATAAATTGGCAAGCTATTGTGATGCTAACTATGCTTGAGATAGAATTGAAAGAAAAAGCACCAGTGGAGGTTGTCACTACATTGGAGGCAACATGGTGTCATGACTTAATGAAAAGCAAGGAACAATAACATTATTAACAATAGAAGAGAAATACATTTTAGCATCAAATTGCTCAGATCTTATGGATCAAGAACCAACTTGAAGACTACAACATCTTTGAGAGTAACATTCCTATCTTCTATGATAACACTGCTGCAATTTCTCTTTCTAAAAATCCAACCATGCACTTTAGAGCTAAACATATAGAGATAAAACATCATTTTATTAGAGACCATGTCAGAAGAGAACCATTAATTTGGAATATGTTGACACAAATGATCAGCTTGCTAATATTTTCACAAAACCCCTTACTAAAGATAGATTGATCTTTTGAGAGAAAAGATTAGAATGGTTTGTGGGGAATGAAAGTCTTATCTCTGTCTATTATCTTTCTCAACATCCTTAACAAGACCATCCTACACAAGGTTGGGTCTCATGATCATGTGTTCGCTCTGCATAGGTTCATCCTCTACCACATTATAGAAGGGATTCCGTTCAACCTTCCACATACCCTCTTCTACAATATGGTGAACCATATTCAATCGTTATCCCCAACAACAATGACTTACTATGCAACATTGATCAATAGGATTCTTTGGAACCATAAGGTCTACAATCGTTTGTTCCACGACTTCAACATGGGAGGCTTGGAAGAATTGGACTATGTTAATGTATAAGGTCCTTTCGTCTACCAAAGGCAGCTAACTTCTACAAGTCTCATCAAGCTAAATTTGGGATTCTCTATTAAAAAGGGATAGCTTGCTCGATTTAATCCTCCTACATTGTCTGACGACAAGGTTCAGACCAAGCGCCCAAAGGAGTTGAAGGGAAAGACCAAGACCATTGATGAAGTAGCATCTGTCCAACCCGTTGCATCCAAGATGAAAAGACTACTCATTGCAAACTATTCAAACCACTTGCCAAGCTACACAATTAGAAGAGGAGCCACCTGCCAAGATAACTAGGCAAGTTAGATGACAAGTTGTTGCCCCCAGACCACCTACTCCTAAGACCAAGGCACAGACACAACAGAAAGGTAAATTTGTCACTAGATCGTTTACTGCCTCCAAGGAACCTTTAGTGGATGTTCCTAGGATTGGTAAGCAGTTGTCACCATTGCTGAAGATGATGAAGCAAGTGACACTAAAGGTTTGGTCTTTAAGAGACCAAGCAGACCAAGTAAGAAATAGGCTATTAAAACTATTGTTGTTGCTGCTGCCTTAAACCTTCAAGCCATCAGACCACTTAGCTCCACCACCCAAAAGCTAGTTGTAAAGAGGAAAGTGTTGCTAGTAGATGACATGTCCTGGTTATCACCCCTACCCTCTTTCCAAAATCCAAGTACTCCCTCCACCAATATACTTCCCACTCACCCTAGATCAACTAAACGTCTAAGAAGGAATACTTCTCAGATAGTTCAACCCTCTCAAACCAATATAGAAACTACAACAGACCCACTGTCTATTGCACCTGCACTGTATGTGTCTTCTATGTAGCTAGTAGAAACTTAAATAGAGGCCGCACAGTCCGATGCCCCTGCACAGACTGAGCAAGAGCCACTATCTAAACCTACTGTTCAAACAGAAGAGAACCAAGTGTCTGCTCCCACTAAACTGACAACAGTAACCCAACAGGCTAAACCTACTATTCGGACTGATACACAACTTGAATCCACTATTCAGACTATTCCACATACTAATAGATCCCCTCAAACACCACCTGATCTCATTATCCTACCACACCAATCTCCATCTCCTGTCACCATGCCTGAAATGACCAACATAGTCACTTATCAGCATGCAGTGGACACTGAGCAGATCACCTCTCCTACCCTCCCATGACAAAACATACTAAAGATTGACGCTTCTTCATTTAGATTTTTGGTATCTTCATACCTTAAGTCTTCTCCATTCTTTTAGTCTAGAGTTTTCTATTTTTCATGCCATAACATGTATGGATGATGGCATTATATTGTTTGTTATAGACTAAGCTATATTGTTCTTGCTTGATGCTTGATTTGCCTTGTTTTCTATTATCTCTAGTATCACTAGATGGTTTGCTTTCTTAGGAACCTATTTTGAGAAATTGCAATCGATTATAGTTTGTGGGAATCGATTACCAGATGGCCAAATCAGTTTTTGAACCATCTCTAGTATCGGGTTAATCGATTACTAACATTTGCAATCGATTACAATGCTATTTTCATATTTCAGAAATTGTCTTGTTTCTGTTGCAATCGATTACCATCGAGTGACAATCAATTACAAGACAATCTCTGAAATTCAAAAATTGCCATGTTTCATTTGCAATCGATTACCATCGAGTGGCAATCGATTACCAGATGATCCTTGAAACTCAGAATTTGCTCTGTCTCAATTGTAATCGATTACAATAGATGACAGCAAGTTTAAATCATATTCTAATACACGGGATAATCGATTACACCTTATTGCAATCAATTATATCTGGTATAATGGTCATTTTGAAAGATCTCCAAAATTCATTCTTTGTCTAATTAACTCTTAATCTTTTTTACCCATTCTATATATTTGAATCCATAGCATCCTGTGCAGAATGACAAACATTCACAACATCTTTTCATTCCTTATTTTGTCAAAGATCCTTTGATTTGATTTTTAGATTAGATATTACTTTGAAATTTGTTCTTTGCTTTTCTGCACATCACATAATCTCTTAAGTTTTAGAAAAACTCACTCTTGTTCATACTGCTAAATCTTTTTTAGATTAAACCTCTGAGCCTATACAACTATATTCCTATTTTGTTCTTTCATGAACTGAGGTGATTCAAACGATTGTTCTTGACTACTAAATTTACTCACATTGGAGTTTCTCAAACTGATCTTACATCAGCTATATCAGCACATCAAGGTGTTTTCGTTCTTGAATCTTTTTCATCTATCTTGTTTGATTAGCATTGTAGGAATTTCGTTCCTAGATGCTGTGTTGAAATTAGATGGTGTTTCTAATTTTGTTTCTAGAATTGTGTTGTTCTAGTCTTTAGAAATTGGATGGTGAATGGTATTTTCACATTCAGTTTTCTAGGTTCCTGTTTCAGGTTGTGAAATCAAGATTTATTGTGAATTATGTGTGCATGGTGTATGTAATCAAATTCATAGTGGAACCCCTTGGTGAAAGGGAGAACTGGATGTAGATTGGTGGTTGATCGAACTAGTATAAATCAATAGGCTAAATATATCTATCCCTCAATCTTTTTCAATTTAGATATTGATCTTTATCAAGTTTATTTGTTCTAATCAATTC
The DNA here is from genome assembly GCA_014843725.1 of Amphicarpaea edgeworthii. Classification (NCBI taxonomy): domain Eukaryota; kingdom Viridiplantae; phylum Streptophyta; class Magnoliopsida; order Fabales; family Fabaceae; genus Amphicarpaea; species Amphicarpaea edgeworthii. The sequence continues at coordinate 11,101,465 of CM026329.1, forward strand.
TATCATAAGCTGAGGTTGTTTTTCTGGTTTATTCAATTAATATAACATTCTCTGAAAACGCTTTATTAAAATCTCAAGAGCGGCGGTGAAAAACTTTTATTTGAAAAAAGAATCTATCATTTTACGTTCAATCAATTCACCCCCGTCCCCTTCTTGATTGTCACTCGGCTGATCCTAACACATACCATACATATCTGCAGCACTTGAAAAGCATTAAAAGGTTCTTGAACTTACACCACCACCCTCTTTAGTATGAGGTTCATGGCATGAGGCCTAATATAGTAGATTCCCACTCCCCTACATTGGTGAGCATAGTGAGTCCAGCGGATATAGAGAAGCTTATGTAGATAGCCATCCCACATACCACTCTCATCATACATTTGATCACACATGGTCCCGATCTTGGGAACCATACTTGGAATATCGACATAAACCATCTATTGCATATCTCACACTTCTTGGAGGTACCTTCGGGTGGAACTATGAATGTTGGTATAGACTTAAGTCTCGGACTCCCATCACCAGATTGCCACCACTAAGGATTGATCCTGGAGTCATTCCTTTTGAGAAGCCTCTCAAAGATACAACCCTTCTACATTTTGTGGAAGATGATGCTTCCCTTGCAAGGAGACTAAAAGAAGAGGAGTTTGCCTCTGCCACCACCCTGGTGAATAGATTGGCACAATATCTAGCACACAAACTTCAATGTGCTCTGCAAGGTCTTGATCACTATACTCCTACGCTAGACAACTCAGAGCCTTTGACAATGCTTGCAAGGAAGAGATTGGCTAATCAAGTCAGCAAGAAAGGCCGTCAAGATATGTTTCGATTGGCCAGACCACAAGTCTACATGCATCCAACTCGTCTAATCTCAAGGGGTCTTCCTCCACAACGTCCTCACTGCACTCCAGACGCTAAAGACTTTCGGATTCTTGGACTACTAAAGTTTAATAGCAAGGTACCTAGGCAGTTCTATCCTCCCAACCTTCACATTAGGGAAAGAATTGACACACGTGTCGCTCCAGACCGTATTGTTCCTACGCTACCCATCATCAACCCCAACAAGATGAAGGGCAAGGAGTTCAATCTCTCACCCTAGCCCCTTAGAGCTCACATGGAGTTTGAAAGTTTACCACAACCAGTGCATGACGTTCATGGAGAATGCACCGAATGTCTGCTGGCACGTACTGGCAAAATCATATGAACAACCTGTAAGAGATCACTAGCTCATCCTCTCTCTCTCAGGCCGAAAAGGATGAAACAAACATAGTTGGTCAAGGTCATTCAACACCTTGCAACTTCTATCACATCTCAGATACAATAGTTGTCCCCATAGTCATTATTGCTCCTACTCTAGGAGATAAAGCTTTTGCCAACTAGTTGTTTGTTGAGTATGAAGAAGAATTACAAGATGCCCAAGCTCTGGTTGAAGCAATTGAGGTTGCTAGGAAAGAAGTAGAAGAGTCCAAACTCAAGGAGTTGGCTATTGCTGAAGAACAAGCTACTGCTCTAGCCCAAGAGTTAGCCAACAAAGCAGATGCTAATGTTGCTTTACATGAAGGATTGGCTGAGAAGACTATTGAATCACATCCATCCACAACTTGTCAAGACCTAGTGACCACTCAATCTGGGTCAAGTGCTCCAATTCTTGCTGAACCCATCAATGCTGCACTACAACCAGTGTCTCACACTGATCTTGCCTCTCTTCATGAAGAAATTGAGGCTAATGTGGCTAAACAGTTGGCAAAACATCAAGACAAGATGAATAGAATACTTGTTAGCCAAAAGTGGCAGTATAGAATACTTGTTTGTAATTATTTGATTATAGTGGAACCCTTTAACAATTGTTAAAGGAGAACTAGACGTAGCTCACGGTTGAGTGAACCAGTATAAAAACAAGCATTCTATTCTTGTTATCTTGTGCTTATATATATTCATCTTGCACTCTGTGCATCTTGAAAAGGTTTTCAAAAAGCTTTGTCAAGAAAACATATAATAGCTTAATTTAAAACCTTCGTATATCCCTATAGGCAACCTTACAACTAATATCTATTGCAAAAAGTTTTATACTTTATCTAACCCACTATTCAACCCCCCTTCTAGTGTGTTCTTGTGAATTTCATATTGGCTAAATATAAATCTCCCCCCTAAGATTATAAACTCAAGTATTCTTTTATCACTAAGCCACTTCTGACTTTCTATTCAAATAAATGAATATGATTCAATAACTATCAAAGAGAGGATATACAAAATATGAATCAAGAAGAACTTAGAATAGACTAGTGTTTTTTGCACTTCGCTTAGCTCTTTCTTTCTCTTAGCTCGTTTGAGTTTACTCATAAGATATTCAGTAGTTGTATTCTCATGTTTGAATCTAGTTGTTGAAGCTTCTATTTATAGGCGCACTCTAGATTCAAACGTTGTTAGTTGATTTGAATCCATTGTGAGGTAGTTGAGTGTTGTAGTAACTTTGCTGGTGAGTCAATTGAGAAATGTACTGTGAGGTCACTTTCTTTTCTCTACTAGGATTTTTGTAGGTTTGTGTTAGTGTACTTCTTTGACCAAAAGTTGCTTTATAGTGTCACTATTCAAACCTTAAACAACATGGGTCAAACAAACAGAATACTAGGTAATATGAGTATATTCAAAAAGGTGTTCTCTTGGGATTACCTCTCTTTGTACACATGACACAACAAATAAGAAGTTTGAGTAGAAATTCAATTAAGTGTTTTTAGCGTTTGGTTTGGTGACTAGACCGTTTAAAGTGAAACAAAGATGTTCACCAGATGGACAAGTTATTACAGTGCGTTGGATGCTGGGTATTTCATTAAAAAATATTTCATCATACAATAAAGAGTAAGAGTAAGGGAGAATGATATTACCACTCGTCTATTGAGATTTTCATTTCCTAAAACTCTTAAGTAAAATCTCATTAGTATAATCCAGATTATGACATACGTTATTATCAAAACTCATTAAACGATTAAGGGTCAGACATCTTCCAATGTTTATGTTCTAACATTAGTCTCATAATTTTTAAAAGTTTAAAATGTTTTTCTTATTTATTTAATTAATGATAGATTAATCCTTTTGAAAAAGTTATCATTTTCAATTTTGAGACAATTTTAATTTTTTGTTTGATTAATTTAAGATGTTAAATTTGTCTGATTACATTAATCTATATGAAAACTGTTAATAATAGCTGGAGAAATCAAGAGGAGGGAGGGGGGGGAGTAAATTGGGTTTTCAAAAACTTGTTCCTCTTTTAAAAATAATAAAACCAATTCATCCTTTCCTTTTTTATGTGGATTGAAATTTACAAATGATTACTTAGAGATTGTTGAAGATAAGATTAGAATTCAGAGATTACATTTATGATAACCTTGTTTCACAAAAAAATTTCAAATGGATTTTCAGAAATTAAACAAGAATGCAATAAAGAAGATGAATAGAGATAGAGAAAGAACATGAGAATTTTATATTGATTCGATCATAACCCGATCTACATCTAGTTTTCTCAATCCCTTGAGAATATCCACTATAATGTACAGAGTTTGCAACCACATAAACGCAAAAATAAAATAAAATAGAACTAATCTTGTTCACAACCTGAACAAGAAGACACATGAGAGTGAAAACCTTTCACTCCTCATACACACCACTCTCAGAAAACCTATCCTAGAACACAAAGAAAAAGAAATATTGAAGATTTGGATTGATAACACATGATCTTGTGCAAATATGATAGTTGGAGATCTTTCTATCTTCAGGGAAGATTCATTAATGAAGGATCAAGTTTGTTAGAAATAAGACATTGGATGATGTTTGACCCCTAATCCTTTGACGGGTTTTGATGATAACAAATGTGATAATATTTGATCAACTAATGATTTGAAATTGAGCAATTTCAGGGAATCATAATGATCACAAACAATGGTATAATCGCTCCATCTCATTCTCTATCTTAACTATCTAATCACGCTTAAAATCTTATCAAGCACCCAAAATGCTTTTAATCAGACTAAGATAAACTTCAGAATAGACCATGAGAAGTTCATGAGTACAGACGATATAGGTCTTGGAACAAATTATGCGAAGTCTTGGAATGACTTACCCAAAGTCTTGGACCAGACCATACAATAGTCTCAGAACAGACTATGTGAAGTCGTGGACCAGACAATACAAGTCTAGGACTAGACTATGCATAAGTATTGGACCAGACCATGTATGGAACATGGCCAGACAACACGTAGTCAAGATAGGCAATGATTGAGCTAAGCCAGAAGATGTCTGAAGTTAAATCAGATCATGTCTATCAAACCAGACCACACATAGTCAAGCTAGACCATATTTGAAGCTAGACTAGACTGTGTCTGTCAAGCTAGATGATGTTTGTGAACAGAACATGATCTATTACACCTGCTGAGGAATATGTGCTTTTTAATTAATTCTTTACACAAATAAAGGCACTGTTGGTTATAGAAAGAAAGGAAGATACTCTCTAAACTTACTTTCTTTTATTCCTCATATTGCTTGCATGTCTTGAATTGTGTGAAGTATAGGTACAGCCAAAAGGCTAATCAGCTTTAAGAAGCACACCTAAAGCTAAAAGCAAGTTGTGACAAAGACAGGAACCTGCTCCTATCACATCAAGCTCAGCTAAAGCAACTTCAACACTCCTCTGTGAGACAACGGAAACCTATCTTCTCCAACGTTCAAATCCATGAAGCTCACTATATAAAGATGCTTCCATGCAACAAGAAGATTAACAAAAGGAAATGAACTGAAACAAAATCATTTAAAGCAAATCTGAACTGCAAGCAAAGCACTTTGAGAAAAAGCTAAACCCAGTGAGAAGCATGAGCTAAGAGAAAAGAGAATACCCATCTTCTACAAGCTCATACAGATTCAACACTTTTTCATATCTGAATCTTATTCATATTTGAATAGAAAGCCAAGAGTGGCTTAGTGATAAAAGAATACTTGGAAAGTATAATTTTAGGGGGAGATTCATACTTGTAACCAGTAATGGTTTAGAATAATAGTTACTAATAGTGGCATAGAGAATACTTGTAGCCAGAGAAGTGGCAAAGAAGAATACTTGTTTTGTAATCAGTTGATTATAGTGGAACCATTTATCAGTTGTTAAAGGAGAACTGGACATAGCTCAGTTTGAGTGAACCAGTATAAAAACAAGCTTCTACTTGTTGTCTTGTGATTACATTTATTCATCTTGCATACTGTGCTCTTTTGAAAAGGTTTTATAGCTTTGCCTTGCAAGGATATATTTGCTGGTTTTAACATACATATATCCAAGAAGGCAACTTGTGAACTAATAGTGTTTACGAAAAAGTTTTCTAACCCACTATTCAACCCCTCGTCCCCCTTCTAGTGTGTTCTTGTGTATTTCAAAGTTCATCACAAAGAGAAAGATGAATGCTTGGAAATTGATTCTTCAAGGATCTTCTTGAAGTGCTCTTCTCAAATATCGAGAGAAAGTGCAAACTCTCTCTTCTCAGCAAAAAAACAATTTGAAAGTGAAATATTTCGTCGTTAAGAAAGAATGAGTTAGACTCCTTATATAAAGATTTCAGTTATAACATATACAATCGATTGTTTCCACAATATAATCAATTATATTTATTTAAGGGAAATTTGAGTTTTTATTAAGAACAATTATAATCGATTGGTATAGGATGTAATCGATTATCTCGACATTCAGAAGACAATTTAATAGGCAAAACTCAATTGTAATCCATTGTACAAAATCATGTAATTGATTATAAGCAAATTCCAAATTAATTCAAATTACAGGTAATCAATTGCACTAAGATTGTAATCGATTATCTATACTAGAAAGGCTCAAAACATAGTAAAGTTATTGAATTTCAATTTACATAAAAGTTTGCAAGCACCATGCAATCCCTTATACATCAATTGTCATTCAATAACCTTTGAAGAACTTGTCATATGAATGAAGTAAAGTTCTAGGCTCAAATAAGATAATTTATGAAACAAAGCCTAATCTATAACAAACCATATATAACTAACAAAAACTAGAAAAGCCGACTAATGTTTAGAAAAAAAAAAAAAAAAAAAAAAACAAAATGAAAATTGTATGAGAAGTGATTCTTATTGGTTCTTATGAGCAATTAGAAAATTGAAAAAATCTATCATATTCCTTCTTGATTGCTCGTGAGATTCACATACACAATTCAATTTTCACCAGTTATGATCCTTTATGTTTTGAATATCATTCTCATAATTTTCTTGTAGGTGAATCTAGTGAGACAAGTTTCACATCTTGAATAGATAAAAAAAAAAAAAAGTTGTGTCCAAAAATCAATACTAATATATTTTTTTAAAAGGACTAACTTGTCATTAATTAAAAAATAAGAGAGCCATTTTAAACTTTAAAAATTAAGAGATAAATTAAAAAAAAATAAAGAGATCCACCTTATATATTTTAACATAAGGAAACATAGTAAAAATAAAATAAAGTGAAATTAAAGTTTTTTTTTTTTTTTTTGGCTAAATGTTACTTTTGATCTTTATGTTGTAGTTTTTGTTCAATTGATCCTTTATGTTTTAGAAGTCTCAATTTAGTCCTTTACGTTTCTAAAATGAGTCAAAATGATCATTTTAAAACAATATTTGTTTTCAATTTGTGACGCGATTTTGAATTATTTTTTTAGGAATTTAAGATGTAAAAATTATTTTATTAGATTTACTTACATGAAAAACTATGAAATTCAATTTATGTATGAATCAAAATATAGTCAAACATAATGAAAATTGTGTGAAAAAAATGAGTCTCATGAATAATTAAAAAAGAAACTTAATACTAGATTTTTCGTTAATTTAGTTGTTCATTAGATACACTTTTCATGAAAATTTTACTATGTTTATGGTCTTTCTTTTATTCAAACATTAGCTGAGTTTCACAGTTTTCATGTAAGTAAATTTAATGAAATAGTTTTTATGTCTTGAATTAGTCAAAAAAATGGTTCAAAATTGTGTCACAAAATTGAAAATCATATCTGTTTCCAAAATGACTATTTTGACTCATTTTTAAAACATAAATGACCAAATTGAGCCATTTTAAAAACGTAAAAAACCAAATTGAGACTTCTAAAGTAAGAAGGACCAAACTGATAAAAACTAAAACATATAAAACTAAAAGTGACACTTTAAACTTTAAAAATTAAGAGATAAATTAAAAAAAATAGAATAAAATTAAGAGATCCACCTTATATATTTTAACATAAGGAAACATAGTAAAAATAAAATAAAATAAAGTGAATTTAAAGTTATTATTTTTTTTGTTTGGTAAGTAAGTTATCAACTTTTTTTAGACTTTAGTCAACATTGGCTTAATTGTAGTTTTGGTCTTCATACTTTTCCAAATTCGTAATTTTGGTCCCTTAATTTAAAATTTGCAATTTTGATTCATTTACTTTCAAGATCAAGTACTTTTGGTTCCTCTGTTAATTTAAAGGCGTTGATCATTATCTTTGACGTTAAGTGAAACACTTATATAGTAACCACTATGCCAATGACCTAATTAATAACAATTGTAAAACATTTATATATATATATAAACTTTAATTATTATCATATATTTATTTATTATTTCTTGTGTTCTTAACCAGAATTTAATAATTTGAATAAAATTAAATAAAGGGAGTGATTTATAAAATAAAAAGTGAAATATATATAAAAAAAATTACAACTAACAATATGAGATATTAAAAATAAAGAAGAATAATTTAAATAACTTCGGTGTCTCGACATCTCTTTCGACGTTTCTCTGTCATAGTTTTAAAATTCAGATTGGTGATTGAACTAGTCAAGATATTAGGTCACTGGGTCATTGTTCGAATTAGTTGGTTACTAATTGACCCGCATGATCCTGCTTATATTTATTAAAAAAAATTAAAAATCTTTAATATTATTAAAAATTATTTAATTTATTCTTCATTTATTTTTTAATATCTCCTATTATTAGTTGTAATTTTTTTTTATATATTTCACTTTTTTATTTTATAAATCACTCATTTTATTTTACTTTTATTCAAAATACTAAATTTTTGTTGTGAACACAAGAATCAATAAAATATATGATAATAAATAAAATTTATGTAAAAGATTTATATATATATAAATCTTTTACAATTATTATCAATTAAATCATTAATTTAGTTGTTATTTTAATATTTAAAAATTAAAAAGATTTAAATTTAAATCTTAACTTTACCAAAATTTATCTAATTTTTTATTTAAATTAACTAATTAAACCAAAACGAATTTCTTCCTTCAATGTATGAAAACATTTGCTCCACTGTTATTCTCTTTTATGGTTTATTAATGGGTTGGTCACCTGGTCCCATATTAAATTATAAAACTTTTTGCGTTTCTAATTTTATATGTTTTTTAGAGTTTGTTTTTAGTATCTTTTATTTATTATTGGAAGATTGTGGTTTTAGAGTAATGGGTTTTACAGTTCATATCCTGTCATCAACACGCGTTTTGTTTTGTATCCAAGTTGAGATATCATACCTTCTTTTTTCTGCATGTTAGAGTCTGGTGTCACAGTCAGATCTGCATCTGGTTTCTCATGCGGTGCACATTCAGACATTCTCTCTGGTAATTCAGTTACTTTGTTTCTTTCTTGCTTGGGATTTATGTTCTTCTTTCAGTACTTTAAAGTTTCTTGTTTTTTTCTATAACATTTGAAAAAGAAAAATTATTAATTGGAGTAAAATAGCATAATGCATTGTGAAGAATTGTTGGGAGTTAAGAAGGTAGTTGTTGTTAAATGTTAGATCCTGGTTTAACAACTTTGTTGGTGATGAATGCAGATCAAGTTGGGACAAAGGCTTTTTTTAATTTGGTGACAATTTGTGTTTAGTGTGTGGAAGTGGAAGGAGTGATTCTATGCGTTATCTGGGTGCTTATTACGGTATTTCACCTTTGGACCTTTGAGTTCTGATATCCTTGTGATTGTGAACAAGAGAGGTTAGTGAGTTTGAGAAACTTGGTCGGAGAGAAAGGAGGTAGCTAATTGGGGCTAGATATGGCCTCTTGTGAAGGGAGGCGGTGGCGTCATCACGATCTTGTGCCTCTTGCTGCGTTGCTTACCAGAGAGATGAAGAATGAGAAGATGGAGAAGCCCATTGCGCGGTACGGGTATGCTGCTCAATCTAAAAAAGGGGAGGATTACTTCCTAATCAAGACCGATTGCCAGCGAGTTCCTGGGAATGCTTCATCGTCGTTTTCTGTATTTGCGGTATTTTTCACCTCTCCTATCTAGGATTATGGTTCCGCTTGGGTAAACATCTCTAGAGAGACTTCTAGGAGAAAAAGAAAACATGAAAAAAAAATGAAATTAGTTTTCCCATAAGTTAAAATTTACAAATTAGTTTAATTTCATTTTTCTTTATGTTTTGTTTCCCTAAAAGACCTTCTAGAGAAGTTTATGCAAACATACTCTATGTTTGTTAGGAGATTGCTGTTTTGATTGAAAATTTTCTTCACCTTTCAACTCTTGGGTGGAGCAATAGATTTGTTGATTGTAATCCTGAATTGTATACTGAACTGAATGGTCGTTGGATAGAAAAACAACATTATCCTCTAAGATAGTCACTTACTTCTTTCAGTTTTACAGATCTTTGATGGGCACAATGGAAATGTTGCAGCTATCTTTACTAGGGAGCATTTGTTGAATCATGTGTTGGGAGCTCTCCCTCGAGGGCTTGGACGAGAAGAGTGGCTGCAAGCTTTACCTCGGGCACTGGTTGCTGGATTTGTGAAGACTGACAAGGAATTTCAGAGAAGAGGTATGGAAGTTAGCCATTATTCTATTTTATTTTGAGTGATCAGAAATTTGATGTGTACTTAGTAAAAATATAAAAAATGAGATGTGTACTTAAAAAAATGGGGGTGTGAATAGTAAAATTTGACATGACCAAATTGCCACATTTTAACTAATTTAGGGACCAAATTGAAACTTTTTAAATCTTGAGGACTAAATCGGACAATTAATTATAACTTGGGGACTAAAATGAGTATTAAGTCAGATATTTGTTATTATGGAAAAGAAGAACAGACTGACTAGGGTGGATCAGGAATTTTTGTTTTGCTCTAATTGATATTTTGTGATTTATCTGGTTATCTCTAGGAGAAACTTCTGGAACCACAGCCACATTTGTTATAGTGGATAGGTGGACTGTAACAGTTGCATCTGTGGGAGATTCCCGTTGTATATTAGATGTGCAGGGTGGTGCTGTTACCAACTTAACTGTTGATCACAGACTCGAGGAGAATATTGAAGAGTAAGTTTTCTTTTATCTTTGAGGCAAGTTGGTTAACTTTTTCCTATATGAACATGGTAATGCTAACAACCAACAAGTTTCACTGTTTACCTAGGAGGGAACGTGTTACTGCAAGTGGAGGTGAAGTTGGAAGGCTTAGCATTGTTGGTGGTGTTGAGGTAAAGCATATTACAATGCAATACCATCTTGTCATCTTAAAATGAGAGAGAATAGTTTTATTTGCTTTTCATCTTTTCCCTTTTCAACATATGATTTAAGGATATTTGGTTTAGCCTATCATTATTTTAGCTGTGTTGCTGAATCAATGCAGATTGGTCCACTTCGTTGCTGGCCTGGGGGTCTATGCCTTTCTAGGTCAATAGGAGACATGGATGTTGGGGAGTTTATAGTTCCAGTACCATATGTCAAACAAGTGAAGGTATCTTTTCTTGCATTTTTCAGATAATCTCTTCTGGTTTACATTTTTGTTATTGCACCTATGGATACTGTTATTGTGTCTTCAGGATAAGATCTGACACTGTTTATTGATTATAGCTATCAAAGGCTGGTGGGAGGCTTATAATTGCTTCTGATGGTATTTGGGATGCTCTATCATCTGAAATGGCAGCAAAATCTTGTCATGGTTTGCCTGCTGAACTTGCTGCGAAGCAGGTTGTAAAGGTAATATGCCTTAGATAACGGGTTACATCTACCTGCTTGTCATTGACATTAATAACATTCACATTGTTAAATTACATGAACCAGAGGCATAATAGGCTGAAACTGTATGTCTGAATGACATTACGAAACTTTTTTATATAGACTAGTAGTAATAAATATTAAATACACATAAATAGAGGAGATCAAGTTTCCCTGAAATCAAATCCTATCAAATAAATTTATAATAAATGACATTCTTATTCCTGATTCTTAACACATGTTTGACATTCCCATGCATACTTTCAAGTTAACATGATCCTACTGCTTTTCAGGAAGCACTGAGGACAAGAGGGTTAAAGGATGACACAACTTGCATTGTAGTTGATATAATTCCACCAGGTAATGGGTTGCTGCCGCCGCCTCCTCCCCCCCAAAAAGCAGAACAAGTTCAGTGCTCTTTTTTTCGGGAAGAGGTCTTGCGACTCTGCTGGTAAGCTATCAAAAAAGCTTTCATCTATAAATATAGTGGAGGAACTATTTGAAGAAGGATCAGCAATGCTTGCTGAAAGGTAATCTTATTGTCTTTTAATGGAAAATCTTTTTTTCATTTAACATATATTTAAAAATTCTCATGACAGTGCCCTGTATAGTGTTTTCCTTATCTGAGCTTCCTTTTTTGTCCCCACAGGATTTATGTCATTAAAAGTTGTGGTTAAGTCGATATATATAGTTTTCTGGGGCAGTGTGTGTGAGAGGAAGGTCTTTCAATGATTTATTCTGTGATCATAGGAGCTAAATTTTTTGTAATTTATACTATAGGATGGTGTTTAGTTTAGGCATGTGTTAACTGGTTAAATAATTCAATGAGGAGATTAAACTACTTTTGGATTGTGTGGACTGTGGAGGCTTATTTCAGAATAATGGTGGGGCAGGAGACTTGTTCATAATTTCTTGTAACGAAATTCTTCTATCAAAATAGTGTTCAACTAATAATGTTTGGATAAAGAATTTTATGCTAGAACCTTTTCATTTTAAAAGGTGTGTTTTTTTTTTCATATAATATGAGCTTGTATATTTTCTACCTTATTCTTTAGGTCTGACTTCTATTTTCATTTTATTTACTTTGTGTAATTGCTCCACATGATTTGCATTTCTAATCTGCCATTGACATTAGCACAACTCTGCTTAAAATTGAACAATGATAATTATTATAAAAGCTAGTTGAGTTATTTCTGGTATGTGAATATTTGTGGTCTTCTATTGCTGGAATTTGAAAAGCATCATGATTTACTGGATCATTGTTTGGACTGGTTAATTGTTGACAGCCAAGAATTTTACTACTATGTTATTTTCCCTAGTGGGCAGGTTGAAATTTAAAGAAGTAAATAATCTATAAGGGGAATAGAAAATTATCCATTGACATCCTGAGGAATTGAACTCTTTTCTTTGTAAGCTTTATTTGCTGTCTTATATGGTCTTGTAATTTTGCTATGCACTACAATTTGGCAGATACTATGTTGATTTTTAAGTGAGACCAATATTTTTCTGGAAACCTTTATGTTTGCCTTAGCATTTTTCTGAAAGATATACGAATGTGGTTGTAGAAACACTTAGATTATGTGATCCAATTTGAAATGCCAAGGCTTTATGTCACATGCCTTAGAGCCTGTTTGGGTAAGCTTTTAAGAGAAGAAAAAATGAAATGAGTTTTTCCATAAGCTAAAATTAGCTTTTGCATTAGTTAATTTGCAGTCCCACATCTTTTAGAGCAGCTATATGAGGAAACTTTTACAAATTAGCTAATGCAGAAACTAGTCTTAGCTTATGGAGAAGTTCATTTCATTTTTTCTTATTCTAGAAACATTTCAGGAGAAACTTACTCAAACAGGTTCTTAGTGTAGTTGTAAAAGTATTATGTGCTTGTATGATTTTGTTTACATGATTTTCTTATTGAAAGCATTTTAGTTAAAGCTAATTTTACATTCATTGTGCTTTGTATATATATTTTGGAAATACATATTTAAAACATTCCCTGTTCATAAATGTTCAATTCTTGGCATGTCTTGCAGATTAGGAAACAATGACAACACGAGTCAATCAACATCTGGAATTTTTGTATGTGCTGTGTGCCAGGTTGACCTTGCTTCAAGCGAGAGCATCTCTGTCCATGCAGGTTCCATTTTCTCCACCAGTTCAAAGCCATGGCAAGGTCCTTTTCTATGTGCTGATTGTCGCAACAAGAAGGATGCCATGGAAGGAAAAAGACCTAATCGAGTTAAAGTGTCATAGCTTACAAAGTTACAATTGGCTTACTCCTATTCTTTATGCCCTCATTCATTCTTTTCCTTTTGCTTTAAATGCAATTTTTTTATTGGCCAAGTGATTGTTTGAATGTCACCGTCAAGTAGCAGCAGATGTATATGTGATATCCTGGAATTTAGTAAAATTGGGGCATTATATTTGGAGTTAAGGTCCTCTCCTGTATTGGAAGCTATCAAAAGGAGAGAGAAAGTCACACTTAAAATATTGTGTTTTTCTGTCTCCTAGTAGTATTTGGTAAGTGGAGAGGCATTGAACCTTGTATTTGAGTAACAGGTGCCGACAGAGGCTAAGGTCCCTTGCCAAGTAGATTCTTTTGTATAGTAGTTGTGTTACCATTATGCCACAAAAGTGATGATCACCTTTATGAAGTATGCAACATTGTGAAGAGCATACTACCCTTTATCCAAAATCAATATTTTTGTACATAAATTTCTATCACCTTTTCAATCCTTGATGAAAAGCATCAAACATTAAATTTATTGAAAATTTCGAGACATGTTTCTGTTAGACTACCTATCAAGAAAGTATATGGGAGAGGCACCTAAGGGAAGCACAAGTAGCCAAGAGCAGAAACAGAGATTATTGTAACTAACTAAGATCAGTTAATGTTTAGTTAGTTAGCTCTACAATTGACTTAGGTTAGTTATAGTTAGTTAGTTAACTGGTTTTAGCTATAAATAGAGACTAACCACCTGGAATTACTCATTTGGTAAACAATGGGGGGTTGGTTAGGAGAGACTAGGTTCTAATCCTTAGATGTATCTTTGCTTCACCAATCAATAAAATGAGAGTTTTTGGCCAATTCTATCACTACTATTAGAGCAATTTTTGATCTTGGGAGATAAAATCATTCATGGTTTCAATGAGAGTAGGCATGGAAGAACGTATGGATTTTCTGGAGAGAGGCTTTGAAAGCATGATCAACACTCGTGAAGATGTTGTGAGCTTGAAGCGATTGTATGAGGATGAGAGAATCAAATGCACTGAATTGAAGATTCACTTAGCATAACTAATCATGACAGTAAGGTAGCATCAACTCCAATGGCAACCAATTGCTATTTGGATGCTAATGAAAGAGGTAAAAGTGTCGACCAAACTCTCTATCGTGGTATGATAAGGTCTCTTCTCTATCTAACATCTAGTCGTCCTGACATTATGTTCAGTGTTTGCATGTGTGTTAGGTACTAATCCAACCCTAAGGAATCCCATATCACAGCCGTAAAACGTATCCTTAAGTACCTTACAAGAACCATAGACGTGGGTTTGTGGTATCCCAAGGGTGTCCAACCAACACTCAAGTTATTCTGATTTAGACTTTGCTGGCTGTAAAACGGGTAGAAAAAACACAAGTGGTACTTGACATATCTTTGGGAACAGTCTTGTGTAGCCTTATCTTTAGCTGAGACTGAGTACATAGCTACTGGGAGCTATTGTGCTCAATTACTTTGGCTCAAACAACAACTCTTAGACTTTGGGCTGAAGCTAAAAGCCATTCCTTTGATGTGTGACAACACCAGTGCCATTAACCTTACCGAAAATCCTGTCATGCATTCCCGGACCAAACACATCGAGATTAGGTACCACTTCATTAGAGACCACATACAACGGGGTGATTGTAGTATAGAATTTGTAGAAACCAACCTCTAGTTGGCTGATATCTTTACCAAACCTCTGCCTAGGGAGAGGATGTATTTTCTTATCATCGAGCTGCAATCGATTACAATTCAATCTTTGAAAACTCAGAATTGGTTTTGTCTCAATTGCAATTGATTACCTTGCTTTTGCAATCGATTACAATGGATGATAGCAAGTTTAAATCATCTTCTGATACACAGGATAATAATAATTACACCTTAGCTCAATCAATTATATTTGGTATAACGATCATTTTGAAAGGTAATTGATTGCAAATGAAATAGAGCAATTTCTGAACCTCAGAGATTGTCTTGTAATCGATTGTAGCTCGATGGTAATCGATTGCAATGGATATAGAGCAATATTTGAAATCTGAAATCAGCATTGTAATCGATTGCAATAGTTGGTAATCGATTAACCCGATACCAAAGATGGTTCAAAACTGATTTGGTCATCTCGTAATCGATTCCTACAACTTGTAATTGATTGTAATCACTAAAAATTAGTTCCTAAGAAGTAAATCATCTAGTAATGCTAGAGATAATAGAAAACAGGGCAAATCAAGCATCAAGTGAGAATAATATGGCTTAGTCTATAACAAACAATACAATGCCATCATCCATACATGTTATGGCATAAAATAGAAAACTCTAGACTAAGAGAACGGAGAAGACTTAAGGTATGAAAATACCAAAAATCTAAAAGAAGAGGCGAGGCGTCAATCTTCACAAAGAAGCTAGCTATGAACAGAAGTCCAGAAGCAAGCTCTCAACAGAAGTCCAACAACAAGCTCAATACAAAAGTCGGGAAGCAAGCTTAAAAAAGAAACCCAAAAGCTAGCTATGAACAGAAGTCCAAAAGCAAGCTCTTAACAAAAGTCTAGAACAAAAGCAAGCTCTAAAAAAAAGTCCAGATGCAAGCTCTTACTAGAAGTCCATAAGCAAGCTCAGCTCAGCACAAAAGTCCAGAAACAAACTCATAATAGAATTCTAGGAGCAGACTTAGAATTGAATTCCAAATGCAACCTTAGTACATATGTCGGGAAGTAAGCTCATTACAAAAGTCTAGAAGCAAGCTTTGAATAGAAGTCCAGAAGCAAGCTCTGAACAAAAGTCCAAAAGCGAGCTCAAAAGAGAAACCCAACAGCTAGCTCTGAAGCGAAGTCCAGAAGCAAGCTCAGAAGGGAAACCCAAAAGCTAGCTATGAACAGAAGTCCAGAAGTAAGCTTAGAAGAGAAACCCAGAAGCTAGCTCTAAATAGAAGTCCAAAAGCAAGCTCAGAAGAGAAGCGAATAAGCTAGTTCTGAATAGAAGTCCAATAGCAAGCTCTAAACAAAAGTCCAATAGTAAGCTTTGAACAGAAGTCCAGAAGCAAGCTCAGCTCAGCACAGAAGTCCAACAGTAAGCTCAGAACAGAATTCCAGAAGCAAACTCAGAATAGAAGTTCAGAAGCAAGCATAGTACAAAAGTTGGGAAGCAAGCTCCATACAAAAGTCGGGAAGGAAGCTTAAGAGAGAAACCCAGAATCTAGCTATGAATAGAAGTCCAGAAGCAAACTCTGAACAAAAGTCCAAAAGCAAGCTCAGAAACTAGAGCTCAACAGAGGTTTAGAAGCAAGCTTAGAAGTGAAACCCAGAAGCTAGCTATGAATAGAAGTCCATTTGCAAGCTTTGAACAGAAGTCCAGAAGCAAGCTCAGAACAAAATTGCAGAAGCAAGCTCTCAACAGAAGTCCAGATGCAAGCTCTTAGTAGAAGTCGAGCAGCAAGCTCAGTTGTTACTAGAAGTCCAGAAGCAAACTCATAACAGAATTCCAAAAGCAAACTCAGAACAGAAGTCGGGAAGCAAGCTGAAAATAGAAGTCCAAGAGCAAGCTCAAAATAGAAGTCCAGAAGCATGCTCTGAACAGAAGTCCAAAAGCAAGCTCTGAACACAAGTCCAGAAGCAAGCTCCGGACAGAAGTCCGAAAGTAAGCTCTGAACACAAGTCCAGAAGCAAGCTTTGAACAAAAGTCAAGAAGCAAGCTCTGAACAGAAGTCCAGAAGCAAGCTTTGAATCGAAGTCCCATAGCAAGTTCTGAACAGAAGTCTAGAAGCAAGCTGTGAATAGAAGTTTAGAAGTAAGCTCTAAATAGAAGTCCAGAAGAAAGCCTTGAACAGAAGTCTAGATGCAAGGTTTGAACAGAAGTCCAAAAGCAAGCTCAGCTCAGCACAAAAGTGCAATAGTAAGGTCATAATAGAATTCTAGAAGCAAACTCAGAATAGAAGTCCAAAAGCAAGCTCAGTATAGAAGTCAGGAAGCAAGCTCAGTACAAAATTCAGGAAGCGAGCTTAGCACATAAGTGGGGAAGCAAGCTTAGTACAAATGTCGGGAAGCAAGCTCAGTACAAAAGTCGAGAAGCAAGCTCACAAGAGAAATCCAGAAGCTAGCAATGAACAGAAGTCTAGAAGCAAGCTCTTAACTGAAGTCTAGAAGCAAGTTGATAGAGTGTATTTTAGCATAGTCTAGAGTTGCATTTAACATAGTCTAGACATGTTTTATACATCCTTGTGACCATTTTAGCTGAGTTTTGTGAGATTGAGTCATTTTGGGCCTAAGTGTCTAAAATTGCTATTTGTCACGTTTTATTTATGCTTTTGACACTATCCCTTGTGAAGCCCATAACTTTTGACAAAGGTCTCATATTTTGATGATTCTTGTCTTGTTTGAAAGATAAGGAGGAGATATACAATTTCTTATCTCACAAGGATTGGCTAATTCTGACTTTTCAGGGGGTCAAATTTGGGAATCAATATTACGGTCTTGCACTTGTAATAATTCCCGCGTTTTAGTTTGTAACTAGGGACCATTTGGTAATTGTAATTGGTCAAGGTAGCTTTTATTTAGTGGGTTCAAACCTTGTGCGGGGGGGGGGGGGGGGGGGGGACCACTGTTTTGACTTTTATTTTAAGCTTTTCCCTTTTTGCAAGACAACAATTACATTACACAACACTACTCATTAAATAAAAATCTCACTGTTGTTCTCTTCTCTCTCTTCTCTTCTTTTCCCTTTCTCCTTCAAAAATTTCGTGCAGCCCCTTGCAGCCACTATGAGGATCTTCATGAGGGCTAAATCCCCTTTGCAACCCAAGAATCATGTGCTTGTGAGTAAATATGAGTTCCTCTATTCTCAATTTTGAATTTTGCTTATGAAAATCCTTTTTCCCCTTTTCCTAATTCTCAATTTCCTTGTTTAATGTATGATAATGATTAGATTAAGGAATTGAAATCTGAATTTGGGTCAATTACAATCGAGTGATTGTGATATAATACGATACGTGCTTGAATTTGGGAAAACTAGGAATGCGATAGTAATCCGAATTTTTCCGAATGAATGTAAGGTGATTGCCTTAAATTTCGTATTGTTGGGAATTTCATGAGTATGAATTTGACTTATCCTTGTTGGAACTATGATTATTTCTCCATAAGCATAGGTTCTTGAGTTGCATCTCTTTGATTCTGTTTCGTTTATTGTTTAGAAAGTTGTTTTGTTGCTTTAATTTTTGAAAATCACACAAAATCCCCCGTATTTTGAATTGAATGCACGGTGTTTGATGAATTGTATCTTTGAGAAAATGACTTGAGTTAACCTTATATTGCAAAATTTATTGGGGAACTTAGTTGCTTTTGACGGCGTGTTTGACGCGCTCCATCACAAGCTTTGAATAGAAGCAAGCTCTCAACAGAAGTCCAACACAGCAACAAGCTCTGAACAGAAGTCCAGAACCAGGCTCAATTTAGCAAAGAAGTCCAACAGCAAGCTCAGAATAGAATTGTAGAAGCAAACTCTAAACAGAAGTCCAAGAAGAAAGCTTAGTATAGAAGTCAGGAAGCAAGCTTAGTGCTAAAGTCAAAATCATGCTTAGAAGAGAAACCTAGAAGCTAGTTATGAATAGAAGTCCAGAAGCAAGCTCTCAATAAAAGTCTAAAAGCAAGCTCTCAACAGAAGTCTAGAAGCAAGCTCAGCTCAGCACAGAAGTCCAATAGCAAGCTCAGAACAAAATTCCAAAAGCAAACTCAGAATTCAAGTCCAGAAGCAAGCTCAGTACAAAAGTCGGGAAGCAAGCTCAGTACAGAGGTTGGGAATCAACCTCAGAAGAGATACCCAGAAGCTAGCTATGAACAGAAGTCTAGAAGCAAGCTTAGAAGAGAAACCTAGAAGCTAGCTATGAATAGAAGTCCAAAAGCAAGCTATGAATAGAAGTCCATCTGCAAGCTATAAATAGAAGTCCAGAAGCAAGCTCAGTACAAAAGTGGGGAAGCATGCATTGTACAAAAGTCAGGAAGCAAGCTCAATACAGAAGTCAGGAAGCAAGCTTAGTACAGAAGTCTGGAAGCAAGCTCAGAAGAGAATGTTAGAAGCTAGCTATGAACAGAAGTAAAAAAGCAAGCTATGAATAGAAGTTCATTTGCAAGCTCTGAACAGAAGTCTAGAAGCAAGCTCAGCTCAGCATAGAAGTCCAATAGCAAGCTCAGAACAAAATTCCAAAAGCAAACTTAGAACAAAAGTATAAAAGCAAGCTGAGTATAGAAATCGGAAAGCAAGTTCTGAACAGAAGTCTAGAAGCAAGCTTAGCTTAGCACAATAGTCCAACAACAAGCTGAGAACAAAATTCCAAAAGCAAGCTCAGTACAGAAGTGGGGAAGTGTTAGAATATATATTATCTTTATATTATCTTGATAGTTATTATCTTTATATTATCTTGTTAGTTATTATTTATCTTTATCTTCATATGATGTAATCAAGAGGGTTTCCAAAAGCAAGCTCAGATCAGCACCTAGTTCCAAGTCCTCAACACTAATAGATTAGCCTCTCATTGTCATGAGAAGCCTTGAAAAGGTTACAAAATGGGATGAAGAGAACAGAGGAAAATAGGGAAAACAGAGGAAGCAGCTCAACAAAAATCAACCAAGTCTGAATGCTTAAAAATTATTACAAGTGCAACTTATATAGTCGAAGTCTCGCTTAGCGCAACCTTTCGCTAAGCGCAAGACACTGCATAATGCATCTTAGAACAGGTGTTCCGCTAAGCGCACATTTAGTTCGAAAGGAACTTCCGCTAAGCACGATGTCCCGCTAAGCGCGTCTTCAGTTCGAATGAAAATGTCGCTTAGCGCAATATGGCACTCAACGCGTAATAGACCGCCTAGCTCGCGTAGCTTGATGTTGCACTCAGCGAGTGAGGCGCTAAGCGAGATGGTTCGCTTAGCGAGATCTGCCTTCTTCTTGTATTCTCCCTTTATTGTTAAATCTAGGCCTGCACACATAAATTAGAGTATATTTCTCACAAAATAACTTCTTAGGGTTAGAATTATCAAACTATACAAATCTATATTAAATGATTTCAAACTAAGCTAAAAATCCTAAGAATATTGGATAATCACTACAAAATATGATGCAATATTTACGTATATAAAGCGATTATCACAAACCCGAGGAACAAATGAAATAGCCATAGCTCTATTGAACCACAAAGCAATATTCCACCAAGTTGTGTATGGGATGATATCTCCCCAGAAGAGCTGATAGATAGGGAATGTAGCAAGCCATTAAAAAGATTGTGTGCAATGACATATTCCATGGCAGCTCCAGACTCTTTGGTTGAAGGACCTGTAGAAATAGACAAACAAACGATGATGATCTCCCCTTTTACGACCATCAGTTTGAGTAT